>OX463841.1:47082285-47178408 GCA_949825065.1 Odontocerum albicorne
CGCATTTCTACAGCGTTTATTTAGATACTTTCAGTTTTTTCCCCACATCCACGTTCATCTCCCATACATCAAAGTTGGTACTAAAATATTGTACTATTGTTGACTATTATCTTATTAGACGTTAATAAAGAGGTGTCTCCGGGGGTTGGCGTTATCCCTCCTCTGCTGAGTGTGGAAAGGATAGATGTGGTACCGATAGAAGGATAGATACCACGGACAGAGATGGAATTAAAATGTGAAATGACAAATTAACCAATATAAAAACGAATTATTCATACTAAAGAAGCAGAAGTACCGTTATTTTTACTTAAAAAATATAAGAAGTACAGACAAGGATGACATTGTTGGACAAGCCGAACAATATAAATATCTAGAAGGCTGGCTAAATGATCAATGGGACTAGTCTCAAGAGATTAAAGTTAGAGTAGAAATGGAAAGAAGCTGCTTCTTTAAAGTGCAGAATCTTCTCTGTAACATGGATTTCAATATCAAATTGCGTATACGTATTTTGCGCTCAAGCATGGTCCCTTACTCAGGTCACCACAAATAAATTAGAACTTTGGCCACGCATCCAGCGTGGCCGCACGGTAATGCACAGGACTTACGTGCGAAGGTCGTCGGTCCGAACTCCGCGCTATACTACTCCCTCGAATGACGCAGGCATTTTTTTCCGCCTAGTATTCTGAGGTATGCGGATATCTATGATTTCACTCAATTTTCTCAAAAAGAGGAAAACAGACATGCTCCGATCTTTTCACTTCAGTGTGCCATCGGATCTAGTATAGTAGTTTGGCAGGGGAGTTTGCTGGTGTGCCATGGTTCACTCAACTCCACGACACATGCTTTCCAATTAAATTGACGTTGCAAAGGCGAGGGGATCCTCGACTACGAGGTCTAGCAATGATGATGGTGAGAAGCTTTTGAAATGTGGCGCTATCGAAGAATGCTGAGAGTTTCATGGGATGACAAAGTTCGTAATGATAATATTTTGAAACGAATAAATAAAGATAGAAGAGAAGCATTATCCACCATCAAAAAATGAAAGTTTTGAGTACTTCGGACATACGATGAGAGGACATGAGGATTCCAGGTAAAAGAAGTGTGGAAAGAAAACTCATCTCCTGGTTGAAGACGGAATGAAATGATTGTGATGCTATATCTTTGTTCAGAGATCAAGGGTCCAAATAATCATAATAATCGCCAAACTCCAAAGAGAAGAGAAACTTTAAAGAAGATACTCGTATAACATAATGCCTTTAAAGATTTAGTAGTCACAATTTTAATAATAATGAGAGAAAGCTGTATCTATCCTTAGCTGCCACAAGTATATTTTCTGGCTGTCGCTTTGTTATTTACAAAACATCTTTTGATTTTTCTTTAACTCAACCCCGATTTTAAATAATCGATGTGTTCACCCTATTGGTGCAATAAAAACTTTTAAATGGGACACTGTGGATAATGCTTACCCTCTCTGATATTATTGCTTAGATGAGGCTGTTTCGATATCCAATCTTTGAGGGTCTGGAGGTCCTGAGCGATCTTCTCTGGACTCTCTCCGAATTCATCTTTGGCATATTTAGCCAGTTGTGGTGGCAAAGGCCTCACAGCCATGATAATTGGTTACACTGAAAACAAAATTATTAGATAAGACTTTTATTTTCAGTAAACTATGTTCACTGCCTAGAAGGTTACACGCTTGTTTTACAATTAGGATTTTCGTTTAAAAAATGTCCCTTCGTTCATACGAGTATGTCCCTCAGTTCATATGTCACTTCGTTCATGTGTCATGATACATCTGCAGTAAATAGCAGATTTAAACTCCATTTAATATTTTATTTTTTCAAGTCCTTTGCACGTTACAGAGTTATCTAATTAGTACAAGGACACTCTCATAAAAAGTTAAAATAAAACATATTTAAAACATTGATGGTATAGCCCAGAGGTCGGCAAAGTGCGGCTCCGGAGCCGCATGCGGCTCTTTGGTCCCTTAAGTGCGGCTCTTGCACAAATATTTTTCCATTTTGGCATTGACATTGGTAACTTTTGAAATACAATTGCTGGATTTAAAAAACAAGGAAATATGGAGCTCTCAATTTGAACGTCTTTGTGTTGATTTGGAAATATTGGAGAAGAACAAATGCGAGCTTAGTTCACAACACAAGTGGTCTGCTTCGAAAGACCTGGAGAAGGAAGACATGATCATCTTCAACGCCTGGAATAATATTCCTGACTCTTATGATCAGTTGAAAAACTCGCGTTTGCTATTCTTTCCCTTTTCGGTTCTACATATTAATGCAAACAATCGTTTTCAAGCATGAACTTTATCAAGAGTAAACTGAGAAGTCGTCTTATTGATGAGAACCTGGAATCGTGCCTAAAATTAAGAATAACAACATACAAACATGACTTACTTAAACTTTCCAAGGAGATGCATGGACATTGTTCACATAAATTGTTTGTCAGTCATTGTCATGATTTAAATTTATGGATTCCTTAATTACATAATATTTTTTATCAAAGAATAAAATTTTTATTATGAATGAAATCAAGTTTTATTCAGTGTACCCGTAATTTAATGAAGTGCTTAAATTATAATAAAGGTTTGCTAAATTAATAAACAGATTTGGCTCTCAAATTTTTTTTTAATCGTTGTAATGTACATATTTGGCTCTTTGGCTAATAAGTTTGCCGACCACTGGTATAGCCCAATGGAGTTTTGCAATACCCCCAATTATTTATTCGTATTGTACACTTTAACACATCCAAATTGGTGGTTCGGGCATATCAAAGAGCGAGGCTTGGAGGCACCATCGTATTGGGCTCCATTCATGGAACTTTTGAGCTTAGAACCATTGAAGTTGACACGGAACTCACAGTTCATTATCGTGAGTATTGTTACCAAACGAACTATTTTAACATACTGGGAAAAAATCAGGTACCTTCGGGAAGTAAATCCGAAACCTCTTAAGAGGAAATTATACGAGTATTATTACATATAGCTAGCATATGCAATATATTATTTATTTATTCATTCACATGGTACCCTTCAACATATTCGGTTTTTTTATTCGGACATATTAAAGAGAATTGCCTGCAAATAACCTTGTCTGCAGCCCAATTGATCAAACATTTACAGGATTTAGAACCACTTGGGTAAGCACGAAACTCACGGTTCATCAACGCACAGGTTGGCAATACTACTATACACGTGAAGAGGCAAAAACACTAGTACACGTCTAGCGCTTGTGAGTATTGTTAACAAACTAAATCTTACCTCACTGCTAACCTCATCAGAGGACAGGAACTTTAAAACTTTAAAGAAAAACCAACCATTAAAGGGGATGATTTGTGACAAAAACGTTTAATTAATGTCTTATTCAGAATAAATAAAGGTTTATTTTAAATTTAATATGTATACTTTTTTTAGTAAAATAAATAAAACACTTAATTTTGTATACACCACTGGTTAATTTTTGTGAGTTCACAACCGGTTTCAACCTCCGTCTTACTCGTTACGTGAAGATGAACTAAATTATGTCGAAAATATATATTTTTTCTAATTGTAATAGGTTCTGGAAAGGGGGAGGGGAGTGGGGGCTAATAAAGGAAGGGGAGTGGGTAGGCGTCAAAAGGGTGGCTTTTTAACGGAAAACATATTTAGCAGAGGACTTTTATTGAAATTTACTGAGGACTTTTATTTATAATGTTGAGACTTGAATGAACGCTTTTTTTAATCTCGTGAATTTGGTAAATGGTCCAACTGCAACCCCCCCCCCCCCCCCCAACCCCGACTCGTGTGCAGAATCCGCAAACCACGATCGATATCAAACAAATAAAAAAAAAATGTTTTCTTTTAATATTTAATTATGAAAATGACACCACGAATTGAAACGAATGTCTTTCCTAAGATTCGAGAAATTCACAAACTTAGTATAATGTCAACACTTTAACACTCTCCTAGAAATATTAAAAAACAAGAAATCGGACCAAGATATGACCTCTAGAACTGTAGCTATACATAATTCAAAGTTCGAAAATATTATAAAAAGTTCGAAAATATTATAAAAAAGTCATCAACACAAAATATTCATACGTATCACAGAGTCAAACTCCAAAAAAAATTAATTGATATATAAAAACAAGTGCAAAGGTTCACACTCTCTCTAAATTTAAACTTCATTTCAAATACGTAATGATATCATTACTTTTTATAAACTATTTCATAAATAATAGAGAAAAATGGAAAATATTTTTTTATGGTGAATTTTTCAAATACGGGGAAGTTACTAACTAAAGACTACAGTCGACAACTTACTTTCCTCATATTCACCGAAACATTTTATATTTAAAACTATTGTAATTGGTTTTATCAAACACTGTTTATTCTACTTTATGTAACGGTGTAACCCTACCGGTTTCAAGGTTTTCACCACATCATCAGGGGAGCACAAACAAAACTATGTCTGTGCTCCCCTGATGATAAAGTGAAAACCTTGAAACCGGTAGGGATATACCGTTACATAAAGTGGAATAAACAGTGTTGGATGAAAATAAATTACAATGTCTCTAACCCTCCACAATGTTAATATCTTAAATATAAATAATGTATTTAAAACTATAATTAATGTAACAAAGATAAGCACCTTCTTTCGATGCCGGGTCGACCCTCTATTTCGCCCATTAATATTAATTTTAGGAAGTGGAGTTTATATACAGAATTTTCTGCCAGTAACGGTTTTATTTTATTCTAAGTTTCGTTTTATTCAAATTCGACATTGTTAATGATTTCCAGTGTCATTCCGGAAACGGATATGACTTATCATTTTGTTAAAAAATAACCTCAAAAAAATATGTGCACTTTCAAAAAAGAAAATTGGATTTCAATCGAAAAAAAATTATTTTCAAAATTTATAAAAATTTTCAATTCACTTTCATAAATATATTAAAGTTATTAATATATAGGGTCTTTCAAATTGAGCGGTTTTTTTTATCTTGGATAAAACACAGATGGCGTCGCGAACTTGCCTGGGTCTTATGACATTTGAGAAGTGTAATGTATGGCATTTATAAAAATGGAGTCGTATACAATATAACAATGTGTTCAAATTGAGAATTATTGTATCTATTGTAATCTCCGGAAACGGTGATGTTAATTGGCCACCAAGATCATGCGATCTGACACCGTTGGACTATTTTCTCTGGGGTTACGTGAAAATCCAGGTCTATAAGAATGACCCTCAATCAATTCGTGAGCTGAAAGACGAAATTATTCGCGTTATTGGTGAGTTAGAACCGCAATTATGCCAAAATATCATCGAAAATTTTGATAAAAGAGTGGACATCTGTGGAGCTGCAAGAGGTGGACATTTGGCGGATATTGTGTTTAAATGGTATACATTATACTTTAATGACCAATAAAAAGTTTTTTGAAATCAAAACAAATTGTGTGTTTTATTCAAGAGTCAAAAAGAGTTATTTAAAAAAAACCGCTCAATTTGAAAGACCCTTTACAAACAATATATTAACAAGTTATTGCTAGTAAGAATGTTATTCTTACTACCGTTTTGTTAAATAAAATTAAAATATCGTAATATTTTTTATTTGTTAAGACCAGATTTAGTATCTTAGTATTACAAAAAATACTCACGTTTCAATGTTCCTTGCATAAATTATTGATCAAATTATAGTGTATTATATAACTGGATTATTTTATAGAGAATCGAGCGCAACAAAAAATAGTACATTTCATTAAAAACTCTAATGAAATACTGATCAAAGTAAATGTTTTATTATAAATTAAAAAAAACAAATCAGAGTAGGAAGTGACACATATAGGAAAAAAATTCTTTTTTCGATTAATGTAGTTGTTTTTAATTAATGGAATCAACAAAAGTAAGCAAAATAGATAATCGTGAATTGCATACGAAAGCGGAAATGATTGTCCGTAAAAGCAATGCATGACAAACGATGATTTAGTTATTTTCTTTAAAAAAAAAATAACACTAATTCAGCACTTTGATGAATACAGAAATATTTTAAATGAGTATGGATAAAAAAAGCTGAATAATACAAAAAATTTACTCAATGGATATATTAATAAGATTAATAAACTCTTTAAGTATGATTGTTTTGCATTGTCTCGTATTATATTGCATTGTATTGTATCGTACTTTATTTCATATAGCAGTGTTTCTCGATCACTACGTTGACCTCAAGATCATTTCCCAATTGGCTCAACAGAAAATAAGAAAGGTCGAGGGGCAGCAATGTCGCTAACAAAAGTTCCATCTGGTTATCTAGCATATAAACTATATACTAGGTAAGTCCAGAAAGTAAGTGTACTGAATTTTTGTAGGTTACAACCTTTTTTTTATTTAAACAAAAAAATTACGTGGTTACCGTAGTACATATGTAAGCTATTTTTCGACATAGTCGCCATTTCTCTCAATGCAGGTGGTGAAGCGGGGTATCAACTTTTTGATGCCTTCCTCGAAGTAGTTTCCCGCCAACCCCTCCGTTCACTTCTCCACCTCCTCCTTTACCTCCTCGTCGGTTGAAAACCTTTTTCCACCCATGTACAGCTTCAGGGAGGTAAAAAGATAGTAATCTGAAGGTGCTAGGTCAGGGGAATGCGCGGAATAGTTAAACGAGGCGAGCAGTTCCTTCGTGGCGTTGGCCGTGTGTGGTCTGGCATTGTCGTGCAGCAGGCAGACTCCCTTTGTCAGCATGCCTCTCCTCTTGTTCTGAATCGCCCTCCGCATTTTTTTTAGGGTCTCACAGTATCTTGCAGAGTTGATGGTCTCCCCTTGAGGCATATATTCAATTAAAATTATGCCTTGATAGTCCCAAAACAATTTCGTCAATTTCGTCAGTCACAATTAAAGGTCTTCCGCTCCTCTGATCATCATGCACAGACGTACGATCGTTTTTAAACTCGCGACACCACTTGTACACACTCGTACGATTCATAGCTTTATCACCATATGCAGTTTTCACCTCATTATAAACCTCAACCGGAGGTTTTCCCTTCCAAACGGGATAACGGATAACGCCGCGTATTTCGCACTTGGCGGGAGATTGGATTTACATTTTTCACGAAACGTGTTGTCGCGTCGACACTTCTCAACGTACTGACCTCGAACCCGTCTCGTTGCGGAGTGGAAGGGTCAGGCTACACGGAATTGTAGCCAACATGTCGAAAATAAAATCCATCCGGTCGTGAGAGCCTCAGTACACTTACTTTCTGGATACGCCTCGTACATTGTAATTTGTTTTATCAAACACTGTTTATTTTACATAAAGTCGAATAAACAGTGTTTGATAAAAACAAATTACAATGTATTTAAACCTCCACATTGTTAATCCATTAACTATAAATAAAATATAGACAATCATAAATTCAGATGTGAAATAACCTTAACATAAAACCTGCCTGGGAATTCGCCAGGAATCAAACCTGGGGCGCCAGCCTGTTTAGCACGGACGCTAGCCGCGAGATTACGGCCGCCGACAAAATATTGTATTCTATTTCACTTTCATTGTATACAGTGCAGTTCGGCGGGCTTATTGCATTGTGCCAATCTCGCACAAACAAGTACAAATATGTCAATGTGACCTAAAGTGAAAACCCAACATGAAAAATTTTTTGCCAACTAGAATTTAACCTGCAACTCCCGGATTTAACAAATCCACCAACAGAATGGATGACGATGGGTGATTGCCAATTTTAATACGCATTTTACTTTAAGTGAGCGCTCAATAAGTCTTAAATAAGTTCTTCCTTAAAATGTAGTAATTTATTTGCTTTTATTTACTCCTTTACCCATTTAATTTCAAGTTGTATTAACCCTCTCCAGTAACATTTGTATACCATAAATAATATCCATAAAATGAATAATATTGTCAGCGTAACTAATGTTATTAATTAGTTGACCGTTTACAATATTGTCAGCGCAACGAATGTTATTAATTAGTTGACCGTTTACAATATTGTCAGCGCAACGAATGTTATTAATTAGTTGACCGTTTACTATTTTGTCAGCGCAACGAATGTTATCAATTAGTTGGCCGTTTACTATATTGTCAGCCCAACGAGTATTATTAATTAGTTGATCGTTAGCAATATTGTCAGCGCAACGAATGTTATTAATTAGTTGACCGTTTACAATATTGTCAGCGCAACGAATGTTATTAATTAGTTCAATGTTTACAATGTTGTCAGCGCAACGAGTGTTATTAATTAGTTGACCGTTAACAATATTGTCAGCGCAACGAATGTTATTTATTAGTTGACCGTTTACAATATTGTCAGTGCAACGAATGTTATTAATTAGTTGACCGTTAACTATATTGTCAGCGCAACGAGTGTTATTAATTAGTTGACCATTAACAATATTGTCAGCGCAACGAATGTTATTAATTAGTTGACCGTTTACAATATTGTCAGCGCAACGAATGTTATTAATTAGTTGACCGTTTACAATATTGTCAGCGCAACGAATGTAATTAATTAGTTGACCGTTTACAATATTGTCAGCGCAGCAAGTATTATTAATTAATTGTAAACTTATACTGAATACGTTAATAATAATTTTACGAATTTTTGGCAATTTGTATGAACTGTAGACAAATAGTAAGAAATAACTTAAACGAGAGATCTAGTAATAACATTAACTGTTTGAGGAATTAACTAACTGATATTTATATGTAAGCATCATGCGAGTCGATCATAAATTATAGAGTTCATCGACGCAGCTTCCTTTTACCTAAAAACAAGATCCTTCTTTATAAAGCTGTCGTGACCTACTCGTATACTATGCTGCACCCGTTTGGGGTAGTGAGAGCAACACGAAACACTTGAAGCTTCAGCGAGTGTAGAACAAAGCATTCAATATATTTTTCCAAAAGCACTTTGTATTGTATTATAGTTCATAAAACATTCAATAATTTAATGAGAGTCCGGGTTTCCTTTTATTAATCTTCAAATGAAAAAAATAATAATAACTTAAAAAATACAAATAAATTAAGTTTTTTATATTTAAACAGCGAACTATTTTAAACTTGTTGACAAAGAGACTGCACAAGTGCAAATTAGCATATGTGCATTTGTTATCAAAAAGTCGGATTTTATCAGTGAAAATAAATATCATATAGCACCTTCAAATTAAATCACTCACGAATCTAAACGACCGAGTTTTGAAAAATATACATTTATTCGGACGACCTCCAGCGCCTAGTTGGTAAGACGACTGTCTTCCAGCCCGAGAGTTGCTAGCTCGATGATCAAAGGAAGTAGTCTAGTTTTTACTTTAAAGCTCTTTTTGACATTCTTCTGATCAGCAAAAATCCATCCAATTTATACTGTTTACAACTTACATAATAATTTAGATCGTTTGGAGTTGTTACCGCGTTAGTTGGATTAAGTGATGGCAGACGTTTCGAAGGCGTTTCAGCCTCGTCATCTTTAGGTAGATGTAAAAAAATACAACCATATAATAATATAGTAAAATTTAGGGTACAGGTAACCCCCGTTCATCGCGACCCCGGTGAGTGCGGATTCGTTATAACGCGGTATTTTAAACAACACTTGTCCGGCTTCGACACATTCCAGGAATCGTCATAATGTGTAGTTGCACGAGCGAGCTATTTTTCTTTTTCGTTCACTCACATAATACACATGTACATATATACGTAAATTCACGAGCGCGAGTGAGACAAAATATGTACCTATCAGAAACATCGACGAAGCGTGGAATGAAATCACCCAATATTGTATGAAGAGCGTTTGGAAAAGGTTGTTCAGAGAAATTGATGATCAAATGAATTACGAAAATGATATTCAAAATATCGTCGAAGATATTAAGTGTTAAAATAATCGAAAATGGCCTTTCTCTTCACAATCAGTGCATGCAGTTGTTAGAAGAAAATGACGAAGATTATGAGCGAGTGAGTGCTGTATAGCGTGGTTGTAATGGATTATTTGACGGTTATAGACAAATTTTACACAATAAACGTAGAGAGGCCAAACAAGGAAATCTAGATTATTTTTTGCAAAGCGGAAAAAATAAATAAATAATGAATTATACTTTATATGACATTGTTATTTAATGTTTATTTTAAAAATAAAACATTTTTTAGAATCTTAAAATGATTTTTTAAATCCCCCGTTGATCGCGGAATTTCGCTTATCGCGGCCATATTCGGAACGTATCTCCCGCGATCAATGAGGGTTACCTGTATGTTAACACTAAAGATTCAAAAGATGAAGTATTAGGTGTTAACATAAGTAGTGTCCGTTTTTTTTTTTCAAATTTAAAAATGAGCACCAAAAGTAAAACAAAATGGTAAAGGTTATACGTCATTCGAAAGAAAATTTTCTGCTCTACAAGATATTGTGTTTGCTTTTACGTTACACATATTATTTTATTTGATTACAAGCCTTCAAAATGGAATGTCACGTAGACAAAAGTGAGCATTTTCGACACCTCCTTCTGTTCGCGTTCAATCGAGGGAATAAATCTGTCAAAGCTGCTCGCAATATTTGCGAAGTGTACGGTGAATATACTCGTACTATGAATTAAAGGACAGCTCGTCGATGGTTTTTGCGTTTCAAAGACGGTAATTTCGACCTGAAAGACATAAAGCGTTCCGGACAACCAGTGGACTTCGATGAGGACCGCTTAAACCATATTATTCATGCAAATATCGCGAGCAGCTTTGGCAGCTTTATTCCCCCGATTGAACGCGAATAGAAGGAGGTGTCGAATATGCTCACTTTCGTTTACTTGACATTCCATTTTGAAGGCTTGTAATTAAATTAAATAATATATGTAACGTAAAAGCAAACACAATATCTTGTAGAGCAGAAAATTTTCTTTCGAATGACGTATACCATTTTGTTTTACTTTTACCTTTACCATTTTGTTTTACTTTTGGTGCGCTCATTTTTAATTTGGAAAAAAACGGACACAACTTATGTTAACACTTAATACATGTCAGAAATCAAGAAACAGTCTTATAAAGGTTGAATGTCAGCAATATGTTATTTTTGAAATAGGTATCGATCACGTGAAAACACGGGACCAGGACTCAACGCAAATCTAGTTTATCACGTTAAAACACGGGATCAGGATACACAGTATCAAAGAAGCAGTACCATATAATTACAATAATATATTCAAATATACTTAACCAAATAAAAGGCATTATTATCCGCATATAAAATTACTTTTATCAAATTCTAAAATAAAACGTTTTTGTGGGTGTATTTATTGTATCAGGAAATAATGAAATAATATTCAATTTATTTTCCACATATCTTTCAAGGTAAACAAGCTAATGTGAATGATTTTTGATAAACATCATCTTTTTGACGTGAGTTATCGTAAATGACCATCACATTCATTTTGACCACTAGTTTGATAAATGTTCAATTCTTTAACTACACAAATAGAAAATGGTTCCCGATTGGTAAAATACAAGAAATATATAATAGTATAATGTTGATATGTTGATAGCTCAAATATTATGTTTTTTTTTTAAAAAAGATTGTTGATTTTAATTTGTTTAACTCCATATTACAATAGAATATTAACTACAAATTACTTCGTAATTCGTTAAATTAGTTGTTAAAAACAATTTAATTGATTCTAATGTTTAAAAAATTAATTATACTAGGCAGTTGATTAAACCTGCTAAAATCAGGGAAACTTTAACTTTAATCTGTTAATAATTTACTTGCTGAATTACAACAGCTTATACACAATAAGCAAGTAGACTGCCATAATTTATTTATACAAAGTATTTGTCCTTTAAATATAGAGCGAATTTTATTTCTTAGCGTTAATCAATCGATAATATTGGTATTTGTAATTTTATTTCTTAGCATTAATCAATCGATAATATTGGTATTTGTAATTTTATTTCTTAGCATTAATCAATCGATAATATTGGTATTTGTAATTTTATTTCTTAGCATTAATCAATCGATAATATTGGTGTAATTTTATTTCTTAGCATTAATCAATCGATAATATTGGTATTTGTAATTTTATTTCTTAGCATTAATCAATCGATAATATTGGTATTTGTAATTTTATTTCTTAGCATTAATCAATCGATAATATTGGTGTAATTTTATTTCTTAGCATTAATCAATCGATAATATTGGTATTTGTAATTTTATTTCTTAGCATTAATCAATCGATAATATTGGTATTTGTAATTTTATTTCTTAGCATTAATCAATCGATAATATTGGTATTTGTAATTTTATTTCTTAGCATTAATCAATCGATAATATTGGTATTTGTAATTTTAAGGAATTATCAAAAACTGACCAAATGGTAAGATACTCGTATATATATGTGAAAGCAATAATAAACTAAATATATAATATAATATGCCAGGTATCTTAGTAACTAGCAAATTATATTTTTATCCATTCTATTTATCGAAAACTTTAAAAGTATTGATGCTCAAACTTTAGTTAAATAATTAAATATTAATTGAAAAGATTGTTACAAAATTACAAGTATGTTAATATCAAATATCGTACTTCTAAAAATGAAAAACAAAATTTTAGACATATTAGAAAACAAGTGTTACTTTTACTCATCGGAAGATCTAAGAGGGTTTCACTGTAGTTAGTATTCCCGTAGTAAGTTTTCTGCGGTTTTCAAATATATTTATCCAAACATACGCAGGTACGAAAAAGTACACAATCTAATGGCCGTACTCATCACGTTTCTATCCCTATACTCAACTTTTTCTTTACTTTTATTTTTGTAATAGTTTTAATATTTCTATAATAGTAATTTTTCTGCGGTTTTTTTCTTGTCAAATACGTTTTTCTTAACATATGTAGATGCAAAGATGTTTCTCATCTAATGAATGCAGCCACCACTTTCCTATCCATATATAGTGGATTCGAATCCCGAAATAGAAGTCCCTTGAGAAGAGTCCTTTCTCTAAACGGCACAATACATATCGTGGGTTTATTATTATTATAAAACAAGACATGACGAAACGTAAAATATTATAAACCTTTTCTAGAATAACCGAATAAAAATAAAAGTAAATTATATAAAAAATATAATTACAACTCAAAATTTTAAGTGAAAAATTACCAATTTATAACCGAGACAAAATAACTTACATGTAATATTAAGTATAAAATCACAGTAATGTCACAGTGACTAGGTAATGGAACTGAACAATATTTGCCTTCCAGTTATCACCTCTTTTGTCACTTCACTGTAACGCGACCAAGTATCGAATGAAGTGGAGGGAAGAAATTTGAGACTTCATTGCTGACTCGAGATGTGTTAATTATTTATATTCACAATTATCAGGGCCGTCACTTGAGGCAAAGAAAAATAAAAGAAAAACTTCAAATAATAGGGAAATTGGCAAAGTTTAAAGTGAACATGACAAAAAACACGTTAAATATGAATATAATTAAAACAATCTAAATATAGCACTAAAATATATATATTCAAACCAAAAAATACTGCTAAGGTAAGGTCCATAAGAGTTTTATTATCAACATTGATGTATGGGAGTGAAACGACGATAAATACTGAAAGAACCCATAGGGTGACAATCTTTGACAGGATACGGAAGGAAATGATTAGGGATGAATGTAAACTTAAGGCTGATGTATTAAGTAAAATGAAGAAAGGCACTCTGAGATGGCTTAGACATGTTAAACGAATTAATGAAAAAAAACTGAAAAAAACAAATTTTCAATACAAATGTGATTTCAGAAAAAGATCAAAGAAAGAATGTTTGGAATAAATTCAAGTTTTTTTTTTCAAAAAGGGAAATATGTAGTTAGAGAAATCGTAGGAGATATATGAGACGTGTATGGATGTTGTCGTGACAGACAATTCTGACGCTCTGCCCTCTCTGCTTACTTTGTTCGGAAATGTTTAAAAAATATTAATTTGACGATCTTTTCATTGATCATAAAATAACTCATTTGACGCTTAAGGTGTTATCCCACTTTTTTAGTACGTGTACTGCGCTGCGAGTAATTTACCATATACCGTGACGTCGGACCTCATGTCCACTGTCGCTGCTATCCTTTTGCAACTCACTCTGATGTACCACCGTCGATCATAAAATAACTCATTTGACGCTTAAGGTGTTATCCCACTTTTTTAGTACGTGTACTGCGCTGCGAGTAATTTACCATATACCGTGACGTCGGACCTCATGTCCACTGTCGCTGCTATCCTTTTGCAACTCACTCTGATGTACCACCGTCGATCATAAAATAACTCATTTGACGCTTAAGGTGTTATCCCACTTTTTTAGTACGTGTACTGCGCTGCGAGTAATTTACCATATACCGTGACGTCGGACCTCATGTCCACTGTCGCTGCTATCCTTTTGCAACTCACTCTGATGTACCACCGTCGATCATAAAATAACTCATTTGACGCTTAAGGTGTTATCCCACTTTTTTACTACGTGTACTGCGCTGCGAGTAATTTACCATATACTGTGACGTCGGACCTCGTGTCCACTGTCGCTGCTATCCTTTTGCAACTCACTCTGATGTACCACCGTCGGAGTCCCTTTTAGCAGTTTCAGGTTCGATTCCCAATGGTATCAAACAAAGGTCCCATTCTGATAAAATAAGTACGTCTGTTAACAATACAAACACGTGCTAGAAGCGTGCGAATATTGTCATCTCTTCAATTGCGGTAGTATTGCTAATACGGACGATTACGAACAACGAGTTCTATGTATATTCTACTGGCTCTAAACCTGAAAAGTCGATTAATAAGGTCGAACACAATATTATTTCCCGACAAAGTTCTTCTACACGTGTATGTCTGAATCACCAATAAAACTCACCGAACTATTACCAGACTGGTTTCCTTTTTTTTATTTGTTTTCTCGATCATCATCGAGGATCGAACCGAAAACTCTCGGTTAGAAGTCATATGTCTTATCAACTAGGTCACGGAGGTCGTCATTTAACATGTTAATAATCTAGGAACATTAATCTAATTGTCATGGAAGCTTTGAATTGGAGGTCTACGACTGAAGTCTAGCGATTAGCATTCACGCTATGTAAACGGGCGCCATAGGTTCAATTCCTACCGGATTCACTGCCGGACTGATTTTACTTTTAGACTGTTCTTCATTTGAATGTATGTTTTTCCATAGTTTATATGTTGCTTATCATAAATTATTACAGCGCTTTAAAGCAATACAAAAATATCGCGAAATAAAACTCTACCTAACGTAAGGCTGAACTCTGCCGAACGTCATGGAAGATTAATATCAACGCCATCGGAACTTTGAGTTTAATGGGTCACGGCTGTATGCTTACTAAACTGTAACAGCTTACACACAATAAACCAATACAAACACAGGAACCTTTATTTATTTTATAAAGTCAAGATATACAGGTTAAAAAAATAATAAGTAAGAAATAACTGTTAAGCTGAAACAACTAAATGTTTTTACTAAGGCAACTCAAAATCCTTTTATCAAAACATTTTCTGAATGGTTTCCATTCACATGATGGCTGACCATCATATTCGATCACGAGGAATAAATAGCCCATGGGATGAGATTGAATTTGTTAAGACTGTTTGCTGAAATGCTAAAGCTTGCACAAAATAAACAGAGACGGACGTCATCAGAACTGAAAGGATGATAATTGATGTTGACTATCATCATCATTAATTGTTTCATCATATCATCGTCATAACAGAACTATGTTTATATTGATTGGTGGGAAGAAATCGCTCTATATAATAATTGAAATAAAATCATTTTATTTAATGCTATAGAACATTTAAACATTGTTTGGTGGCTTGCCCTGCATAACTTACAAAATGAAATACTCGTACAGTATCCGGCGGTAAATAATACACATCGGGTTTAAGAAAGAGACTATCGGCTAACTTCGGCTTTGTAGAGCGTCGTCTCTGTCATTCATACACGTGTTCCGTCGCGATTTGTGTGCGACAGAGACGACGCTCTACAAAGCCGAAGTTAGCCGATTGTGGCCGAAAGTCTTTCTTAAGCCCGATGTGTATTACTTACCGCCGGGTACTGTAGATATATTAGCTATCATAAAATTTTACCGAAATTGCACAACGTTAAACCAAACACATGGCCCTTCTGGCTTAATGAGGAATTCGACCCTGAATTTGGTTTTAAATTATTCAATTTCTTTTTATATGAAAACCATGATAAGATTTTCTCGATAGCTTTTCTTAAAATTGTTTTTTATCATTAACACTTTGTATCCCGATCCCGTGTTTTAATGTGATAACCTAGATTTGTGTTGAGTCCCGATGCCGTGGTTTAATGTGATAAACTAGATTTGTGTTAAGTCCCGATCCCGTGTTTTAATGTGATAAACTAGATTTGTGTTAAGTCCCGATCCCGTGTTTTAATGTGATAAACTAGATTTGTGTTGAGTCCCGATGCCGTGGTTTAATGTGATAAACTAGATTTGTGTTAAGTCCCGATCCCGTGTTTTAATGTGATAAACTAGATTTGTGTTGAGTCCCGGTCCCGTGTTACCACATGATCGATACCTCTTCAAAAAAGGACATATTGAAAATATGTGTGAATTATAATGGAGATTCCGACGTAAAGTCACCAATGTGCAGTGAAGTGTCAGACTTGAAAGATTTTAGAAGGATTTTAGAAGAACATACAATTCTGGAGATCAATTACAGCCTCCGGGTCTAAATAGAATATCGAATTTACAGGATTATCCAAAGAGGTTATAGAAGAACAAGTCTTAACATGTGTTGATATGTATTTCATCAACGGGCACATAATAAAAACCCTCAGACACCCAATCGAAGAAATTTTCCCCTATCGAATGATTTATAATTAAACATCCCTAGTAAGATGAGACTTGGATAAAGCCAGAGGTACTATCCATCCTCTCGTGTAGATAAACATCCCTAGTAAGATGAGACTTGGATAAAGCCAGAGGTACTATCCATCCTCTCGTGTAGATAAACATCCCTAGTAAGATGAGACTTGGATAAAGCCAGAGGTACTATCCATCCTCTCGTGTAGATAAACATCTCTAGTAAGATGAGACTTGGATAAAGCCAGAGGTACTATCCATCCTCTCGTGTAGATAAACATCCCTAGTAAGATGAGACTTGGATAAAGCCAGAGGTACTATCCATCCTCTCGTGTAGATAATAGAGAATTTTTTTTTGAACTCTTTCTAGCCTTACAATGTGCTTGTCAAACTATAGGTAAAGCTCAATTATAAGAGTATTACAAATAGACACATTTTTTACATAATATACGAGTATATACTCGTAAGTTCAATAATATTTTAATTATTAAATTACTGTTTCGTTAATCATATCCCAGGGGTTTGGAGTTAAAGAGATATTCTCATTTGGAATTTTCAAAAAATCTATTTTTTTTTCAATTTATATTTTTATTATCCTTTCTGAATAATTTCCAGTAAGAAATGTTAAAAAATCTTGAATATTCGAAAAGTTATGAGGGTTTATAGTCAAGCGCGCGCCGGTCGAAAAATGACCTGAGCCTCGTAGCTATCAGTTATTCTATTGTTATGGCAGTTGTATTATTTTCCCACAATTCTCATTCAATAGGATTTCTTGGAATGATGAATTCATATTTAGTTTGTCGTGTAGGGAGGGGAATTTTAAACAAGTTTAAATGACCCTGGAATTGTTGATTAACAGTAAGTTGAAAATATTTTCTTTAATTCGTATAAAAATCGCACTTGAAACTTTAAACGCGTGAAAAATCACTTTCTTTAAATAGAACCCTATTTTCGTTGGAACCCAGATTTTACTTTAAAAAGATTTCAGTTCGGTTTTCACTTTAGGTCTCTTTAAAATAATTTTGGTTTGCTGGATGATATTGCCACGTGGCAATAGGCTCACCAGGTTGTACTGAAGACAATGAAAGTGTTATACAGTATAATGCAATAAAATAATTTTGGTTTGCTGGATGATATTGCCACGTGGCAATAGGCTCACCAGGTTGTACTGAAGACAATGAAAGTGTTATACAGTATAATGCAATAAAATAATTTTGGTTTGCTGGATGATATTGCCACGTGGCAATAGGCTCACCAGGTTGTACTGAAGACAATGAAAGTGTTATACCGTATAATACAATAAAATAATTTTCTTGTTAGTTAATGAATAATTTTTAATTAGAAAAATAAAAATAAAACGTTTTGGTAGTTCTGTATCCTTTTTTTATTCAATAACTCAAAAGCTGTTTCGCCATACAATGGACTTCTCAAACTGTAAGAGATGCTGAGCTATGTGGTTACATAAACCCCAAAATGCTTACATAATGTATATAATTGTAATCATATTTTATTCCTTAAATGACTTTTCAGCTGAACGTATTCATTATTGATTGTAAAATGTGCATCTAAATATAATATGTACATTCAATCATTCATTATTGATTGTAAAATGTGCATCTTAATATAATATGTACATTCAATTATTCATTATTGATTGTAAAATGTGCATCTAAATATAACATGTACATTCAATTATTCATTATTGATTGTAAAATGTGCATCTAAATATAACATGTACATTCAATTATTCATTATTGATTGTAAAATGTGCATCTAAATATAATATGTACATTCAATTATTCATTTTAATAGGTTTAAGAATCTTTTTGAAATTAAGATTTTATATAATTTAAGGTATTGTATTTAGTTTTATCAAACACTGTTTATTCCACTTTATGTAACGTTATAACCAAGGTTTTCACCTCATCATCGTCCTTGAAACCGGTAGGTTTATACTATTACATAAAGTGAAATAAACAGTATTATTTATAATTAAGGCATAAACATTGTGGGAGTTAAAATATGAAATTCACACTAGATACAGAACTGGATGAAAAATAAAATTTCTTGGACCTAATATTATCTTGTAAAAATGGTACATTTGACTTTGGCGTATATAGAAAAGACACTTATTCAGATTCTATAATTCCATCAACTTTCAACCATCATAATAACCATAAATTCGCCACCTTACCTGTATGCTTCATAGATTGCTCAGTGTCCCCTTAACCGATGACAAATTTAAAAAGGAATTGAAAATTATCAAAAAAATAGCTACAAATAATGGCAACACTGGAATCATTGATTCACTTTTAAAAGACAAAACAAACAAGAAACTAGGAAAAGTTAACATATTTAACAGCACCTATAAGCATACCTATAAATGGAGCAAGTCCTATTTAAAAAAAAAGCGTATCATACGAAATAACCAAAAAAATCCCATGTCACATGAATGCTACGGATACCCTGGATATGGTCAGCAACACAAGGGTTCTTCAAAGAGCCAAAGTTGATAGAGAGTTTTTGACTAATATTAAAATCCGAAAGGTGTCCTACTTGGGTCATGTTCTGTCACCAAAAGCAGGGCAAGCCTGACCGCAAGGATTCACCGGCCAAACCGCTGTAGTGAATTTGATGGCACACCAAAGTGAAATGATTAAAGCAAACAAACATTTTTTCTTCTCCTTTTTAGGTACTCATATGTAAATATGTATCCTGCAATAACACATACATTTTAAAACATTTGAGAGATAGGCTATCAAAATATCTGGTCTCATATGATAATATCCTTACAATCGAGATACTCCCCCACCAAAAGGAAGGCAAGCCTGACCGCAAGGATTCACCGGCCAAACCGCTGTAGTGAATTTGATGGCACACCAAAGTGAAATGATTAAAGCAAACAAACATTTTTTCTTCTCCTTTTTAGGTACTCATATGTAAATATGTATCCTGCAATAACACATACATTTTAAGACATTTGAGAGATAGGCTATCAAAATATCTGGTCTCATATGATAATATCCTTACAATCGAGATACTCCCCCACCAAAAGGAAGGCAAGCCTGACCGCAAGGATTCACCGGCCAAACCGCTGTAGTGAATTTGATGGCACACCAAAGTGAAATGATTAAAGCAAACCAACATTTTTTCTTCTACTTTTTAGGTACTCATATGTAAATATGTATCCTGCAATAACACATACATTTTAAGACATTTGAGAGATAGGCTATCAAAATATCTGGTCTCATATGATAATATCCTTACAATCGAGATACTCCCCCACCAAAAGGAAGGCAAGCCTGACCGCAAGGATTCACCGGCCAAACCGCTGTAGTGAATTTGATGGCACACCAAAGTGAAATGATTAGAGCAAACAAACATTTTTTCTTCTCCTTTTTAGGTGCTCATATGTAAATATGTATCCTGCAATAACACATACATTTTAAGACATTTGAGAGATAGGCTATCAAAATATCTGGTCTCATATGATAATATCCTTACAATCGAGATACTCCCCCACCAAAAGGAAGGCAAGCCTGACCGCAAGGATTCACCGGCCAAACCGCTGTAGTGAATTTGATGGCACACCAAAGTGAAATGATTAGAGCAAACAAACATTTTTTCTTCTCCTTTTTAGGTGCTCATATGTAAATATGTATCCTGCAATAACACATACATTTTAAGACATTTGAGAGATAGGCTATCAAAATATCTGGTCTCATATGATAATATCCTTACAATCGAGATACTCCCCCACCAAAAGGAAGGCAAGCCTGACCGCAAGGATTCACCGGCCAAACCGCTGTAGTGAATTTGATGGCACACCAAAGTGAAATGATTAGAGCAAACAAACATTTTTTCTTCTCCTTTTTAGGTGCTCATATGTAAATATGTATCCTGCAATAACACATACATTTTAAGACATTTGAGAGATAGGCTATCAAAATATCTGGTCTCATATGATAATATCCTTACAATCGAGATACTCCCCCACCAAAAGGAAGGCAAGCCTGACCGCAAGGATTCACCGGCCAAACCGCTGTAGTGAATTTGATGGCACACCAAAGTGAAATGATTAAAGCAAACCAAAATTTTTTTTCTCCTTTTTAGGTACTCATATGTAAATATGTATCCTGCAATAACACATACATGTTAAGACATATGAGAGATAGGCTATCAAAATATCTGGTCTCATATGATAATATCCTCGCAATTGAGATACTCCCCCACCAAAAGGAGGGCAAACCTGACAGCAAGGATTCACCGGCCACACCATTGTAGTGAATTTGATGGCACACCGAAGTGCAATGATCAGAGCACATTAACATTTTTTCTTCTCCTTTTTAGGTACTCGCATGTAAATAAGTATCCTGTAATAACACATAATACATGTAAAGACATTTGAGAGAAAGGCTATCAAAATATCTGGTCTCATATAATAATATCCTCACAATCGAGATACTCCCTCACCAAAAGGAGTGCAAGCCTGGCCGCAAGGATTCCAGATGTTTTTCAGCCCCCCCCCTAGGTTTTAATATAAGGAAATTTCAATAAAAAAGTTGAAATTATTTCAATAAAAATAATTTATTTTAATTGAAATCATATACATAATAATATACAAGATTAAATGTTCACACATGAATTGTTGTCATGCCATCTTACAAATTAAATGACAAATAATCACTTAAATAAAACCTAACGACAAAAAAAACAAAACATGGCTTCCAAGGCACTATCACAGATCAACTGTACTCTACCCTACGTGACTGGTTCCTTCACATCCTTTCCACTTTCCCTTACCATATTACAATAACATACCATAAGCTATATACAAAGCCTCTTGTTAATTTTTTTTTCAATTGAACTTACATACAAAAAGGATACATCCCACATTTATTTGGATTTATTTGAAATATGAAAAAAAACAAATTTCAACCCTTAGGCTAAGATCTCACTCGGACGAAATCATACTGTGAGTTACACACAATCTGCCTTTGGTTCTACAGTGAGCTTTACTAAACTGAGAAATCATAGAATCTAACAGTATTTCAATAATGGTGGAAAAAGTTCTAAGAAATTCAACTACCAAAGGCTATATCGTACAAAATTCTTTTAGACATGTCGATATATTTTTTTTAGCGTAATGATCTGGATTAAATCTTTGAATTGTTAACAGGAGCAACATCAAATACAACTACATTGAAAAAAATACAGTTTTAAGTTCCTAAAAATGATTAAAGAATATACATAAATATTTAGCTTCCTTTTCCTTGACCGAATTTTTTACATACATTTCTACTATTATTGTTTAGTGATTGATCATTTATTTATTTAAATTTATCATGGATGAAAACAAATTAATATATCCAAGGTGAGCTGGTTGAATGTAAGAAATTGCTTTACATTAATAAGCCCGCCAGATATACCATTTACACATAAGAATGAAAATATAGACTGGCAAAAAGTATACAAAACTCATCAAGTCTTCTTTTTTTTTTCATGGGCTATGTTTTTTTTAATAGGGCCTCGGATGATAACATCTTCGACATTTCGGAAAATATTTATAAAGAACTATAAACTTTATTACCATTAATTCTCGTAATGTTTTCAATTTGTATTGTTTATTATATAAAATTATAATCTTTTTGTTTATCTGTTTATATTAATTTAATAAAATGAATAACATGATAACATAGTTTGCATACACATTTTTTTTGACAATGTGTAGCTCACAGTATAACCAAGCAGGAATCCAGTATTGATATGCATAAATATCACCGCAGTAAAATATGCATTTCATGGTTTCATAATTAATTTGTATTCCATTCAAGCTATAAAAAGCGATATTAAGTTTTTTTAAATATTTTTAAACAAGTAAACTGAAGATGAAAACTGCAACGTTTTTGAAATGCCCGTATCATACACCAAACCACACGGTAAAACTCTAAAAAAAACCTTATCCGAGAAGGTAAAATATTGGTTAGATCCTTTTTGCTTTTATACGTACAATTTTAATACAAATATTATTGAATATATAATTACTTAATTTTATCTAAAAAGGGTTTAATTTGCCATTTTCTCAATTTATACTCCATTTATTTCAATGCGAATATTTAATTTATTTCATCATTCAAAGCACTAATTACAGTAACTCGTGCCAGTTTGTCTTTACCATTTTACATTGTATCTAGTTTTAGATATCCAAAAAGCACTGACTTGTAAATAATTTCGAGAATACTATTGCATTTAGATTGTATCAAAGGTTTTTCAATGAAACATTTATTCAGGTATATTCGTAACTTAGATTTGAAATGAAAACTATCCCATGATTTACATGGAATTTAATCATAGAAACTAGAGTTTTTAGTATAAAGTCAAGCACTGATATATTGCCAGTTAAATTTAAATGAATACCACAAAAGATAATTCATATTTCTTTGCCATTTAAGAAAAAAAAATCCTTGCAAATGAGGTGGTTCTCCTGTGAGTGTGTCCGACAGTAAAAATACAACCTTTATAATTTTTAGGTAGTCTTTTCTGGTAATCTGTAAGAGGCAGATATTCACAAATAAGACTTTAGGATGAGCCATTCTAAAGATGAAAAACGAGGTTATGAGCTGACCTGGATGGTGGCATTATATGGGATTCCTGAGTTCCTGGTAGAACGTACAAGCAAAAGATGATCAATTAAGTTAATAATGACTTAAAAATATTTACGAGTATATCAATAAATGTATATATATTTATGAAGGTATGAAAATTTTCAAAACACTACTGTCGATCAGATAAAACTGAGAAGATAGGCTTGCGGTTCGCACAGTGAAATATACCTGCATACAAAGTTTAATATATTTAAAATAAAATTTTGTTGTGTTTTGCAAATTTCTCATCGTTCATGCATCATAGTTAAGCACACATAATGGTATCTATCTGATAAAAATTATAATTAGCTTCCGACAAATCTGAACAAAGTCAAATTTAAAAAAAAGTAAATGAAATTACAATAAATTATAAAACACGTTTTTTTTTCCCATAAAAATTTTAGATATAATATTTTTAAGGTTCTATTATAAATTAATTTTATATGAAAAACTTAGAAGTAAGGCTTAGCATAATTCAATCTATGTAATGTTTAATTTTTATTCTACAATTTAATTTTATATAAACTAACCAAATTAGAATAATATACATAAAAAGAATTTTCTAAAAGAAATAATAAATATGGCTTCTGCCTATGGCGAATACAAAAAAATGCATTGCAAAAAAAAAATGTTTAAAATTTTTATTTCCTTTTTTTTCTATAACACAATTAATTACAAAATAAGCATTATTAAAACATTTTTAAAGAGTTTTTTTCATTTTTTGATTGAAAATTTCTGGCACTGAATAATTTATAAAAATAAATAAGTTTTATTTAATAGCTACAAAACTAAATAAATTCAAATTGAAAGAAAATATTATTAATAAATAAGCCTTAATAAAATTTATCAATAATATTACACTTTATATAAATAATCTCTATCTGAACAAGAAAAAATGTGTAACGAACTTTTATTTAATATTTTAAATAATTAGTTAAACTTAACTTATTAATGTTTCACTTAAAATATTATTTAAAATAAAGATTTAGTTTATCAGAGCTCCAATCCAGTTTAAATGGTTTATTATTTTAATGTTTTATACAGGTTTTAAACCAAATAATTAGCTTAACTACTTAACAGTTTTTCTGCAATGGTTCTTGCTACATCATAAGATTTTTTTTAATTAAACAAAATTCAAACACAAACTTTAAAGAAATTGACAAAAATCAAATTGAATCAAAATACAATGTCCAAAATCCACATTAATTATAAAATACAAAAAACTTGATAGTCATACATTGAAGAGTGTCTCACTCCATTATTTAAATCATTTGAAAAGTGTACCATGAAAGCCTGAAAAAAACCTGAATACTAAAGATCATTTGCAAATGAAATTTGAAAAAAATGTGAATGCTAAAGATTATTTGCAAATGAAATTTGTTAAACCCTTTCAGTCCCTGTATTATTTAAAACAACACAGATTCTAAAGAAGTTTTATTGTTAAACAAAAGCAATATATAATTTTGCAATTTATTGATTTTGAATAGTGGAGAAGACAACTTCTGAATACAAGTATATTTTTGTTAAGTTGGCATTACAACGTTAAATCATAAGAAATGTAAAATTATTAACATCAATTATTTACAAATCTTCTCACATAAATTATTCTTGAAAAAACATTTTTTTAATAATATACAAATCCAAAAAAAAGATACAAATAGTTTGTTAAAAAGCCCTTGATTCCAAGAGATAGGCTCAAATTCATAGTCCAGTCTATATACTAAACACTAATTTCTAGCCTTAAAACTTCATGATTTATATTCAGAGTCGACGTAAATGTAAGCCTCAAACTTTAAACTTATTTAATAAAGTGACAACAAATATATACGAAATTTAAGTGTAAATACTAATTTCTTCAATAAAAAATAGTTAAGCCTTAGTATTTAGTGTTAAGGTTACACTATGAATTTAGACCTAAGTGTTTAAAAAAAACTTAAGTGTCCCAATCAGCATTAAAAAAACATGAAAATATTAAAATTAAAATATCTTAACATATGAGATTAAAAATTTTCTTACAAATAATAATCAAGAGTGAAAAAGTAAGATTGTATCAAAATAAATTAATAAGAAAAGAAATTAATCTATTATATCCATATATTTAACTCTTAAACCTATCTGATACACTTGACTATTTCAATACTTTTACATTACATTACATTATAACTAAATATATTTTAAAACATTTATACTACATAAGTTAGGTTTTGATTTGTAATTATTTAATGGTAAGATATCTACATATTTTTAAAACATAATTTTAAAACATTTTATTGGAAACATCTAATCTATAGCATTTGAAGCTAACAACTAACATATACATTCATATCAAAATATACAATTTATACACTAATGACTTTATCAAACATCTCTTTTAGGCCAGAGATGAAAAAATACATATACGAGTATGTAATGAATTTACTTGGTTCGTACTTAACTCGAATTTGGTTTAAAAATAATGACAACATCCGTGGTTAAGTTGGTGGATTCAACCCTCTGAGGGTTTAAGGCTTGATTTCTAAATACGAGTAGTATCCGAAAAAAAATTCTCAACCGCACTGAAAATTGGTGTGGTGATTAACATGTGGCAACTTCTTGGCGCAAGTTAATATCCACAGCAGGTTTCAGTCTATGTGATGATATTATAACATGGTTATACAGTGCAATAAGAAAATATTTTTAAGCATTTTAGGCTATTTTGGCATGTTTAACGAGACACGTAAAAAACTCAATTCAAATGCGAATGAGTGATGTGGTACATAAAGAGTGAGAAAATGGAATATGCTTGGATCAAATGTGTAAAATTTTGAAGAATTCCGGTAATTACAAAGAATTGTATGAAAAGGTGTATGTATTAAGAGGAGGCGAAAGGTTTAAAGCATAAGTGACTCTATCCTTGGTCTCCTCCAGCAAGAATACAGTGTATTAGCTGTATGTATATAAAAAAATTAAATTTTATTCAAGGTTGAGTTATTTTTCTCTAAAAAGGTGGTAATCTGTATATAGAGGAAAATATGGTATCAATACTCTAGTTAATTTATGAATGAGATGTGTATGGAATTTACACAAAGATGAGAAGGAATCAATTAGCTCCACATTTTACTATAATATTTTTCTTTTCTTGGGTAGTAATAAATTATAAGAAACAAGGAGCGACTCATATAAGTCTTTATAGGAGTATCGTATACTCCTTCAAAAAGGGAAAATTCTCATTCTTAAAATAACTAAAATAAAGGAATATATTTGAATATTTTATATTATCATTATATTGAAAAAAAAATTTTTTTTTGAAAAGCTATCCACAGGACCATGTGCATGGACCACTTTTCAATTAAAATGGCATCATTCATTATCCATGTATAAAAGTAAAAAATCATTTTAATTGTGTTTAAATATGACAAGACTATTCGAAATTGTAAATAATTTATTTACAACAAATTTAGGTTCATCGTTGAATATTTCTTAATATGAGTAATTTGTAAAAACACATTGTTGTAAATCTAAATTTGTAAGAATATTTATTTCAATGAATTCATATGAAAATTCTAAAAAAAATGTCTATTATTTTTGTCAATCGAAACATAACTTCAATGTCAATAATAAATAAATAAAATATGTGTTGTTAAAAAAAATCTTGTTTCATCAGAAGATAAGCTGTAAAGTAGCACTGTTACTGTGTCTTACTTGACTTTTTGAGTAGCAGGCTACTTTAGATTGAAAAATAGCTATAAAAATGCAATTTTTTCAAGAAACTTGAACAATATTGTAAAATATATTGTAGAACATTTATTTATGTCATTTGATAAAATTCATATAAACTTAAAACTGCTTTCATTGCACATAATTATAATTTTTATATTTCAGAATTAGAAAAAAGAAAAAATTTCAATCTATCTTAAAAATAAATCAGAAACCAAAGCTTTACTATATTCTGAAATAGTGATATAGTGAAATAAAATATTGCATTTTTGTTTCTCTTTTTAAGTTCAAATAGATTTCCATATGAAAAAGCTAAAACAAAAGATCAGAATAAAAACCTTTTTCATACAATAAGAACTGATATTGAAAATCTCAAAGAAATTAAATTATTATTTTTGTCTATAGACAAAATTCTATTTGGTTGAATTTTGAAACATTTTTTGAGCTTTCATCAAATATTTTTTTCATGTTATCATTAAAACTTATTTAGCAATATTTCATTATTTTTAAACCAAACACAAGCGATTGACTACCAAAACGCATAAAAAAATGTCTCTCAATTTTATAGTTAAGACTTTGAAGTAAGACCGAATGATCAAAAGTCTTCGAATAGTCTTGTTTCTTCAGCGTTTAATGCTCTGGCACCTTTCCAATCTGTTTCAGGATACTCGTCGAAGTTGCTTGTGTCACCTTCATACATGACTTGTGGAATGATCGGGGGCTGGAAAAAGAAGATAAGATTATTAATCTGACAATTGGTAATAAACAAGAAAACTTTATCAATTAAATAACACATAATTTGGAGGGGAACACACAGTATCTTAAGCCAAGAATTTACAACATATTCCTGAGGGATAGAAATGACATTTATAATATCAGGCTACTCTTATTAATAGAAATGACATTAATAATATCAGGCTACTCTTATTAATAGAAATGACATTTATAATATCAGGCTACTCTTATTAATAGAAATGACATTTATAATATCAGGCTACTCTTATTAATTAATTTGTTGTATCGCATCTAGATTATTGTAACTTCATTTATTTTCGTTTGCCTAATTCGCAAATTTCTAGACACCAGTATGTTTTCAATGCAGCTGCTAGACTGATATATGGTATAGTTCGGAAAATCTAGGATGAACCGTACGACAGCTGACAAATTTGCCCCAATACAACCTTGTAACGATGTTCAGTAATTTTAATTATTTTATCAACTTTAATATAAGCCTCGATTCTAATAAATAGCAAGTTATTTAGGTAAATACATTACATAAAACTAACAATAATGACAAATTAATACATCTTGTCACAAATTAACAAAAATGTGGCAGTTTGTTTAAATCAAATAATATTTGGTGACGTTTGTCAAAACTCACTACGTTAGTCTGCATTGGCTAAGGATGGGGTATTCGATAATTTGATTTTCAAAAATCGATTTTGATTAAAATTTCGTAATTAGTATTAATTCATAGTGGATCTTGGCCTATTTAAAGATAAATATAAATCATACAATACATTGGAAAGTCAGTATAATGAAAATTAGGAATTAAAACGTCAGTTTAGAGAAAAACAATTGTTCGATTTGTAAAAAAACAGTGTACAGCTTTAGGAACCACTTATAAACAATCATTTTTGAGTGGTCTTATATAAATTTATGAGTGGATACAAATCCTGAGTTAGAGCGACCTTAAGGAGAGTTTACTCTCTGAATGGCGCTACATAATGTCCTTTTATTATTATTATTCAAATTTTAAAAAAAATGTGATGAGGTGGAGCTGTTTGACAGGAGAGCAAGGAGTAAGGAGCTCATGGAGGTGTCCATGTAAGCATATGAGTGTATGACTGATGCAAATATAAAGTGTGTGATAAGTTATTCATAGTTCATTCCTATTGAATTTTCCGTGACTTTCTTACCAAACATGTATGTGGAAAAGTTTTTAAACAAAGACCAATCTAAATCCTTTTTTTTTCTATAAACCCAAACTATTTAAAAAAATATATTTGAATTATTTCATCAATATTTTTCTCTTTTCCATATTATTTTCATCAAATTAATAGATTAATTTATTAAACTTTAATTTTGGTTAAAATTTAAAAATATTTCCCTTATTATTTATTCTTAAGGAATACAATCCATGACTAATCATTTGAGCGTCAAAGAAATTAAAGAATTAAATGTTAGAACACATAAATAATCTTGTAATTATTTTCAGACTTTGGCTGTAATTTTTTTTGACATTCACTGTCTATTAAGTAGCAATTAGTGAACAATTATATTCTGTTTAGTCATTTTTCCAGAAGCATTATACACTAACAAAATTTTTGCAGTCCATTGGCTTGGTTACAACACATCAGCATAGACAAGTTTACGAATAAAAATGCCATGTAATGTTGCCAAGAAACTAAAAGAAAAGTTCATGCAACATTGTGAAGACCTACAGAATAAATACCCTATGGTCAACATCCTAGATAATTTAAGATTATTGAAAAATATTTCTAACTTGTTAACTTTGTCTTTAACGTTATGAAACTCCTTATTAGGGTACTAGACAAAATATAACTTTGTAATTCCATTGCAAAACGTACTAATATGTCCATTCTCCAGGATATATAGATCACAGAAAGATTGTCAACGATAT
Source organism: Odontocerum albicorne (assembly GCA_949825065.1). NCBI lineage: Eukaryota > Metazoa > Arthropoda > Insecta > Trichoptera > Odontoceridae > Odontocerum > Odontocerum albicorne. Next base: position 47,112,125 of record OX463841.1, read on the forward strand.
GCAGAAAAAGAATGCTGTCATACTATAGAAACGTCGCTAGAAGAGATTAGGACAGTTTGAAGAAGCTGGCAGTGACTAGAGGTGTTGAGGAGGGTCTCCAGCAAGGTAGATAGAGCAAATAAAAGAGATGACAAGTTCTTCATTTAGTGCTGCACTCATTATGGATCAGGGTTAGAAGGGATAAATTTGAATCACCCGCTCAGTTCCAGGTCATCAAGGAACTATGACATTCAGCCATAAGCAACATAAATACAAAGATTCCACAAATTACTCTTACTAGGGCATGAGTGACAATTAACAGGGCATGAGTGTCACATTTACCAGGGCATGAGTGTCACAATTGCTAGGGCATGAGTGTCACAATTACCAGGGCATGAGTGTCTACCTCCTATTCCCAGGCTCTTTTCAAACACAATCATAATGGCTTGGATCCGATTCACTCATATTGTCCAAAAATAATAATTATTAAAGAGAGCTCAGGTCTAATGGTTTCTCAGAGCTATGCTCAGGTCTAAAGCCTCGGCCACACCCTCGCTTGGTGCTCAGAGCTACGCTGCGAGCTACGTGACATATCCTAGTGAACCAACGCACTCCATACTATAGCAATGGCCACACTGCACATTTCGCACCACGCTACGTGACTATTATAGTCTCCCAGTAGCGTAGCTCTAAGCACCAAGCGAGGCTCCTACCTGTGTGGCCAAGGCCTAATGGTTTCTCAGAGCTATGCTCAGGTCTTAAGTTGAGCTATGCTCAGGTCTAATGAGTATGTCAAGCATCACTAAGTGCGTGATTTAATGACTGAAATGATATAATTTTTTTCTATCTTTCACCTTTATATAAATTTTATATATATGGGTGTCTCAAAAAAATATACACCCATTTAAAATTATTGAAAATTCAGTATTTATTAAGCTATATCTAATATTGAAATTTCAAATTAAAGAAGATGAACATATTTGTTTCTTCATTTGTCGCAAATGCTTTTATTATGTAAAAGGAAAAATAATTAAATAAAAAAACTTATTTTATATTTTTGTGTTCACCACAGGTTTATTTTTGGGTTTACTACTGGTTTCGAAGACCACCATCTTCATCGTCAGGTGAAGATAAACTAAATTGCTAAAAATACATCTCCTGTACAAGTGTACATATTATAAGAGGAATGAGGTAGGGGGAGAGAAGTGGGGAGAGATGTGATTCAATGGTAAATGGGACTAGGAAAAAGTGAAAATGAATCTTTGGGGCAGGCCAGGGTCTGGATATCCAATTTCTGCATCAAGTTCAGGTAAACGGGAAGGCATAAAAGTGTGTATATATTGTTTTGAGATACCCTATATTTGGATCAATAGGCCGCACTTGTGACGAAAAATATACCAGTGAGACCTAAGAATTGTTCAATAAACCAAGATCAATCCACATAACGAGAGTCCTGAGACAGGGGAAAGATACACGTGATGTTGACAGGAGAAAGATACACGTGATGTCGACAGGGGAAAGATACAAGTGATGTTGACAGGGGAAAAATACAAGTGATGTTGACAGGGGAAAGATACACGTGATGTCGACAGGAGAAAGATACACGTGATGTCGACAGCCCTGAGACAGGGGAAAGATACATGTGATGTCGAAATAAAGTATTATCAGTAGAATAACGAAGCAATATTAAGTTTACTGTTCTAATACAGTAACTGAATGAAGTTGAGGAAGATCTTAACTTAATTAACTTAGTGAACAAGTGTCACTCACCTGGAGTTTCCTGAGGTACACATCTTGCCAGTCCAAATGCTTGAACCACCTGTGCCTCTTAACATCATCAGCTCCGCACTGAAAAAAAGATGTCAAATTTATAATCAATCTGTCTGAATGTGGACCTCATGTTTCATACAAATTTATAATCAATCTGTCTGAATGTGGACCTCATGTTTCATACAAATTTATAATCAATCTGTCTGAATGTGGACCTCATGTTTCATACATAATTTGGGAGGAGAAATATGCAGTTTCTTGCGCCAAGAATTTACAACACATGTCTGAGGGAGAGTGGTGATTTTTATGTAGTGACTTGAAATTTAAAAAATATGTAACAACAAAGTGACTCTTTAATATGGAGATATTAAAAAGTGAGGAGCTAACAATTTTTTTATGTTTTTCTTTTTACTTGAAATAAAATCAATGGAGTATAATTTTTAAACAATGTATTGCGGATATTAAGAGATAAAAATCTTTAAAACTCTTATATTAAAGCTAGGGGTGGAATGTGCTTTAACCTTCTTAACAAATTAACAGGACACATTTAAGAGTATTTCTAAGATTCTCCAAAGTAAATAGTTTGCCATTGAAGAAATTCTGTTCCCTAAACGGCTCTATATAAATTGTCTTTATTTTTATTATTATTATCATAAAAAGGAAAATGCAGTAACTTTTGGATCATTTAAAGATAGTTAAAATTTAACTCTACCTTTTGCAGTATAAACATATCATTACGTTGTTTCCCAATCGGAGGAGGAACAAAAAGGGCAGACTGACAGACTTTTATATCACCACACACATCTTCTAACAAGAATGGGAAGACACGAATCAAGGCAAACGGAGACATAAAAAAAGAGATACCCACTGCAACCGGTATCAAACAGGGAGACAGTCTCAGCCCATTCATTTTTACCACTATTATGGATAGAATCATAGAGGAGGTGACTTCTTTGGGCCTGGGTTACAAAATGGGCAATAAATTGATCAGTATAGTGTGTTATGCCGACAACGCTGCAATATTGGCAGAAAGCGAAGATGATCTTCAGATATTGCTCTACAAATTTCACCTTGCTTCTAAGAAATACAATTTGACGACTTCTGTCAATAAAACAAAGTGCTTAACAATATCAAAAGAGTCACTCAGATGCAAACTGATCATCGATAACGTATCCATCGAGCAAGTCATGCGATTCACTTATCTAGGTGTAGAGATTTCCAGCAACTAGCATACCTATATAGTGAAGTACGAGCACACACTAATAAAGCGACAGATTTGTCTGGCTGCCTGCGGGACACTATATGGAGAAACAAACACATGCTAACCGAAAGTAAGGTCAGGATATATAAGACATGCGTCCGCCCCATCATGACATATGGGATAGAAGCGAGAGCCGATACCATCAGGACAAAAAACCTTCTCAGAGTGACAGAAATGAGAACCATACGCTCCATCGCAGGCAGAACTCTTAGAGATCGAATCAGAAATGAGACGATAAGGTCTGTCTGTGGTGTTGAATACATAGTGAGGTGGGGAAGAAACAGAAGGTGCTTCTGGAGGGATCATGTAGACCGCATGGAGGAAATAAGACTGGCAAGAATCGCTAAGACTGAAAATCTTAACAGCAGGAGATTACCAGGAAGGTCCCCGAAAAGGTAGAAGGACGCCTGGACGTCATCATCGCAGGACAGCCCATCGTCACAAACAGGTCATACGACCTAAATCAAGAGGAAGAAGAATAAGTCATTGTGAGTTAACTATAATACTTAGATATAGAATCTCAGGCAGGGATTTTCGTAGAGGCGAGAAATGTGTGTTGAAATAGGAAAGTCCGCCGCTCTGTCTCTTCTGCCTATCCCAGGATGTAAAACGGCGTAATGGTGTGTATGTATGGTAATATCAACTTCAAAATACGAGTATATATTTCTCAAAATAACTAAAGTTGTAAGCGAAAGGATTTTAAGTACAACCTTTGACAATGCATATTCAGTAGAGCCAAAATGAGGTATATTGGCGTCTGGGACACTCATTCAAAAATGCGCCCCCACAATAAGATGAAACTTTTTAATTAGAGTAGTCATGTTTTTCTGACTCAATTTCTTTGTTTTTTTTTATAATTTATGCTATTTTCCTTTTTTGGTGCCCTTTAGATATCGCGCCTAGGGTCAGTGCCCCGGTTGCCCTACCCTTGTTATGGCTCAGTTATTCTTCATTTAATTTTTTGTAACAAAAATCGCGCAAATCGACATTATTTCGTATTTTGCATGAACAATTATTTTTTTCCGATACTTTTTCTTTTTCAACAATTATAAATGACGCACGACACGGTGCTTTTTTGCAGACATTTAAAAAAACTATTTTTTTTCTTCTATTTACATCAGAAACGTCGATATCGTAATTTATGAGTACGTGTACGTAATTGAATCACGCATTCACCTATTTGAATTTTAGAAAAAAAACTTGAATATCAGCTGTTTAAACACAATAGCTACCTAACTCAATAGTAGCAAAATATCCTCATGGCCAAAGTGTTTTACTAGCTATTCGTTCCTGTATTTGTCACATTAAAGGCCCACGAAGTGCAATATTGGAAAGAAGAGTAGCAACAAGCAATAGAGTGAATGATAGTTTATACAAGAAGCAAAAGACCCTCATGGCCAAAGTGTTTTATTAGCTATTATAGTTCGGAAATTCTAGGATGAGTCCTGTGACAGCTCACAAATTTGCCCCAATACAACCTAATGTAATGTATTTACCTAAATAACTTGCAATTTATTAGAATTGAGGCTTATATTAAAGTTGATAAAATAATTAAAATTACTGAACATCGTTACAATGTATGAAATTTAAACACAAAAAACAATATCCGCCAAATGTCCACTTCTTGCAGCTCCACAGATGTCCACTCTTTTATCAAAAAATTCGATGACATTTTGGGGTAATTGCGGTTCTAACTCACCAATAACGCGAATAATTTCGTCCTTCAGCTCAGGAATTGATTGAGGGTCATTCTTATATACCTGGTTTTTCACGCAACCCCAGAGAAAATAGTCCAACGGTGTCAGATCACATGATCTTGGTGGCCAATTAACATCAATTATCGGATAAAACACTACGTCTAATCAGCATACGCCTCTTAAGTCGTATACTGATTAGACGACGCTCACGAGCGTGAGCCGCTCATGCGCGTGAGCGTGCTCCAAAGCATTAGATTTCATCCACAATCATTTTACACGGCCTTAGATTTCATCCACAATCATTTTACTAATTATAAACTCTGATGCTATTATACTTTCGAGTTGTAATCGATGCCTTTACAACGAAACCTTTTCTTACGCGGCCTATAAATACTGGAATGAATTACCTTCAAGCTTGAAATAATGGGAGAATGCGTGGTTCTTTTAGAATCCCCTCAAAAGACACCTATAGAGTGATTCTCATATTGATGACTTTTTGAGCATTCTCCGCTTTCTCTTTTTTTTAGTTGATCTACGTGTATCTCTAATATTATATTGTATTCTAGTTTAATTCTCTGTGGTATCAAATGTTTTACTCTGGTGGTGAATCTAGATTAAGTTCCGCAAGGACTACATAAGAGAGAATTATGAATGTAAATGTACCGACCTTCATGTTGCCCAGCCTCTTGGTCCTGTCGGGCACCAGCAGTCGCTTGATGAGGTCCTTGGCTACGAGGTCGAGGTGTCTAGCCCACTCCACCTTTCCGCTCAGAATCTTCTCATAAATCCCAAAAGGATTGTTGTCGTAGAACGGAGGGTAGCCCACCAGCATCTCGTATATCAGAACACCTGTGTAGAATAATATATATATTTGTTTCATCGCATTTATTTATCTGTTAAACTAACTTATTATATTTTAAACCAATGATGCAAAATATGATGTGCGGTTTGAAGAAAAGTTTTTCAAATTTAATAAACACTAGATGTACTCGTACATAGTCAAATCTCATTATAACGAATACCGAAATAACGAAACTTTCAGTATAACGAATTGTTTTCGCAGTCCCGAACAAAAATACTTAACAGCGGTGTTAAAAGAATCTCGATTTAACAAAATAAATATTCCAGTAAAGCGATTTTAAAAAAATGACAAACTTCACGATTATTTAGATACTAGTTGCAACCCGCGAAATATTCACGGAAGTAAAACAAATTCTACATTTATGAAAATATATATTCATAAATATAGAATTTGTTTATATATATATATATATCATTTATACATTGTCCCCTTTTACACCGGTTCAAAAATTGTTAGTTAGGTATTTAAAATTCGTTCAGTTATCACGGACCCACCGAGATTCAAATTTCGAATTACTTTCGCAGAGAATCTAAGTATTCCTCTCTCGCTCTCTTGTATTCAAAATTCAATTCTCGTATTCTTTCTTTGACGACAACCGTCGTACGGGTTTTGGCCTATTTATATTATGATTAGCATCCCATGTAACATCACAACTTTACTTCGGTTTAGATCGTCTTATTTCGGTCTCTATAGGAATGTCGCATTTTTTTTACAGTCGCCAAAGCGAGTCATGGTCAGAGTAAGTCCTTCTCAGTTAGTCATCAGTATTTTATTAATCATCGCGGGGATGTGTTTAGTTTTGATGCACGATATTTTTCATTTTGTAAACATTTAAATTTCTTCACCCTTAAAATAGATAAAAGTATCGGAAAACAATGAAAATCTTGAAAGAAAAATGGACATTTTCGGAAAGTAAGCAAGAGGCAGAAAAAAAATATTGTTGCGTCCCAGTAAAAAATAACGGATTTTTTTACTTTATATATAACATATACTATTCACGTATATAGTTGTATACTTTAAGATGTTATTATGTATTGCGATGAATTAATAAAACATAGTATAAATACGAGTATATGAGAATAAAAAATCAGTTTCGTTATAACGAGGTTTGACTGTATAGATATATATGTGAGTGAATGACTGATGCGAATGTAGAATGTGTGATGAGGAGTTGCTGGATTTTGATCTAGATTTATTTATTTGTTTATTTTCTCAATACAGGCTTAGCCCAATTATTTACATTGAAAAATACAAAAAACATTTCAATTTTTTTTTATATATAATATTATATATGCATACACACATACATACACATATATACACAGATATTTTCCAAGTCACTTAAATACATTGATAAGTGCTTTCTAACGCCCCCAATCTTAGAAGAAAATTTTCTTTTGCTAATGTGATATGAAATATGTCAATATCCGAAGCAGTCCCGTTCAAAAGAGGTTAAATAAAAAAATAAATACGAGTAAAGGTTTATTAATAGTAACATAGTATGTATGTATATATTTAAATACATTCCATAAACACATATACTCTAAACATGCCATCATTTATTATAAGACTAATTAATAAAATGGTTTTCTTACCCAATGCCCACCAGTCGACAGCTTTATTGTGTCCTTTAGATTGGATGATTTCTGGCGCCAGGTACTCGGGAGTCCCGCAAAGAGTCCACGTTCTGTCTGCCAACTTCTTAGCGAATCCAAAGTCTGTGATCTTCAGGTGACCATCTCTATCCAACAAAAGGTTTTCTGGCTTCAGGTCCCGGTACACAATTGACTTGGTGTGGAGGTAGTCCAGAGCGCAAACTATCTCAGCAGCGTAGAAATTTCCTGAAATAAGGAATTAAATAGTTATAATATATATAAAACAAATTACTAGTACATTTTACCTTATACGTATTTTTTTATTCCATGTACATTTTATCTTATATAGTACGTATTTTTCATTCCATGTACATTTTATCTTATACGTATTTTTTTATTTGCCTCTCGTCACCCTTTACACCGCGTTAAAAATCAAATTCCACGAATCCTGTGCGCGGAACAATTTCGGCGTTTTTAAATTTCTAAATTTAAACGCGTATTTTGTTTAGAACCACTGATATTTGATTACACCACCAAGTAAACATGACATTCAAGTAATTTTCTGATAATAAATTATAGTCATTACTCTTAAGGAGACTCATTAAATAAAGGAGATAAACTAAACATTACGTAAAATACACAAAGGAATGCTACGATCAAAGCAGATTGAATGCTACTCGTATATAAATATTTAGGTAATGTTTATTTACGAAAGAGAGACACACCGCAGGACTCCGTACGTGACAGGTAATTCCGAGCGGCCATTCAAACATCAGTATGCGTCACGCATACTGACGCGATAGCTGGAAATATTGAGAAACTAAAAAAATTCGGCGCTCTGTTTATTCAACAATATCTCATAAACTAATATATTATTTGACAAGGTTTTCAGAGATGTCGCTAGAATAAAGATTATTTTAAATTTTAGTTCCGTTTTCATCCCGATTTTGTGTCATTCTTTTTAAGTATTTGTGATTTTAAACTTGGATTGTCGTCAGATCACAGGCGTTTGTGCTTCCCGCGAGGAACACGTTAAGAAAGATGTTGCCTTTACCTACTCAAGGGATTTATTTATTGTATTGTATAACATTGAATTATTTTTATTTTCCTTATAGTCGTGTGATATATTGGTATTTTTATGCACTATTTTTTAAAGATATGTGTATCTTAAATCATGTTCTTCTTTTCAAGATGTTAATATTTAATATTTTGTTTTATTTCATTAAGGGACAAAACTTTCCAGACAAATACATACCACGCAGGGTACGCCGATCGTATAGTCAAGTGATATAACAGTTAAAATTTGATCATTTTATTTTCAAGAGTATGTCGGCTAGAGCCGATAAAAGACGTGTTGTTTCGTTTTATTCTAAAATGTTTAAAATTAATAATCGTGCGGTTATGAAGTTTATTTCAAAATAAAGGAAAAGCCCGGCAGAAAATAAACGCTATTTAGATGCTATCTATAGAAAATATACTCTCTGTAGACAGGATTTAAACGACGTAATAAAAGAATTCATAAATAAGTGAAAGACATGGTAGAGGAGGACTAAGGATAATATGGTTGGATCAAGTATAACTTAATTCAACCAGAAAAATAATATTGATATTTTGAAAAAAGAAAATCGTAGGAGCTGCATGAGAAGATATATGGGGGTAGAGAGGTGAAATATGTGTCAAGATAGGAAAGTGTGGCACTCACTGTTCTCTGCCTACCGACAGGAAAACGGCGTCATAATATGCATGTGTGCATAAATGTTACAAAAGGATTGATTTCTAACATTGTCCCTTTATAGTCAAATCCCTTAATGGGATATCGCCATTATAAATATATAGGGGGGACCTGACATGACACTAGGAAGAAGTATTATGTACAATTATGAGTTGCCTTTTTTTATAAGTTCTATATCGGTTCATATTTCATTTTTGTATGCGGTTATTGACGAATCTTACAAATTTTGACGACCAACTTGAATTTACAATCTCATCGCAACACGATTATTCTAAATGAATCTCTAACATGGACGAATATTCAATTATGAAAAAAAAATTGGATTATAGTTCGATTTGACGTTATATAATCTACAATTGCGTCGAAGTTCAAATTCTAATTTATGTCGTAGGAATATTTCGACAATTTAATACGTAGATGATGATATAGCCGACACTCAAAAGCCGCTAATTGTAATTAGCAAGTTTTTTGGCAAAGATGCAACAGAGCGGCTGTCTTAAATTTAACAAAATGATTTAATGGATATTTTAATAAGTTAGCTGAGACATTTTAAATTATGATTCAAGAAGAGTTGATCAAAATATAAAGAGAGAAAAAAACATAAAGAAAATCTAAATATGATATCCTATTTGGTAAGACGCTGAGCTCGATTCCCGTTGGTACCCATTTAAAAAAATTGTTCCTGTCAGATTTTCACTTGAATCCTCTTTTAAATATCTTTCAAGTTGGCTGAAAGATATTGCAACATGGCAGTAAAATTAGGTCGCACTGTGTACAACAAAAGTCAACAATACATCCGCTAAAATTTATCTCACGATTATAAATACGAGGCATATCCAGAAAGTAAGTGTACTGAATTTTTGTAGGTTACATTTTTTTTTATTTAAACAAAAAAATTACGTGGTTACCGTAGTACATATGTAAGCTATTTTTCGACATAGTCGCCATTCCTCTCAATGCAGGTGGTGAAGCGGGGTATCAACTTTTTGATGCCTTCCTCGAAGTAGTTTCCCGCCAACCCCTCCGTCCACTTCTCCACCTCCTCCTTTACCTCCTCGTCGGTTGAAAACCTTTTTCCACCCATGTGCAGCTTCAGGGAGGTAAAGAGATAGTAATCTGAAGGTGCTAGGTCACGGGAATGCGCGGGATGGTTCAGGACATCCCATTTAAACGAGGCGAGCAGTTCCTTCGTGGCGTTGGCCGTGTGTGGTCTGGCATTGTCGTGCAGCAGGCAGACTCCCTTTGTCAGCATGCCTCTCCTCTTGTTCTGAATCGCCCTCCGCAATTTTTTTAGGGTCTCACAGTATCTTGCAGAGCTGATGGTCTCCCCTTGAGGCATATATTCAATTAAAATTATGCCTTGACAGTCTCAAAACACGGATGCCACGATTTTCTTGGCTGAAATTGTGGTTTTGAACTTTTTGGCGGAGGGTGAAGAGGTGTGACGTGACCGTTTTTAAACTCGCGACACCACTTGTACACACTCGTACGATTCATAGCTTTATCACCATATGCAGTTTTCACCTCATTATAAACCTCAACCGGAGGTTTTCCCATCCAAACGAGATAACGGATGACGTCGCGTATTTCGCACTTGGCGGGAGATTGGATTGACATTTTTCACGAAACGTGTTGTCGCGTCGACACTTCTCAACGTACTGACCTCGAACCGGTCTCGTTGCGGAGGGGAAGGGTCAGGCTACACGGAAGTGTAGCCAACATGTCGAAAATAAAATCCATCCGGTCGTGAGAGCCTCAGTACACTTACTTTCTGGATACGCATAGTATATGTAATTTTTTTTCAACTTATCGAAAAGTAAAATGTAAAAATTAGGGCAAATGTAAAATATACAGTTAGATGTAAAATATACAATTAAATGTAAAAACGGTTCAAACGGGAAAACATGTTATGCTTACATATTAGACCTTAGACTAAGGCCACACCAAAGTGCTTCGCTAGGTACTAAGCTAGGTGCTACATGACTAATATACTAGGTGACTTCATGCTTGGCCACACCAAAGTGCTTCGCACAAATTCATTTGACATTTGGGATTGGTTGAGTCAACAAACGATGCCACTCTCAAAACTAACCAATTTCATTACAACTTACTCGTACCATATTTATTTATCATACTTCCTGTGCAACTTCATTCCAAAGTGATTTTATTAGTTTCCACAAAGACTCTTTTTTAAACACAGCTGTTATTAAAACTTCCTCCATATTGTAAAATCACTTGGTGACACAATAAAAATAACCAACACGTCTGTTCGCTAAGAGACTCACTAGGTGACTAATCGTCACGTAGCGTGACGCGAAGCGTGTAGTGTGGCCATTGCGATAGTATGCGGTGCGTTGATTCGCTAAGATATGTTACCTAGCTCGCAGCGTAGCTCTAAGCACCAAGTGAGGCTCCTATCTGTGTGGCCGAGGCCTTACAGTTTTTAAATTTTTCAACACCAGTTATCTGTAAAAGCAAAGTTTAGACATAGGAGAAGAGCGACGAAAGCAAGATGAAAACGGCAGACATGAGAAGAATTTGTGACAAAATATGTACAATGAGTAAGAAAAAATGTGGTTGGAAAGATATAGTACTAAAAATGAAAGAAGAAAGAAACACTGAGATTGTTCGTCAATATTTTACCATTTTTCAAAAATTTATCCAAGACTGTCACGAATCATCCATATATAATATATAGACCTCGTCATACATAATCTACACTATTTCATGTTTTTTACCTTTTCGTGTGTTAAAATTTCTCAAACTATTTACATCCACTCTTTCCTCGGTCTACTTATTCCTCGCTGTCTATCACAACTCATTCTCTCACTTTGTGGGATCGAACTAAACTGAACTGCCTTGTCTAATCCGAAGGTTGAGAGAGAACATAGAAATTTTCTAAGTTTATACTACAAATCGGAAGGATTCGGTGGAAGTACTCGTATATAAAAAAATATTTGTTTAAGGTACACGGGTGAAATTGTATGATTTTTGTGTTTCGATTTTCTATTGGAAATTGGCTACCACCATGACAATGTCTGCTTTGTTGTTTAAATGAAATAAATTTGATATAGAGAATAAATAAAATTAATTTATTTGATTATTTCGCTGAAGATGATGTGACCATTATTTATTGACTTAATGTCTCTGGATTTCATTTGCCAGTTGTTCGTATCGTGGCGCAAGCAACAGACAGGTGCAGTGGGATTGTTAATAGCTGTCTTGGGAGGCCAGGCCAAGATATTGAGCGACAGGTCAGGTGCAATAAAAAACAGGGAAATACTTTAAAACAGACAGGTAACATTATACGAATTAATTTACAATTCAATAAATTCTTTGTATACAATTCAATAAATTCTTTACGGGAAAATCGTTAAACGGATATTTTAAAATTGGAATTTAAATTAAGATTTGAGCGAAATTAATCAAGATTTATCCTTAAGCGACACGGAAGATAAAAAAAATATTTACGCTCACCATATACAGCAGTATTCTTTAAAATGAACACTGAAACGACTCCGAAACGTACGACATATTTCAAGACAAATAAATATAACAATAATTCCGATTTCTTTTTTGGACTGAAGTATTGTTTTCCTAAGAAAATATTCGGTCTAAATTTGCATATATTGGTAAAACCTGTAAAAAGAGCACAAACACCAAATGGAATCTCGTCTACTAAAACGTATGACATCTTTCAAGACAAATAAACAGTGTTAGAAAACATTCGGTCTAAATTTGCATATATTTGGAAAACCTGTAAAAAGAGCACATATACATCAAATTAATTCTCGTCTACTAAAACGTGTGACATCTTTTAAGACAAATAAACACAGCCTTAGAAAACATTCGGTCTAAATTTGCATATATTGGTAAAACCTGTAAAAAGAGCACAAACATCAAATGGAATCTCGTCTACTAAAACGTATGACATCTTTCAAAACAAATAAATAGTCTTGGAAAACATTCGGTCTAAATTTGCATATATTGGTAAAACCTGTAAAAAGAGCACAAACACCAAATGGAATCTCGTCTACTAAAACGTATGACATCTTTCAAGAGAAATAAACACAGTCTTAGCAAACATTCGGTCTAAATTTGCATATATTGGAAAAACCTGGAAAAACGCATAGACATAAAATGGAATATCGTCTGCTAAAACGTATGACATATTTCAAGACAAATAAACACAGCTTTAGAAAATATTCGGTTTAAATTTGCATATATTGGAAACACCTGTAAAAACGCTATTGGAATCTCATCTGCTAAAACGTATGACATATTTCAAGACAAATAAACACAGCATAACTCGGATTTATTTTCTGGACAACTGAAATATTGTTTTTCTAAGAAAGTATTCGATCTAAATTTGCAAATATTGAAAAACCTGTAAAAAGAGCACAGACATCAAATGGAATTTCGTTTACTAAAATGTCTCCTAAATAGGAGTGCGCAGTGGGCTACGGGAATAACGATTATTTTCCATCTAGAAGTCAAAAGGAGTAACAGCTTAATTTTTCACGTATTTATTTATTTAACACTTTTATTTCAAATACAATCTGACGGGGTTATTGCCAGGCGGCAATCTCTTCCAACCAACCAGATATCGTATAGATCCCTTAATAGATTTTTATGAGAAACTGAAGAGTATATAGGGCGATAGCGTGGACGAAGTGAGAGTTGTTTACATTGATAAAAATACGTGGTAACCTATCCTCTCCACCTACCCCAAAAGGGACATGGCCTGATAGTATAAATGTGCTAATTTGATGTTTTTTGGTCGGTAAGGCTAAGGCTACACCGAAGTGCATCGCTTAGTGCTAAGCTAGGTGCTACGTGACTAATAGACTAGGCGACTATAATAGTCACGTAGTGTGGCGCGAAGCGTGCAGTGTGGCCTTTGCGATAGTATGGGGTGCGTTGGTTCGCTAGGATATGTCACCTAGCTCGCAAGGTAGCTCTTAGCACCAAGCGAGGCTCCTACCTATGTGGCCGAGGTCTAAGAGACGATTTTCATTATTGCTGTAAAAGTTTTCAATACAATTTTTTCATAACTGTTATATTTATTTTCTTTCTACTATACTTATTTGTGGATCGGTTTGATAAAAAGAAAATAATTTCACGTGAAGAAAACTTGACTCAAATTATGAAATTAAATGTCGCATACTCGTATATAATATATTCCAATTTCACCACTGATAGTTATATGTTTATTACGCTTTATCTGTTTCCAAACAAATTTAATTTAAGACGCTTCATAAATAAATACGAGAAATAAAAATAAAGTTAACCGATGCCAATTTTTTTTCAATTTATTATCACGATCCACTCTACAATTACGTCAACCAACTACAATAATGATTCTACCTTGCTATCGAGTATTTAGCCGAGTTTCAAACCATAAGGCTAATAAGTTTGGAAAACATTCAATAGATGCCGTTAACAGTCTGTCTCTGCAAAGTGATGAATTTTAAACTGCCGATTTATTAAACAAAGTAATATTGAAAACCTAAATAGCAGTTATTTATTTAACACTTTTATGCAATTACATATGGCGGAATTATTGATTTAAAGCTATTTTTTTTATTTGTATGACACGATTCAATATATCCTAACTGGTAATACGAAAATATTTAAGAGCGAGACTGGGAGACAAACATTGTCTTTAGTTTCGTCAAGCCTTCGGATTTAGGTGGAAGTCAAGCGTCTTACCAACTAGACTAGGCCACGAAAGTCGTCATTTGGCATTTCTTCCTCTCAACATTTGCTTCATAATAATTATCGGTATCCATAACCGTGTCTTAAGTTCTTATTCAAAGTTTGAATATAACAGAAAACACTAAATTACAACATTTTTTTACTGAAGTTACTTTTAGTATTAATAGTTAAATTTAATATAAATTTATCGCAGCATCCTTTAGTGTCTCGATTAAATATTCAATATCTCACTCACATTAAAGTTGGAAGCGTCTGAGGTAAAACTATGAATAAAAACTTTAAGGTTAATAATAAGTATTTAGGTCGAACTATGAATTCGGGCCTAAAAGTAAGTAAATTAAAATAATATTTGTTAAAAAATTACTAAAATATAAATAAACGATAAATCTCAAGGGCAAAGGATAGGAATTGTGGAGTTAGAAATGAGGAATATTTTACGACAAATTAAGAGTTAAACTCATAAACCACATAACAACCATATTTAGATATATATTGTTTTAATGGAAAAACAGTATATCAACAAGCGACAATACACATAAATGGCATATCATATATTATGTGAATTCAAACTAAAAGTGATTCTGTTTTACAACCATAGATGTCACTGGGCACATATCCACAAGCAATTTACTCAAATACCGCACAGTTTTTGTCTTGTTACTCTTTACGTACTTTTTGGCTCTTGAGTGGTTTATGAGTTTAACTCTTCAAATAACGTTTTTTTTTTTTTAGTTTTTTCTTGATAATCGATAAGGATGAAACATATCTGATTGAGTCAGGAAGATCGTTCCAAGGTAGAGCCCGGGATTTTTATAGTAGATATTCGATTGCATCCAAAATATCTAAAGATGGTTTCAGTCTGGTGAATTGATTAGTCTACAAGAGAATGCGACCTTTTGGTGAATGATATTATTATCAACACATACGACGACGGATAATGAGTTACTTGCATTCGCATGCAGTTCTTAAAATTCATAGGCATATTGTCTCCTAACATTGTCTCCGGGCAAAGTTCTTCAATTTGCCCGTATCTTTGATTCGGATATGTTAAAGAATATAAAATAACTGAACAAATTTCCAATACACTACTGATAACCAGAATTGGGATGCGGTATTTTGCTGCCTGAGGCACCAATTCCAAAACGCGGCTCCAAAGTAACATGACATTTTTTTTCAAACACTTTTCTAAAACTAGAACAGGGACGTACTCGGAAGTTATTTTTTATAATTTTCGGAAACATTTTTTTTTAAATTATTTTTATGAAATATTCCTTTTTAGTAAATACGATACTTGAGTGAACAATGAAAGATTGAAGAAAATTAAGGAATTTCATTATTTGGGTAGTATTTGATCAGATGACGGAATAATTACGAGATATATCGAACGACGTGTAGCGATATAGGAAACAATATCAATGGGGTACTAAAACATGTATACTCGAACCACAACAGTATTTTAGTACAAACTTTGATGTATGGGAGTGAAACGTGGACATAGAAAAAGATAGAAAGAAGCCAAATAAATACTGTAGAAATGAGTGCACACAAATAGGTAGAGTGGACAGTCACAGATCTTCATATTTCTATACACATCCTTCGCCTTTTCTACATCCATACATCTTCTCATACATCTCCTACTATTCCTTTGACTCTACATTTCCTTCATTAAAAATATTTACTTGATCTAACAATACTTGGTCTTCCTCTACCACGCCTATCACTCACATTTGCGCTATATAATTGTTTTGTTAGTCGTTCCTCATTCATTCATTGACATGCCCAAATCATCTCCAAGTACTTTACTTGATCTTACTTAATACACCAACCTTAAGTTCACATTAATTCCGTATTCTGTCTTCCCTAATCACTCAATGCATGCATTTCCACAGGATTTTTTCGGGTCCTTTCAGTCTTCTTCCACGTCCACGTTTTACTTCCATACGTCGACATTGGTACTATAACACTGTTATGGACTATCATCTTAGCAACTTGTTACATTTGTTTTTTAATTTGAAGGTGCAATATTGTTAAAAAAACACTTTACCTCAGAAACGTGTAATATTGTAAATTCTCGGCGGAATGAACTTCACGTTCCTCATCTAAAAGTACAAAATAAACGTAATGATTCAGTACGTTGCCCTTGTTCTTGTTTATATTTGTTAATTTTAATATTTTCAAGTTTAAACATTTTCTTTTAAGTAAAATTCTCTGTGTATTCAACACACATGTAAAAATGAGCGATTTAAAATCGGAAAAATAAGAATAATCATAGCCAATCGCTTAAATTGATTAAATTTGAAGTTAAAGTGACAATAATTTAAATTTAATTGCTAAAAATATCGGCTAACATTCATAAAATGGGCAAAACGACCACATCTACCGAAAGCCGCCGACCTACTGAGCGAGAGAAGCGAGGGAACTGAGATTCTATTTTTTGCGTTCCCATATACCGAAGTAGAGTGAGAGTGAGACGTGAATAGCGTCGCTTCCTCACCTACAGTGGTTTTTAGAATGAATATACCTACGTCACACACTGACACACTTTTGATTGTATTGGTGAATTTATTCCCGATTTTCACAAAATATCTCTGATGTGGCCGATAAGTGCTAATTACTATATTATCAATATTATTTTTTTCATTCAATGAGTAAATGTAATGTATTACGGAAGAATACCTAAAATATGAACCCAGTATTTATTATATTTATAGATATATTAACGTTTTTAGAAGCAATGTGTACTAGTTAGACATCACAGGGAAGGAAGGATTAACCAGACACACTGACGAACATGTTCAGTTTTTCATTTCATGTTCAGACCAACAGCAAATGAATTATTTCAGACATACAGTGGGTGCTTTCGTGAAAACTCAATTGATTTATCCGTTGCTTGGTCATGATCTCTCAAAATTCCAATTCATAACCACAAATCAAAAATCTGGTTACTTTTAAATAAAACAAAGCCAATATAGATATAGTTTGACCGGATGGTCCGTCGGCAAACGGTCTGCAATTAAGAAATCTCAGTTGATTATGACGCAAAACTGGAAGATGTAAACACTTTAAATCTTTAGCCAGTCCACATTATGTAGCTCGGCAATTTTTTTTGATTTATAGACTTTCATTTAGTGGATTTATTTCGGTGTTCATCTTTATAATAACCCAGTGACGTCGGAGCACGCCCATAAAACACTACTGATAGGGCTGTTGACAAACCAGAAGCATAAAATTTATGTTATAAAGAAAATGTAACTATTTGCATACTTTTAAACTTTTTGTCTTAATCCAGTGGTGTCAAGTGAATATTGATATACGTGGGTTGTCCAGAAAGTAAAGAACGTTTTGACATAACTAAATAAAAACGAAAGATATCAACACAAAACTTTATTTACAAAGTCACATTACCTTACTCTATTTTTCAATGTAGTCGCCATAGCTATCAAGGCACTTATCGTAACGTGGAACCAATTCCGATGTTATACTCTTCTACCGCCAAAGATTTGAGCCAGGATGTCACTTCTTGTTTAAGGTCTTCATCGTTTGCGAACTGTTTTCCACCCAAAAATTCCTTTAGTTTCGGGAATAAGTGAAAATCACTCGGTGCCAAGTCAGGGCTGTAAGGAGGATATGCAAAAATTTCCCACTTAAGACGTTGAAGTTCTCGCTGTGTTCGTGCTGATGCATGAGGCCGCGCATTGTCATGAATCAAAACCATCTTTCCCGACAACATTCCACGTCTCTTGTTTTGGATGGCGCGTCTAAGTTGTTGAAGAGTTTCACAAAAGGCCTCTGAGTTTATTGTATCCTCTTGGCATAAACTCCACGTGGATCAAACCCTTTCGGTCCCAAAAAACTGTTGCCATCACTTTTCTGGTGTTGAGATTCTGTTTTTCTTTTCCGAGAACACATTTTTTGTAGCCAAGGTGCTCTGTCACTATTTCATGTAGGAGCGATCGTGAAATTTGTGGGAAAGATTCATGTAATGTGCTTAAAGTTGCCTATAAATTTTGATAGGCTGAATACTTTGTGCATTCAGAAAACGAATGACACTACGCACTTCACATTTGGCGGGATTTTCGATTGGCGCAGCCATTTTGAAAGATTACAGAACAATGACGCACGACCGTTCAGCAACAAAACTCGGCTCGCACTGAAGGAGCTAACCTGCGCGTATACGATCGCGGTGGGAGGGAACAGCGCAGGGCGTGGTGCGCAATCGTTCTTTACTTTCTGGACGCGCCTAGTAGTTTACTCCTCTTGGCTCTTTCTACACCCCAGCCTGTCCGACGCCACAACCCTCATATCAGATCAATTCAAATTATGTCTTTCCTGGCACATATTTTCAGCTTGTTTACTGCATCTGTATCGGCCTCCTAGTCACTATATACATATTTTAGAAGAACTTTATTATTTCTAAATAGGATTTTTCTAATATTAACATATTCCATTTCACAATGCGTTCACTTAAAATAATACATGGGGTAAAAATGTATGAAAATATACGGAATGTAGTGATAAGGTATGATGTGAACTTAAGGCTGATGTATTTAAGAAGATCAAGAAAAGCCCTCTGAGATGGTTTTGGCACGAGGAACGAATGAATGAAGAAAGACCAACAAAACAAATAAAATACAGTGCAAATGTGAGTGGACAGCGTGGTAGAGGAAGATCAAATAAAGTATGGTTGGATCAAATTAATATTTTGATAGAAAGAAAAGTAAAAAAGTAAGATAAACCGTAGGAACTGTGTAAAAAAGTGTATGGGTGTAAAAGAGGTGAAATATGTGTCAAAATAGGAAAGTCTAGCGCTCTGACCTATCTGCCAACTCAATATGGAAATGGCGTGATGGTATGTATGTATATCACATTTTCAAAAGGAAAGAAGAATTTTCCGAAATGAGGAAAGGGAAAATTTAGAAAGCATTTATCAACTTAGCTACTTGGAACTTATTAACATTTAATTGAGATTTTTTTTTCTACATTTTTTTAAAACATGTTATAGAAATTCAAATGTAGTTGGGCTAAGCCTCTTTTTAGAGTAAAAAACATTTTTCAATACGTAGTCCTACTCGAACGTTTTCTTTGGCAATCTACTGTGTTGTTCGGAAAGTATCTTCGTATTTTAAAGTCAAATTTAAACGCAAAATGGCAGCAAATGCATGTGGAAGATGGTTTGTGATATCTTCAGCATCTCGGCAATCTTTATGTCGAAGAATGCTAGTCCTTCTTGATAAAATCCTTGATTTGGTCGTCATCAGTGATAATTTCCCTTCCAAAGCGAACAGCGTATTCAAGTATCGTATCACCATTACAGATTTTTTAAACCACATTTGACACACAAACACACACACGATCACTTAAATGCATTGTTGTCATACACTTTCAATATTTTGTTTTTGTTTTGTAGGTTTTTTTCTTATGCTGTAGTAAAAAAGGGCATCAAGACAAAATCACGAGAAAAATAACACTCAAGCAATTTGGATAAACAATGACCGAAAAAAGGGGCTTAACTTTCATGATAATATACATTCAGCACGTTTGGAATGAATAAAACAACGAAAATTTTGTCCTAACAACATTAATCTGAAAAATACTTCTTTCCGGACAACCTTTTATATTCTCTGGCATGCGGACCACATGCCCAAAAATAACATTCTATGTTATGGTTATAATTCATAATATTGGGTGTTAACAAAGTTGTGTCCGTTTTTTTTTCAAAGGAAGAGAACAAGAGGACACAACAAAAAAAAATTACAACAAATTAGTCAATAATGTATTCTCCTTCATTATTTGCAACTTCTTGCCAACGTTCTACAAGTTTTTCAATGTCTGTGCGATAAAAACCATCCGGTCTTGACTCTGAACGATCCATGTCTTTCAGGTCGAAATTACCGTCTTTGAAACGCAAAAACAATCGACGAGCTGTCCTTTCATTCATAGCATCTTCACCGTACACTTCGCAAATATCGCGAGCAGCTTTATTCCCTCGATTGAACGCGAACAGAAGGAGGTGTCGAAAATACTCACTTTCGTCTACTTGACATTCCATTTTGAAGGCTTGTAATTAAATAAAATAATATATGTAACGTAAAAGCAAACACACTATATTGTAGAGAAGAAAATTTTCTTTCGAATGACGTACAACCTTTACCATTTTGTTTTACTTTTGGTGCTCATTTTTAAATTTGAAAAAAAACGGACACAACTTATGTTAACTTCTAATATATTGGAAGAAATGTTGTATCGTGTTTAACATAGTAAGAAGACCCGACCCTATTACCGAACCGATCTCAGGCGGTGTATAAAAATAATTCCCTAATTTATTTAATAACTGACACTATCCATCCTTCTTTTGAAAGTGCGAATGTTATTTGCAATGAAGCTAAATCATCAGGTGTTTAAATTATTTCGCGAAGGAGACCAAATATTTTTTGAAGGGTATTTTTTAATTTATTTGTTTAATTTCAAACATATTTGTTTATACTTGAAATATCTTGGCATTGAAACACTTGCTTTTAAGTAAATATTTACGAGATAAATGTAACTTTCCATAATTTATCAAATTCTTGAAGTCAAAAATAGGAGATAATATATGAATTTATAATAAACATTAAAAACCAATTTTCTGATGGTTCTGTTCATATAATCTGCATCTATCTTTTTTTTGACAGATTTTACAATTAGTTGAATTTGCAGAAGTAACTGATAGAATAATCATTTCTCATCGGTTATTTTCAGCTGAAAAAAGGTTCATTTTACTGAAATTAATATTTCGTTAAATTTATTCATTATTCTGACAAATATTTTTCAGTATTCGTTATAATAAGATTTGATCTATATTTAACTTTCGATCTATTTAATTAAAAATATGCAATACCTTAATTATAAAGATAAAAGTCAGTACATCGAGGCGAACATCTGGCAAACACATATATACCAAGAATCTCTCCGCTGCTCGCCGAGGTCGTCCCATGCCTCCGTCAGCCCTCAGTTACCAACCCGAATGTCCCCAACCGTTAGAAGCGTGTATATCGGTACCAGTTAGAACAGAATTCAGTCTTGTTTGTGCTCCCCTGAAGATAAGGTGAAAGCCTTGAAACCGGTAGAGTTATACCGTTACAAAAAGTGGAATAAACAGAGTTTCAATAAGTGGAATAAACAAATTACAAAAAATAAATAAATATAAACGATTTGAAATATACTCATTTTATGTTTCAAGCAAATCAAAAGTTATTCTCACATTTTATAATACGACCTCCATGGTTTAGTTATTAAAACGCATATATTGTAACCTTGTAGTTACCGGTTCGATTCCCGTTGTACCCACTTTTTTCAAGTAGTGTAGTCATTTATTTCAAATTTTAGTTTCGTTTTTCCTTTAACATTTTCTGATTTTTTTTTGGGAAAGATAGCCACATAAAAATAAGTCCGACAGGTTATATTAGGTGTTAACATAAGTTGTGTTCGTTTTTTTTTTTCAAATTAAAAATGAGCACCAAAAGTAAAACAAAATGGTAAAGGTTATACGTCATTTGAAAGAAAATTTTCTGCTCTACAAGATATTGTGTTTGCTTTTACGTTACATATATTATTTTATTTGATTGCAAGCCGTCAAAATGGAATGTCAAGTAGACGAAAGTGAGCATTTTCGACACCTTGTTTTTAATCATATTGATAAAGAATATATTAATCTTGTTTGCGCTCCGCTATTAGTCTTGCGCTCCGCTATTAATAGTCTTGTTTGCGCTCCGCTATTAGTTTGCGCTCCGCTATTAGTTCGCTATTAGTCTTGTTTGCGCTCCCCTGAAGATGAGGTGAAAGCCTTGAAACCGGTAGGGTTATACCGTCACAAAAAAGTGGAATAAACAGTGTTTGATAAAAATAAATTACAATGTCTTTAAACCTCCACAACGTTAATGCCTTAACTATAAACAACATAATATATTAATCCCTCCGACACATTTTTCTATACATTATATCAAGGCTCTCTTCAGGCGCCTCGAAATAGAAGGTAGAAACACGTGTCGCCGGAAATAGTGTTATGTATTAGTAGAATAACAAAGTATTTTTTATTAAATATTCTAATACGGTGTATTTGATAACATATTGTTTTGTTTTATTAACATTTAACAAGATTATAAAATGTCGATAGGCTATCTCTCGTGATGGAGTACGATTGTCAATCATCATGTAGATGTAAAATGTCAGGGCAAGTATTGTTTTATTGTATGTAAGCTGTTGCACTTCAGCAAACACGTACAGGTCAACCCCTAAGTTCCAATGATAAGGGAAGTAAACTTCCAAGACGATGGGCAAGTTTAATATGCTATAGACTTTTGTTAGAAAGTTTAATTTTTGTGTTGCTAAATAGCACTATAATAATTTATAGCACTATAATAATTTATAGCACTATGATAATTTATGATAAGCAGCATATATTATATCATAAGCTATAGAAAAACATAAATTCAAATGTAAAATGATCTAAGAGTAAATCCCGGCTAGTTTATTACCATGTGGCAATCTCTTAGAACCAAACCGAGAGGTTAAGCAATCCTCAAATTAAAAAGAGACATTTACCATTAAAAAAAAACTGAGTACCTACGGGAATTGAACCCACAACTACTAAGTCGTGAAACAGGCGTCTTACCAACGGAGCCACAGAGGTTATTATATTGGGTCTTTTAAATTGAACGTTTTTTTTTATTTTTGAATAAAATACACAATTTGTTTAGATTTCAACAAACTTTTTATTGGTTATTGAAGTATAATCTATGACATTTAAACACAAACCACAATATCTGCCAAATGTCCACCTCTTGCAGCTCCACAGATGTCCACTCTTTTGTCACAATTTTCGATGACATTTTGGCGTAATTGCGGTTCTAACTCACCAATATCGCGAATAATTTCGTCCCTCAGCTCAGTAATTGATTGGGAGTCATTCTTATAGACCTGGCTTGTCACGTAACCCCAGATAAAATAGATCAACTATGTCAGATCACATGATCTTGGTGGCCAATTAACATCACCGTTTCCGGATATTACAATACATAAATTTATTCAACAATTTTAACGCGTTGTTGTATTGTATACGACTCCATTTTTATGAATGCCACACATTACACTTCTCAAATATCACAAGGCCCAGGCAAGTTCACGACGCCATCTGTATTTTATCCAAGAATTTAAAAACCGCTCAAATTGAAAGACCCTGTATAAAGATTCGGTTCTATGGTCACATCAATATCGATTGTTTTAATAAAAATTAATGCAATAACTTTTTTAATCATATTGATTTATGTTATTCACATTCAACTAGTTTATAAAATATTATATACAGTAAAGCTTGTTAATCTCATCCAACCAACCAGAAATGTGTCAAACAAGCCTTCAGTGAAAACCAGACTGAAACGCTTTCTTAAAATATCAGGATACTTAAGGAACACGTAACTCCCAGATTGAAAATGATCCTTTATTATGATGAATATATTACCTGTAGAACTGCTGAATCTACCAGCATTCCTCAAGTAGGAGAAGAGCTCTCCCCCACACACGTAGTCGAAAAGCATGTAGATGCAGGTCTCGTCTCTGGTCCACCAACGTCTGAAAAGAAATAAATCACCATATGAATATTATTTTTACAACATAGATTTAAACCATCGGGTCATCTCTCTATCGGGATTGGCAGAGACGACAGAGCGCCAGTCTTTCATATTTCAACACATATCCTTTTCCTCTTCCACATATATACGCCTTCTCATACGACTGGTACAATTTATCTGGCTTTTTACGTAGTCTTTTTTCATAATATTATCATTCACTTGATTCTACCATATGTTTTTTAGTATTCCACTACCGCACCTTCGACTTATATTTTTTTTTTGCCAGTCTTTCTTCGCTTATTCGTTATATATGCCCAAACCATTTCAGAGTGCTCTTCTTCATCTTACTATTCACATCAGCCTTAAGTTCACATTCATCCCTAATCACTTCATTCCATATTCTGGCACACATTAACCGCCCTAAGTATTCTTCACAGTGCACGCATATTTACAGCATTTATTCGGTCCCTTTCAACCTTTTTCCACGTCCACGTTTCACTCCCATCAAAGTTGATAATTTACTCGGAGTGTCGGTCCGATTTACGGACACCCATACATCAAAG
Organism: Odontocerum albicorne; assembly: GCA_949825065.1. Classification (NCBI taxonomy): domain Eukaryota; kingdom Metazoa; phylum Arthropoda; class Insecta; order Trichoptera; family Odontoceridae; genus Odontocerum; species Odontocerum albicorne. Next base: position 47,136,907 of record OX463841.1, read on the forward strand.
TTTGTACTAAAATACTGTTCTCTCGTGAAACAAACTCTACATGATGTACAAATACGATGTACAACTATACATTTTAACGCAACAACCCATGGACAAAGTTCCCTTTCTTCTTCTTCTTCAGCCGTCTCTCCACTGCTGGATGTAGGCCTCTTCTAAAATCTTCCACGCTTCCTTGTCTTGAGCTTTTCTCGTCCATTTTCTACCGCCGACAGGGATAATGTCGTCAGCCCACCTCTTCTGGGGCCATCTCATCGGTCTTCTCGTATCCCACGGCCTCCATTTCAGGACTCTGGGTGCCCATATTTCATTTCGTTGTCTTGCAACGTGACCCACCCATTGCCATTTCATGCCAGCAACACGGTCCATTATGTCGACAACCCTGGTTCGTCGCCTGATTTATTCATTTCTGACTTTGTCTATCAGACTTATGCCCAACATTCGTCGTTCCTTGGACCGTTGTGCGCATTTTAGTCTGTGAATGGTATTGGCAGTTAATGTCATCGTTTCCAAGACATACGTTAGCACAGGGAGGACACATGCATCTAAGACTTTTCTTTTTAGATTGGTGGGAACTTCCTTGTTCTTGAGAACATGGTGGAGCTTTCCGAATGCTGCCCAGCCCAGTCCAATTCTTCTGAGTATCTCCGCTATTTGGTTCTCTTTTCCCAATTTGATTTTATGTCCGAGGTATATGTAATCGTCAACATCTTCGATTTGTCTTATTATCTACTTCGAGATTTCTGTTGGATGGACTAAATTTATTTTGTTTTATTGATGTTCATTTCTAAACCAAATTTTAGGTAAGCGTCATGGAGTTCCTTAATCATGTAATTTAGTTCTGTCAGGTTATTACTTGAATTATGAAGTTTGCTTTATCTACCAGTAAACGAGATTATTATAAAATGGTTTTCATATTAAAATAATTAAAAGATATTTTGAATTATGAAGTCTGGCCACATGGCATTGTCTGCCGTCCAATAAATTAAAATGTCTCATAGCGGAAATGTCTGATACTTCTCAATCAGTTCTCCTCTCAGAGAGAGAATCTCTGCCAACTCTCAAAAAAATGTATTACTCTAAGTTTAAATTTCGCAAATCATATTGCTCTTGCGAAGTTGTAGTGTGGGTGCATGAAACAATGGTGATCTTTCTTATTATCATGATAATCCATTTTTATGTTCACAGCTGCAAAAACTATATGCAATAAACAATTGTAAAGCTCAACGTTTTCTTTCGTCTTCAATTCATAAACAATATTAAGTAAAACACAGAAGCCAAATATATACACACTTTTACATCGTGCCGTTTACTTGAAAAGCATGGCCGGGAGACAACATTGTTTGTGGATCATTTAATCAAGCCTTGGGATCAAGTAGACACGTAGCTCGTAGATCGTCATCATAAATGTTGGTCACAAATGAAGAAGTATTTTTGTCCAGATGAACTCGAAGGCTAATCGCGTTTTTGTTTTTAAATACCAAAGAGATTTTTGTCAATTATACATCATTCATAATGCAACATTAACAAACGTTTAATAATTAATGGAAAGAAAAGCGTAGAATATAAGTAAACAACAATGCCAAATTCCCCATTTTGTGGATAAAGTTAGTGTACCGCACAGGGTACAAATAGACTGTAGCGTAGATACGTTGGTTGCTGCACCGCGCTCAGAGAATCGAGGTAGCGAATTCCAAAGTGAAGATCCAGAAGAAGAAGAAGGTAGCGGGGTGGAGAAATTCCTCTCAGGCAGGTCGAAGTAGCGGGTCTCAAGTAAAACACAGTAGAATCGGTTGTTACTGAGAATATAATATCGCAAAAAGGGGACCCTCTATATTAATGGTCAGTCGGTCATCACAAGCGCCCATTACCCGCGAAATACAACAACTTTCGGGGTTTTGAGCGCTGCTTAAGTCGACCGGCCCGTGACCTACTCACGACGGTCCGCCCGCAAGTCCTGTATTTTCCTTGCGGTCGCGAACACGATCGGAGTCAAACAAACATAATTTTTACAAGAACATCAATAATTTTACAAGATCAATAACATATAGCAAACATATCAAATATAACTTTTACATCAACAAACACAAGGCTCTCAATGTCTATAGACATACATTAATTATACCACATATCAAGTATAAGGATTTACATCAATACACATGCAAGGCACAATACCTGAGCATAAAGCTCACTGTATCGGACGTGACCGTACACGTCCGATACAGTGAGCTTTATGCTCAGGTATATACTTGTTCTTAAACATACTTTAAATCTCAAGTATCAATTTCTACAGCATCAATATCTCAACTTTCACATCAAAATCATGTCCAACAACTTCCCTTCATACGCTCTACATTCGTATTAATCATTCAATCACAATGTATCAATCAATATCAATCGTATTGACTCGACTATAGAGCTGGTTTTTTTTTAAATCAACACGAAAATGTGGGGATCGCCTTTTATATTCGAATCTCAAACAAATGAATTATAAATTCACTACCGTGCGATAACTGAGACGGATGTACTGCCCCTAATACTTATATTTATCCCTTTCTCAATATTTTAATAAGCAGTCCAATATATAGCATTATGTAAAAAAAACTATGAGCTGCTAGATTCAGACTTTTTTTTACACTTATTTTTTGTGCAACGTTTTTCATATTCTTACGCTCTCAAAAACATGACGAGTGACTATACTCGTATTGAAACGCGAGGAGCTCGATAAAATATTATCGAGGAATTCGCAAAAACTAAGATTCCAATTTATAGATTACGGTAGTGCGTGCTGCAGAAGCTACAAATAACTGCGCGACTGCAAGAAAATATGGTACGAGTATTACTGAAAATAATGTTCGATGTTGACTTTCGCAATAAGAAAACCTAACAAATGGATATTCTACAAGTAAGGCATTTCAAGGGCTTAGCAAAGGACATTTTGATTTGATAAAAAAATAAAGTTTAAAGGGTCTTTCAAATTGAGCGGTTTTTTTATAAAAAAAAAATTAAATCTTGAATAAAACGCACAATTTGCTTTGATTTCAAAAAATTAGTCATTGAAGTATAATGTATGACATTTAAACACAAAAAAACAATATCCATCAAATGTCCACCCTTGCAGCTCCACAGATGTCCACTCTTTTGTCAAAATTTTCCATTACATTTTGGCATAAATGCGGTTCTAACTCACCAATAACGCGAATAATTTCGTCCTTCAGCTCAGGAATTGATTGAGGGTCATTCTTATAGACCTGGCTTTTCACGTAAACCCAGAGAAAATAGTCCAACGGTGTCAAATCACATGATCTTGGTGCCCAATTAACATCACCGTTTCCGGAGATAACAATACATACTCGTAAAATAATTCAACAATTTGAACGCGTTGTTGTATTGTATACGACTCCATTTTTATAAATATCAAACATTACACTTCTCAAATGTCACAAGACCCAGGCAAGGTCACGACGCCATCTGTGTTTTATCCAAGAATTAAAAAAACCGCTCAATTTGAATGACCCTTTATTTTCCAAAAAACATTAAAAAAATTAGGGTCGTCATATAGTCAGGACAGTTCGGTATTTAATTCCTTATTTTTTTACCATAGAGGAATAACTCGAAGATATCGATAGCATTCCTAAATATTGGCTCATGATTATCACTAAATAAAGGAACGAAAAAAGAATTTTGTAATCCTTTTCATATTACTTTAACCTCAAATATTTAGACTGTTGAAACTTAAAATGTGTAAACATAATAAAATATTCATGTTAAAAAAAGTTGAAAAATTACAAATGATGTTGAAAACCACAATTTGATTTATAATGAAAATCTATTTTAAAATTTTCCCCGTTGTTTCCATGCTATCAAGTATTTTAGTTTACAATTTAGCCAATATGTTTGACTTTAAATCATTTATCTACATCACTGAAAAAAGCCAGAGCATTGAATTTCACCCTCAAGATCACCTCTATTTTCACATTTTAAGATCAACAATTTAAAAGTTTATGAAATAAACATTTCATTTTGACAAACTATTTAACTGAAAAAAAAAAACAAATAACTGTTAAGAGACGTAAAGAAACGCATTTCATATAAATATGTTATATATGTACAAGTAAACTAAACAGGGTATAGATGATAAGGATATAAATATTATTAAAAACCTGTACTGAAACCAAGAAGCTGTCATTAAATTGGAAAATAATAAATCGAAAGGCATACCAATTCAACGTGGAGTCCGACAAGGTTGTATTTTGTCACCTATGTTATGTTATTCAATCTGTACTCTGATATAGTTTTCAAGGAAGCACTATATAACTTGAATGGTGTATGCGTCAATAACATCAGGTACGCAGATGATACGGTTGTTTTGACAGACAGTATTGACGACCTTCAAACACTTATAGATAGAATTAATGAAGCCGGTGTGAGGCTGGGGCTGAACATGAACGTGAGTAAAACTAAGTTTATGGTGTTTGACTGGCTGGATCACGCAGGAGCACGTCTTACACTGAACGGTGCTGATATAGAGAGAGTGAAAACATTTAAATACCTCGGAAGTATCCTAGTGGAAGACCTCGACCCAGAAACCGAAGTCAAGTGCAGAATTGAATCATCTCGTGCGAATTTTAATAAAATGAGAAGCGTATTCTGCGATGATAATCTAAACTTGAAACTTCGAGATCCTGCATTTTGAAAATGATCCGTGCCATTACCGCTCTTAAAACTATTCCCATTGATTTTTCTGGCAGCATCAGATATTTAAATTGTTAGGCAATCTCAAAGATTTAATTATTTATAATATATAGGGTCTTTCAAATTGAGCGATTTTTTTAATAATTATTTTTAAATTCTTGAATAAAACACACAATTTGCTTTGATTTCAAAAAACTTTTTATTGGTCATTGAAGTATGATATTTAAACACAATACACAATATCCGCCAAATGTCCACCACTTACAGCTCCACAGACGTCCACTCTTTTGTCGAAATTTTCGATGACATTTTGGCATAATTTCGGTTCTAACTCACCAATAACGCGAATAATTTCGTCCTTCAGCTCAAAAATTAATTGGGGGGTCATTATTATAGACCTGGCTTTTCACGTAACTCCAGAGAAAATAGTCCAACGGTGTCAGATCACATGATCTTGGTGGCAATTAATATCACCGTTTCCGGAGATTAAAATACATAAAATAATTTAACAATTTGAACGCGTTGTTGTATTGTATACGACTCCATTTTTATAAATGTAATACATTACACTTCTCAAATGTCACAAGACCCAGGCAAGTTCACGACGCAATGTGTGTTTTATCCAAGAATTTAAAAAACCGCTCAATTTAAAAGACCTTTTATCAAGATGTTTCTTTGTGTACTTTTTTTTATTGATAATCATAAATATAGTCTTTGAAATATTAATGATCAAACCCATTTCATAACAAGCTGTGTTAATCTCTCCAGTAATATTTTTAGACTCTATAAATTATCCGCAAGATTAAACATTAAATGTAAAGCTCATTTTTACGTTCACATTTGAAGAAGCTGACGATTCAAATTAAAGTTACTTGATCGCTTTTACAGTCATACTTCTGGACATCAGACAAATTATTATTATTAGATAATTAGGCATTTCGTCATATAAAGATGATGGGCTGTGTCAATGAAAATTTTAAGGAAAGCAATCAGTATGAAAATGTGTAAGAACTACTGTAGTACTAAATATATGACGAGTTTTTTAAATTAAATTCAGATATGTGACATTAAATTAATAAAAATTTAGTGCGAGTAGGTGGGACATGTTGAACGGACGGGGGGGAATTTAAAATTGAGTAAAGATTGTATGCGTGCGCAGAGGACAATAAAAGAAAACATGGTCGAGGGTCTCCTCACATCCATGTAGATATTTTATTTATATGGATTTTATAAAGGTGGTTTCCTATCAGACAGTGGCATATTTATATCCTGCATATGGCAGACACAATTCTTTTGGTCAGGTTTCTTTTGTGGAACAAAGGTTTAAATCATAGTTTCCCAAACCTTTTCGCCCCGTAGATCACTTGCCGATTTTTTTGTTTCCGTAGACCCCTGTCTGCCTAATATTGAATGTTCGTAAACTATTAACTTTAAATGTGTTTTTGACAGCTGACACAGTGCTGTTCACCTTGATAAGGTTTTTTGTAGAGTGGACAATTGTAAAAAAAGAAAAACATGTCCAATTTTTATTCATACCTTTATTGAAAAAACACAAAATGCAAGTAAATATTTGGCTTTGGAACGAAACAAATCAAAACCTAGTAAAATTGTTACATAAAATTAATACACAAATAATACTGTTAATGAGAGGAATGAACCTGATGCTCTGATAGCAATGGTTCAATATTTGGCTTTAAATTATTGAGGTATAATCTTAAATCTCCACGTTCAGTGATTTGCATTCGATTTCTATGTATAAGTATTTTCTATGTCTAATATGACTGTTGTGTGGACACAATCTGTGTTAGGTGTAATAAGACATGTACGGAACGCCTAAATATTGATGATGATGTGCCTAAATGGGGTCCACTCACGTGGACCCCCATTTTCATTTCTCGCTGACATAGACCTCCTGTAAGTCGAAATCGACCCTTGGGGGTCCATATAGACCACTTTGGGAATCTTAGGTTTAGAGGGTATTTTAAATCAGACAAATAAACAATGATATAATATGATGCTCCCAACATCCCAGATATTTTTATTTATGTTAATGAATAACAAAAAAAAAACAATTTTAAGTGAAATGGAATATTACACAATGTCTTGCAACCATAGCGCTTAATATTATATACGAAGTGCTGACTAGCTTAATAGTCATAATGTTCAGTAAGCTCTGAAAATAGACCCGTTTAAACGAAACTCGAATGATAACTAGATTTTAAAATAACTTTTAAATTATGAAAACAAGTATCATATGTATATTAAAACCGATGTTTGAAATCAAAGTGAAAAAATATTGCCGACACTGCATCGGTAAAAATAGAAGAGTCGACCAAGCGACACACACGTCTGTCATAATATCGCAGTTTAATTCAAGATCGACTCAAGTCGAAATATTCCGAACTTTGACTTATGCATATTTAATGTTATTAATTTATTTTTATCGGTCATTAAAAAAGGTCAATAATTACAATTTTGAGCGCAACCATGATATTAAAAAAAAGTCTTATGACGTGGCCCCTCTGCATTTACAAATAACTCCGAATAACATAAGTTGATTTACCGGTACCATGTGTGTTTTTATAACGTAACTGGTATGTTAAATAAACGGTGCTTGTATATAAAATATTATGATATATTTACGAGGTTAACTACGTACTGCTCCTAATAACAAATTTTATATCAATTTCCTAAATAAAATACCGCATTAAACACAACAATACCGCCCCGACACAGCACCCGATATCTAAATGTCGAAACTATAAAGTCTACTCTCACGACTATTATATATTCACCACTAAATAAAAACGTGAATAAAAAGAAATGATTTCTAAATTGTAATTTTTTTGTAAAGCAGAAAAATATAGTGCCACATACGAATATATTATACAAATGCTACGTAAGCGACATCTTTTTTCCAGATTTTACATTTTCACTTTGCTCGAACTTTGGAGCGTTCCAGATAGATTTATTTAAATACTATAAATATTATTTTTAGCTAGTATTTACCCAGATGGTGGAAGAGTTATGAGGGGTATTGAATAGTGTATAGCGATAGGAAACAAAGTCAATGGAGCACTAAAACATATATACTTGAACCGGATACTATCAAAATCTATTAATTTGATAGTTCATAACAGTATTTTAGTACCAAGTTTACTGCATGGGAGTGAAACGTGGACTTGGGAAAATCTGAAAAGAGCTCAGTAAATTGTATAACACCTTCGTTGTATACATTACAGCCTAACGGGTGTATTACTATATAGCAATCAATCTCTTGCAACCAACCAGAAACATGTTTAAGAGGCCTTAAGTGAATCCAGACTGGAATTCTTTTTTTTATTTGGGTTCCAGCGGAATTTGAACCCGCAGCCTCCGGGTTGGGAGACAGGTGTCTTACCAACTAGGCCACGAAGATTGTCTGTTGTAATAAATGATGTTAAAATGTATGCAGTTGAACAGACTGCCTAACCTTTTTTTATACATGTCAGCTTCTTTAAGGAAAAAACTCCATGAAATTCAGTCAATCCATCCCGGCAAGAACGACTTCTTCACTTGACTCCTGAAAGTAGTCAAAACCACATGAAAATTCCCATATTGATTACCTAATCTGCGCAGTTTTTATTTTATTTAAGAGTTGTACAAATAATAAATTACAACCATATGGAACAAAACATTTTGCCGAGTGGGCCCACAAGGAACGTGTAGCATGATACGCTGAATTAATTCAGGACAATTGAAATACTTGCTGACAGTCTTAAACAATGTTGTGAGGTCATACATATTTATTCTATCTGACAAGGTTGTTGTCAGATAGAAGAAATATGTTAATTCTTGTGCACGGCGACGATGAGAGATGCACGGACATTCACCAAAACTCTGCCCCACTGCATCAATCTTTTCTGACGTACGTTATCGCCCAGACTTTACTTTATCTCCCAGTATATGCATTTTTTTTAATTATTCATTGCACGCTGAATGGTTGACTTGCTTGGCACATGATTTAAACAACAAAAAAAAACGCAATTTTCTTCAAAACGCCAATTCACAATTGAACAATTATTTAAATTAAATGTTTTAATAACTTCAACACGTTATGCAGAGTAAGATGCTCCATAATAAATTGTTATTAACCACTCTCCACGATGTCAAATATGAACCGACAAATGACAGACAAATCAAAATGGCAGCCAAACAAAATCGGCCTGGTACATAAAACGCATCCTGTATATGTAAGTAAATAACTAAGGTAAAAATTTGTTTAAATTTTTTTTTTAATTTTAAATAAATTAACAACCATTTCTGACTTGTAACAGTCTTACGTTAAACATGCAGTGGACTAAACTTGATAATGATGTGGCCAAGGTCTTTTTTGAAGGATTATTTTTAACGGCAGGTATCAAATTGAAGTTCATTACCGGAGACGCCACTCAGTGCAGTCTATTCTTAGAGATCCGTTTTTAACGGATAAAAAAATTGAAGGCGGTCGCTAGATAGCATGAAAAGTAAAAACAACACTATTTTTAAACACTTATTCATCATCACGCCATGTTCCTATTGGTAGGTAAAGAGAACAGATCTACATTTAATTCAATTCTAGTACACATCTTTGACGAGTTCCGTGGATTAGATAGTAAAACAGTTACAGATTCGATTCCCGCTGAAACCAAATTTATTTTAAAAAGGGTTCCAATCTGGTTTTCTCTTGAGGCCTCTTTTACACCATTGTATTATATTGTATTGTATTACACTATCGTTGTATACAGTAAAACCTGACGGGGTTATTGCCATGTGGCAATCTTTACCAACCAACAAGAAAAATGTTAAGAGTATTTTTTTTTAATTTGAATTCCAGCGGAATTTAAACCTGCAGCCTCCGGTTTAGAAGACAGGCGTCTCACCAACTAGGACACAGAGGTCGTCCATTCCAGTTGGCTGGAAGAGAGATTCTGGTTGGTTGGGTAGTCAGACCATTTTGGTTGGCTGAAAGAGATTGCTACGTGGTAAAAAAAACCCGCCAGGTTATACTATATAGAACGAAAATTTCCATATACGTGGTCATGCATATTCTTCTATTATAAAGCCTTTTTACTCTTCCATTTTCAAAATTTGATTCACTTGGTCATGTCACATTTTTCAAGGTCTTCCCAAACTCGTACCTTGTATACTACTCGTGTTGATTATTTTGTTAAATGTAATGCAATACAAGGCCAACTTAGAGAGAGGAAGAAGACCAGTAGGGTTTATCAGAAAGAAATGAAAGAAACAGACCGGTCTAAAAGCAGAAGATACGCAATAAGGTATAAAAGTGACACTAGTCCAGAAACGGAATGTGCTCTTTGATTCTACATATTCGAATTGTTGATTCTGAACAATTGAAGAACGTGACGTATTTATTTATTTTTTCAAAACAGGCTTAGCCCAATTACTTTGAAAATACATAACATCAAAAGAGAAGAAAAATTACAAAGAGGAAAAAAAATAAGTTAAAAAATTATATAAATTAAAAAATAATGCATATGCATACAAACGAGTAAATACACACAAACATATTACACACATATATTCACAGTCATTTAGGTATGTTGATGAGTGCCTTCTAACGCGCCCAATCTAAGAAGAAAATTTACTTTTGCTTTTGGTAATGTGATATGAAATATGTCAATATCCGAAGCAGTCCCGTTCAGAAGAGTTAAGGCCCTTTCAACAGGCATAGCGGCTGGAAGATTGCATTGGCATGTTGGAAGATGGCATTGCGTATGTTATTGAGAACAGTTCTTGCCGGCGCAGTCTAGTGTAATTGTTAGGAACATTTAACGCTAATCTTTGTAGTAATGCTGGACAGCTCACAACTCCTCGAACGAGTTTGACAACGTTATTCTCTTCAGCCCCAGTAATCAAACCTTCGGGATTCGAACCACTGGAATATAAACAGCTCGCAATTCTTCATTGTACATATTAGCAATATACCGTAAGTAAAAAGAAACAACAGTCCCACACGCACTCGGCACGTGCGAGTAATGTTACCAGACGAACTCTTTTACCTTTGGTAGCATCGGGAATGGAACCCGATGATTATACGTTTTACTAACTAGACCACGGAAGTTGTCAATAGAGGCATGGTGTGATGATGATGATGAGTGTTATGAATGAATGAAGACAGACTTACAAAACAAATATATAGTGCGAATTTGACTGAAAGGAGTGGCAGTGGTAGACTAATGAAAGTATGATATTAAGAAAGAAAGAAACATCAAACGTCAGAGAAATCGTAGTTATTTGAGGTGTATGGATGTAGAAGAGGTAAATTCATGATAGTATGTATGTATGTAAATTATAACTATTATATTTTTTTTGCCGCACGTAGACAGGCAACAACATTCGCACACATATAATGTATGCGTGTATTACTTACTACCAGACAAATTATTAAACCAGACTGGTAACCTTTTTAGAGAACCATCGGGAATCGAACTGAAGCCCCCAAGTGGAAACCAAGCATCTTACCAACTAGGCCACGGAGGTCGTAAAATAAATAAATAAATACGTTAACCATTATCCCCTCTAAAAACTGATTATTTTGTTGATAAATGTGCACGTGACCGCAAAAATGTACTTGCACAACGACGATCGCCCTTATTAGGTAAGGATATCTATTGTCTTACGTCACTAACAAGACAGTTACGCTTAGATTACTTACGTTACCTACTACAGACTATCACTAGCTGTATAATATTATGCAACAGATATTGGACTGAATTAAAAAAAAAATTACATATCATTTATTTTTTTCAGGAAATGTGTTATTTTCCTTTTGTACACGTAAGTTAATTTTTTATTTTCACGACCCCCTTTATATTTCCCCACTACACCCATAAAGTCGCGCCCCACAGGTTGAGAAACTACGCATTAGACCAGTGGTCCCCAACCCCCGGGCCGCGGCCCGGTACCGGGCCATGGACCAAATGGTACTGGGCCGCGCAAGGGCCTGCTTAAAAATCAAAATTACTTTTGAAAAATCGAACATACCCAATAAAACTTAATTATAGCTTAAAATAATTATTCCGTTGAAAACCCCTTCACGCTAAGTTACCCCCAACCTTCCGACAATACCTTCGAAATAAAACAACACCACACTACCATATGCATGCCGCATGCGGAGTCGTCCTTGATTCCAAAGGCCGTCTTGCCGTAACTTAAACAAGGCAAATACTATATATTTTATATACTTTATATATACATAAGATGTCAAAAGTCGTCCTCTGTCGATCGAAGATCGAGTCGAGACGTCTATCGATCGAGATTTTTAGATCTTATCAATACTTAAAAAAGTGAAAATCGGGATATATACTTCTGTTGGAAGCTTCCTTATAGGTACGAGCTGTACACTGTACGGGACGTGGCTCTTCCATTTCAATATGTATCTAAATAATAATGTACCGGGAGTCAGAAGAAATTGTTAACTTTACTGAATTTTGTTAGGTGTCCCCCCCCCCCCCCCCCCAGTATGAAACGTTGACCGGTCCGCGGCGACAAAAAGGTTGGGGACCACTGCATTGCATTAGACTATTGGAGCCGACTGGAATAGTCTACCCTATCAATTCTTAAAACAAGATCTTAAGAAATTGCCACGTGAGAGTTGATTTTGACTGACATACTCGATGCCAATAAACATATGAGTGGAAAATTTATTGGATGTATCAGCAGGATAAACATTTGCAAAAAAAAAAACTCTTTTATTCTTGCACATTACCAACAGCTGTTTGTTAGCTAACAGTGCTAACATCAATAAACAATTCTCTCGATAATACTGTAACACCGCACTCCCAATGAGCATCATATGATATCATTGTTTATTTGTCTGATCTCTGAAAGTATGACTGTAAAATCGATCCAGTGACTTTAATTTGAATCGTTAAATTCTTCAAATGAGAGAATAAAAACGATCTTTAGATTTCATGTTTAATCTTGCGGATAATTTATAGAGTCTAAAAATATTATACTGCTTGTAATGAAAGGAATTCATATTCTAGACTTAATTTATGGTTGTCAATAAAAAGAAAGCATACATAAAGGAACATTTTGATTTAAATAATTAAATTGTTGAGCTAGTCCACCATTTAAATTTCTGCGATGCTGATAGAAAAATCAATGGAACCAGTTTCAAGAATTCAACGCAAGAGTGAAGATGACACAAAGCTGTTTCTTAAAAACTGAGATTCTCCTCTGCAATAAAGAATCCAATCGCGAACGTCTTAAAGTATGCGAATTTTGTGTTGCTACATATTGTCCGTACTGTTCTATGGTGCTGAAGAATAGACACTTACTTCTGCGATGCTGATAGAAAAATCAATGGGACCAGTTTCAAGAAATTAAGACAAGAGTGAAGATGACACAAAGCTGTTTCTTCAAAATAAAGGTTCTCTTCTACAATAAAGAATCAAGTCGCGAACGTCCTCAAGTATGCAAATTTTGTGTTGCTACATATTTTCCCTATGGTGCTGAAGAATAGACACTTACTTATGCCACCACAAAGAAACTAGAAGCTTTTGAAATGTGACACTATCCAAAAATTACGAGTCTGGTGGGTTGACAAAGACCGTAATGACGACACCTTGAAACGAATGAATAAAGATAGAAGTATAATATTAACCAACATTATAAGGAGAAAAAGTACTTTGGACACATAACCGATTCTTCTTCTTCTTTTAAGCCTGTTGGCCTGTTATGGTCCTGCATCGTCGTTTCCCTCTTGTGACGTCGACTACCAACTGTCTTTCCATCTTTTGGGAGGTCGTCCTGGAGATCTGCTTGCTTGGGGGATACTGTCCCTGGCCATTCTTACGGCTCTTGGGTCCGCCATTCTGGATACATGTTCGTTCCAGAACCTTCTTCTCTGTCGTCCCCATCTGACAATATCTTCAACTTCGCGCATCTATCATGAAGGGTTTTGTCAGCGATACTCCTGAGTACCTTCATTTCGACACATAACGCAAAGAGAAAATATGAGATCCTTTAATTGATGCTGCAGCGGAAAATTCAAGACATAAGTTCGGGAGAAGATGCTTCTCCTGGTTAAGAAACTTGCAGGAGTGTTTCCATTGTGGTATCATATCTTTGTTCGCAGCTGCTAACTCAAAAATCAAGATAGCGATGATGATCGTCAACTTCTCACGATAAAATTAACTTGAAAGAAAAAAAAAGTTTTCATGTATTCAACATCTACAACGAATTAAAGAAATAAGCTCCCAGGATTTTCCTGGATGGAGAGATTTCATCCAAAGAACTATGTTTATAAGCATCGAGATCACAAATCAGAGACATGAGGCAATAGAACCTATGCACTAAAATAGAAAAGAAGAACGTATTTATGATCTTATGTCACTTATTTTACTGAAAATCTTAAATGGTGTTGTGGAGTCTTCTGGGACTCTAGAACGGATTGACTCAAGTGTCCCATCTCGCTCTCTAAGTAGACCTGCTTTGTTCAACGTTGTTGTTTTCAGGGATAACACGGGCTTGAACCCAGTAGTGAGAATGTGCCAAAAGTACAATACGATACCTGAAGTGGGCATATTTAATTTAACGTTGTCAAGGTTTAGGAGAATAGAAGCTAAATTGACGGAAGATGACGTTTTTTTCTCTCTCCACCTATATATTATAGCTATGGCATTTTCACTAACTGTTAGCATGACTAAATTGTGCATAAGATAAACACTGATACTTAACTGGGATTTTACTTTTAGTATTTTTTTAAATACAAGTTTTGTGTGTATTCATTAAGTCTCCGAGAGTCCCGTCTTTTTGTATCATCGGGAATCGAAAACCAGCAACGATTTACCAACTAGATTACGAAGATCATCCAATGACGAGACGTTCAGTTTAACCACAAAATAAGGCGAAGATGAAGTAAAAAGTGTAAATACGACACAATTCATATGATTTTAACTGCGTTTTAAAACTGTTTGAAAAAGAAAATATTTCAAAACACTGCAAAGTCACTAAACTGCAAAGTGAACCGATAAGAATACACTTGGCCGATATGTGACACGCGACCATTAAAGGTCATTGCTTTAGCTCGGTTACACAATATCGCTGAACGTGACATATTATAACAGAAGTTGGCTGATTAAAAGTTCTCAGACCTTCCTTTCAGTCAGTCAGACCACACGGCCCTGAACTTGGATGCACTTGGGATTATTTCAATAATTATACAAGTTAGTTATTTAATTAATTAAGGTAGTTTTCAACACTCGTACTTAAATTTTAAGGGTGTTTACTAAGCAATCTGGTGACCGTAGTAGCCTTATTTACTTATTTACATATTTACATGTTTGTGAAAGACAAAATAAAAACAGATAATTCAAACTGGACACTCGATTTATATGGATCCGAATTTGTTGCATTTTATTTGTCGTCTCCCCAGTTAACTAGTTTTTTTTTGCCTGTATTTTAATGAGGACATTAATACACAGGCAAAAGTCTATTTTATTAGGCATACAGGCCAAATTCAGCAGTTAATTGGTGGCATGTCTTCCACCTAGGGCTTCCGGGTTTGATTCCCGATATTTAATTTATTTCAGATAACCATACAACTCCTGCAGAGTTTGCAACTCTTGCAGCTACATCTTGGGTATTTTGCTCCTATGCTTCTCTTTCCCTTCGTTTCTCCAAGGCAATCATCACGTAGTCGGAGTGTGTCTGGGTGTATCCAAGAATCATGCACTTGGTTTTTCCTCATATTCATTTCATACATGTCATAAATGACCTAAACATGCTAGTTGATTAGACCTAATGGTACCGAGAGAAGGTTCAAGTCTCCGCGTTGCTTGTGCCTTCAGGTTTTTGCTGTATGGCCAGATATTGGACCTAGAATTGTTTCTGTAGCTGTTTTTTTTTTTGGGTTATTGTCCATGAATACATCTCGTTAGCTTAACTGGATTAATTATTTCCCAATGTTATCCAAAAAAATATAGATGAGGTTAGGTTCACTTCACTTCACGTACCTAACTTCTTTGTCCCAAAACAGTTCATATCACTGCCAGCCATTGATGAAATAGCCAAACTGTCTCATCAATGGCTTAGCAAAGCGGGGACAGCGGGGAACATATTATATGTCCCCGAGCGCAAGACAAAGTCAGAGATCAAAAGTAATGCTTTATTGGCAGCTTTACTTAATTTTGCAACGCCCTGTCGGCATCAGACTTTTTTATCCAAAATTCCAAACAATGTCTGCTTTTTTACTTTCACTAACACTTTGAAGATGAAAACAGAAGTAAAAATAGTTATCGTCTCGTCCTTCAGAATCTGCAGCTCGTTTTGCAGCCACGTTATTATTTTGATCCATAATATTATTATTAAGTCTGTTATATTTTAAAATAAAATGTTGTCTTGCCGAAACAATAAAAAACGGAGATTATAAGATTATTTTTAGCTTGAATTAAATCCGTTTACGGAATGAAACTGGAAATCTTTAACACTTGCCACCCTGTGATGGATAGCGAGTGACCAGGGCTTATATTTTATTTTATTATTTGACGTTATAATACATAATAAAATGATTTTTATAGCTAATTACACAAAATAACCTATCAGGTTTTGCATAATTTTAATTTAAAACATACATTTTTACTGGACTAATAATGTAGACTTTAAATTAAACGAAACTCAGAATAGGTATAGCATAAATCTTACTGACAGAAAACTTTATATCGACTAAAAACAAACAAACTCATGTATTATATTTACATAGCAACAGTATAAAGTGAGTAAGGGTGATATTTGAATCTAATAATTGAGTGTCAATATTATAAATGTTAGAAGAATCAAATAATTCACTCACTATGAATTACTTTATGGAGTATTTTAATTTTAACGCTCAACACTTAAGTCATATCTTGTAACACATAGAATTAGTGTAGGATGGATGAAGTTTAGATCAATGACGGGAGTTTAGATCAATGATCAATCAATGTGATCCGAAAATGCCAGTAAAGTTAAAAGGAAAAGTATACCAAAAAATTATCAGACCCGCACTCCTCTATGGCTCCGAATGCTGGACGATGTTTAACTCTTACTCTAGGCAACTAGAAACTGCTGAAATGCGCATGCTTAGATGGTCAGCTGGTGTGTCCCTAAGACACAAAATAAAAAGCTCACGCATTCGTGGAAGCCTAGGTGTTACAGACATCAACAGAAAGATGGAGGAGAGGCGATTGAGATGGTATGGGCACGTTGGACGCAGAGCACCCGATCACATTGTGAACCAGGCAATCTCCATGGATCTTCCTCGAATAACAACCAGAGGAAGACCAAATAATTCATGGGTGGTGCAAAAAGATAACCTGATGCAGAGGCACGGCCTGGGGGACGTAGTCCGGGACAGAAGAGCATACAACCTGAGGACGAGGAGAGCTGACCCCAACACTCTTCGCAGACAGTGAGTTGGGATGGAGCCAGGGAGAAGAAGTTAAGTCATATCTTCTTAATAAATACATTATTTGTCATTGTTATTTAATATCTTATGTGTATAGAACTCATATCAAAAAGTAACATCTGTCAAATAATATTTTAAAAATAAAAACGTTCTAACAATGGCATTAATTAAATAATTACTAGCAAACCGTATCAAACTGAAAAAGTCTTTTGTTACACACGAACATAAGTGCAACCGATTGTATATTGTTTGATTGATGATATGTAAACATGAGCATACATTTTTAAATAAAAATATATGAAGTTCTTTGTAAAAAAAATCTTAGAAGTGTCTCATATAAAAATGTGAGCATTTAAATTTTTAATTTATTTATTTAAATCAGTTGTGTAAGGTCTTCCGAGTGTTGCACAGTGTGGTTTGGTTTATGATGCCGACATTTCAAAACAGTTCCAGTTTTCATCTTCAGGACTTATTTGTAGTCAACCTCTCCAAAGTTGTCGGCTAAAAACGAGCCCTTAAGATGAAAATTGCAGCGTTTTCGAAACATCCACATCATAAACTTAAAGACGTGGTAAAACACTCCGAGAGACCTAATACAACTGCAACAAAGAACTGCAAAAGCCTCAAACCATATTTATTCAAATGTTTACATATTCTAAACAAGACAAATGACCTATGTCAAACGCTTGATTGGGTTCATTGCCTACTTTAAGACAACTGACTTACACCTCGTAAGATTTGATTATGCTCAGCATAAAAATAAATTTAAAAAGAAGAGAAAGGAAACTGAGGATATATTTTGTTATGGCGGACTGTAACACTCTGGATGGGACCAGCCAGCAGAGGAGAAGCAATGCTGTTAAATTCATTCATTTCCATGTCCGGACCATTAATCATGGCATGTGTTTCTAGGTGGAGGCAACAGATATCGTCCTATAATTCGTATCAATCAGATCCTGCCTCAGAGCATGTAGTTCTGATGTTCGGACAAACTAGCGTGTTTTGTTTATCCCCACAATCAAATTTAGTGCTACTCTCATCCAAGAAACGCCACCTTTGCACGTTCACCTTACATCTAGTCACCTTTACTCGGAGTTTGTTCAATGATCTCCAAGTAGGTCAAGACAGTTGTTCTCCAGGTGTCATCTTTTCTGAGAGCTCCGTCCAGTCGTTAGGTGTTTTTTTCTTTACATTTCAAAAAACGCGATTCATCCGGAGGAATCGTCAATTCTTGCGCTCTCTTCAGGAAACTATTCCTGGATTTGCAGTATGCTGTTAAATATAAGTTACAAATAGCCAGCAGGCCTCCAAGACCCATTCCAGGTTCCAGTGCTGATCATGATGTATAATCATAAATGTTGAACGTTTCCGCTGATAGCGTCTAGTGGCCATGACCCATGCCTGCATGACATTCACCTAATGCGCACCGCCAATACTTGGATACTTATTGAATTAGGCGATTAAGTGACGAAGCCACGCGCACTGTACGGTGGAAATATGGACCAAGGTTCCACTGCTAATTCAATTGTTTACGGTTCCGCCGACAGGCAGTGAGCATCTCCGGTATGACAGAGGTAGTCATGGGAATCTGGCGCAAGAGGCAATCATCTTAACAGACTAAGATTTAAGCCATTGCATCATATCCTTTGTTTTACCATCTTTAAGAGGCAGTTGTGTTTTTGCGTTACTAACAGGAGACAGTGAATATTCCATAATTATTAGGAGTGTATTAAATGTCTATTGGATTTATTATTCTGTTTCATTACTAAGACTTGGCATAATTTTTGCTGTTGAGTGGAGGTAGTGCTTTCTGAAAACTGGTTGGGAGTATGCAAAATCTATCTTAGACTCATCATTCTGGCATAATTTTCACTGCTGACTGAAAGTAGGGGTAAACTGGTTAGGAGCATACAAAATCTCTATTGGATTCTTAGTTCCGTCTCTTTACTAGGTTTTTTACACAATATTTGCTGCTGGCGGGAGGCAGCGACTGCTGCTAACTGGTTAAGAATATACAAAATCTCTATTGGACATCATTCTGTCTCATAACTGATCTTCGCATAATTTTTGCTGCTAACGGAAGGCATTGGATATTGCTAACTGGTTAAGAGTAAACCATTGGCATTTGATATTGCTAACTGGTTTAGAGTAAACCAAATCGCTATTGGACTTACCATTCTGTCTTATTAATGGGTTTTCGCCTAATTTTCGCTGCTGACGGGAGGCAGTGTCTACTGCTAACTGGTTAAGAGTATAAAAAATCTATATTGGACTGATAAGTCTGTTTCATTACAGCTTCAAAATTAAAGCTGCGGAAGGTGGAAGATGGTTCAACAAATCTTACAATTAAAAAAAAAGTGTTTCATTTATTATAAAGATAATAATCGTAAAAAAATATAACAATGACAATGAAAATACACAATAAAACAATTCAAATAACATATAAGTAAGCAAAATACAATTCAAAATTATTTCAAAAATCTAACAATATACTAAGTTGATTATATGATACGAGACCGTCTCGAGTCAGGCTGCCAGCACCTCACCACACTCAGCGTCACTATCGACATTCATGCGGAAAAAATGCAGTACAAATTCAACATTTTATAAATTGTAGTCACAACGCTACTTTGCAGTTACTCTTAATATAAAGTACTGTACTTTTGCGACGTTATTTAAAAAAAACAGTGTTAAATTTTAAGACAGACAGACACTCATAAGATAATTTTGACTATATGTAAAAGAAATTCAACATACTAATAAACATTCTGTAGTTATCGTAGATTTTATATAAAGTGGCATAGCATAATTGTCACAACCTTCACCTAGTATTTAAAATATCTAATTATAAATTCACATAAAATTTATCAATCTAATAATTAACCGTAGAAATTTATACTTTCCCTTGACTCATACTTGCCTCCCAGCCCATATCTGGAATATCGATCAAGTGTATATCATTGAATGGATCTAGAAGGTTGACTTGACATCAGAAGACTACCTTCCAAGGAGTCAATAAGACTCTCGCCAGCGACTGCGAGGATATCTGGAGTTGGAGACGGCGTACCATAGAGCGTGGGATAACTCCGAACATGGCCGATGAAATGAAGGCTGGTAAATAATGTGAATCATTCTAATACTTGGCTATGCCATAAATGTTATGTTAGACAAAAATCACACTTAACTACAATCAATTTATGTCAAATAGTTAAGGATTGATCGATGTACTTGAGACAAAAAAAAATCAGTCATCAGAATAATAATAAAAAGACAATTTATATGGCACAGTTTAGAGAACATATTTTCCTTAACCTTTCCCTTCCGGTGCTTAAAAAAAATCGCGCGTTCCGATGTTATGTATTCAATACACATCAATACACATGTAAAAATGAGCGATTTAAAATCGGAAAAATAAGAAAATTCATAGCCAATCATTCATAGCCAATTAAATTTGAAGTCAAAAGTGATAATAATTGAAATTTAATTGCTGAAAACATGGACCGACGTTCACAAAACGGGCACAGTTACCACCTCGTATGGATGCCCGCGAGCTACTGAGACGGGGCTCGGAACACTAACACTGTGTATGTTATACCTCGAAGGAACACGAACTGAGATTCTATTTCTTGCGTTCGAACTGAGACGTGAATAGCGTCGCTTCCTCGCCCATAGCGGGTTTTATAATGAATGTACCTACGTCACACACTGACACACGTTTGATTGTATTGGTGAATTTATTCCCGATTTTCTCAAAATATCTCTGATGTGGCCGATAAGTGCTAATTATTATTAATATTATTTTTTCATTCAATGCATAAATGTATTACGGAATAATACCTAAAATCTGAACCCAGTATTTATAGATATTAAAGTTTTTAGAAACAATGTGTACTAGTTACACATCACAGGGAATGAAAGGTAAGGGCGCTATAACTCGAGATTCAAATCCACCATTATTAACAGATTTAAAAAAATGAGAGTAAGGATAGGAAGATGGTGGCTACAGCCATTAGATTAGAAACTTCGATTCGAGTATATATGGTTTAGTGCCCCAGTGACTTTGTTATTTGTCGCTTCACGCAGTGTTGCCTACAGCTATTACCACTAAAATTTATGAATACTCACAACTCAGTTGTTACCGATTTCTTAACTATTAATATTTTTTTATTTATTTATTTATTTATTATTACACATCACAAGAAATATACACAATTTGCGAAAAAACAACAGGTAATTAGATTTGGACATACAATTTTAATGGATCTGGGTTTGTTGCCTTTCATTTGTCGTATCCCCAGTAAACTAGGCTTTTGCCTGTATCTCACTGAGGATATTTAGCATGAAAAAATAAATCGATACTTCTTTCCGATTTTTGATTACACAAAAACAAAACCCCATTGCACGCTCTCATCAACCTGACAAACAGTGACACTCAACTACAACTGGAAACATCTTGCGAAATTTAACTCCTCACACATCATCACTCCAGAAAGACCAAAAATATTCATCCCACAATATACCGCACACAATCATAAGAATAAAATGTAAGTTCTTTAGGAGTATTACTTAACGACAAGAAAATGTTTTTAAATGCAACAAAGTTGTATGTGGCATTTGGAAAAGTTACAAATCTAGTTGAGTTACCATTTAGTGCAGCGATCCATACGAAATGTTTTTTAAGGGCTGCAAAATTCCATTTGGAATGTACAGCTTGCCAAAATAACCCCACAACCCTGCCAAATGCGCATCCATTCCATGATACTTAAAGAGCGATGCCTTGGAGGTCGGTAATTGGAACGGGCTGCTGCAATTCTCCAACGAATTCAGTGGTCGGAAAACTGTTAACAGTGGGATTTGTTTTTTTTTTATTATCAACAGAAAAAAGTGATCCAGATAAGCTTATGATAGGATGATACAACAGACCACATCAGTCAATCGTGAAAATAGTAAAGTCAAGAATAACAAACTGTCAAGATTTTAACCTGTCGGGGTAGGCAGAGAGGACAGAGCGTCAGACTTTTCTATTTTAACACGTCTCTCACCTCTCCTACATTTATACACCTGACACTCGAACTTTTTACGTTTCCTTCTTTGATAATATATTAACAATGCACACATATACTACACTACACCTAAAGCCAAATTCATTACATCACATATCAGAATATCTACAAAGATTTCTCTGTAGTTCGTATTCACTTTGCCGTTTTTTTACAAATATGTTTTTCTGAACATATAGTGTATCGGACGTATGCGTCACCATAAAATATAATTGATGTTTTCTTGTTACTTGGTTATTTTACTTGTATAAATTCTTGTTTGTATTTTATTATAAATTCATGTTTATATGTTTATATTTTGATGTTGAATGTACAATTTGTTGGGGTCCGATGTTTGTTGGTGTCCGTGTTGTGTCGCGATCGTAACAGAAATGTTCCTTATGCGCGACCATCGCGAGGCAGTATCAAAAGTTGGCCGGCCCATGCATGCGAAAAACTTGCGAAAATTGTGATATTTCGCAAGTTATGACGGCATGCACGGGCAGAAACAGGCGCTTGCGGTGAGCGATTTGACACACATAAGGAGCGCCAAACGTCTTGAAAATACGAAATGCCCTCACACCACTCTTGGGCAGACACAGTAAGATGTCCCCTCGTATCAAGTTAAACTTGTACAAGGCCATCATACGTCCTCAGATGACGTACGCCATCCCGGTCTGGGGCCATGCGGCCGAAACCCACATGCGTAAACTCCAGGTGTTGCAAAACAAGGCAATGTGCACCATTATGGATGCGCCCTACTTTGTTAGCAACAAACGGCTTTACGAAGACTTAGATCTCCCCACCATCCGAGAATACGCGATCTCTCTGGCCGAGAGGTTCTACATCTCTCTCTCGAGTCCCCCTAATCAGCTCACTCACGGACTACGACGCGAACGCAAATCTCATTCACCCCAGGCCGAAACAAATGCTCCGAACCACCCCCCGACCCCCTATTCGGAACGGTAGGCGCCGAATTGTGTTCATTACACATATTTTATAAAATATCTATTATACCCCCATATTTATCTATGTAAAACTATTTATTCTAAAGTCACAGCGCTCTCCCCCACCCCCATCTTCATAATATATTTATAATTATTCAAATATCTATGTCTATGTATACATCACTATCCTTTCTCTCTCTGTATTCATATTTATCAACGCTCGTGACATATAAAATATAAGTATATTAATATGTAACCTATATGTATCTATAACTTTAATATATGTACTAAATTCTAACCCTCCTCTCTAAAAACTTTTCTAACACCCCCACCAAATACATAAAAATAATGTACGTTCTACACGCCCGATGAAAGAGTAAGGTGTCCGATAATCGGACCGACACTCCGAGCAAAATATCGACTTTGATGATCTTGGAAATACATTCTCAGTTTGCTCTGTCTACTGCATTTTACTTGCGACCATCTACTACCTGCTAAAGAGGAATCTCTTGTACTTCTCACCGACCTGCGACTTTTTCACCGTGAGCTGAATTTTCCGAGCATCGAGCAGCAGTCACCCGCATATTGCTACATTCCTTTGTACCAGTGCCGTACATATAGAGGTGCGTTAAAATACTAAATGTAATGTTATTATACTTTTCCTTTTATTAACATTATCATTAATTTGATCCAACCATGCTTTTCTTGGTCATCCTCTACCACATCTTCCACTCCTTTTTTACTCTACATATTTATTCTGTCTTTCTTCATTCACTTATTCTACATACCCAAACCATCTCACAGTACTCTTCTTCATCTTACTCTACACATCAATCTTAAGTTATATTAATTTCTGATTAATTAAACTCCGTATTGTATAATATATTATCAGCTCATGATTTTTTCTTGGTGCAATTCTACAACATATATTCAGCTCCTTTAAATCTTTTTCCAGGTCTACATTTCACTCCCACACATCAAAATTAACACTAAAATGTTGTCGTGGACCTTAGTATATTTGGATTCAAAATATATTATATGCACTTAAGGGTGTAGACTGAAAAACCTCTGATGTCCTCGCCACCGCGCTCACCGTCTATTGGGTGGAGGGAAATCACAATTATATTGAAATATATAGTACATGTCATTTCTGGATATATGTACATACTAAGTTGCTATCGATAAACCTATATTTGTTTATTTGATTTAAAGGTTAAACTTTTAGACATTGAAATAAATGGCATATCCTATGTCTTCCTCTATAAACAAATCATATTGTTTTAGGACCCCTTTGAAAATGTTTTCTATCACTATACGCCGTTCGACAGGAAACACGTCAAAAGAGCCCTTGTGAGAATTTTTTGTATTCAATTATTCATTTCCTGTACGTGGTATGTCAAATAAAAATTAATAAATAAAAATAAAGTTCGTTTCAATTCCTACACTACACTTTAATATTAAAATGCAGGACACCGATCGATTCTGTAAATGCTTTGATCATAGGCTCGATTGGGCGTAGAAGAGTCACAAGGTGCAAGAAAAAGATATACTGCTGATAGTGAGAAGGTTCAAAAGACGCATCCAAGGCAAGCTGTCGATTTGATTGTTAATCCTGATATCCTAATCATTTAAGGCAGATAGTTCTCCTGTTTTAAAATTTTGTCGATCTCTGAAATAGTCACCGTCTGCCGGCATGGTAGTTGGCTATACTGCAGTTAATATAGTTCAAGGGGCCGTGCCGGGGCCGAAGTTTTACTTTGACCTATATAAGATTGCAAATCGGTGTTTATATTGTTGCGTCTAGCATGAACAGCTATCGCCTATAAACACTGAAACATGAAATATTATGTTTAATATTAATAGTTGTGTATAATAATTGTTTTTATAGATTGTGGTATGCTGATTCGATTAAGTATATATGCATCATCATCATCATCATCATCAGCCTGTATCTATCCACTGCAGGATGTAGGCCTCTCCAAGTTGTCTCCACAAAATCCTGTCCTTTGCACATTACTGCCACATAATACCTGCATGCTTACGTATTTCGTCCACCCAGCGCGACTTAGGTCTTCTTACAGGCCTTTTTATACCTGCCACTGGATTACTTCATACATCCAACGATGATCTGTTACTCGGGCGATATGTCCAGCCCACTTCCACTTGAGTCTTTTTGCAACCTCTATAACATCTTCAACCTTTGTTTGGGCTCGTATCCACTCATTACGTTTTCGGTCTCTTCTGGTATAACCTAGCATGCACCTTTCCATGCTGCGTTGTGTTGTTTGGAGCTTTTGTATCATTCGTACTGATAAAGTCCAAGTCTCGCATCCATATGTTAGTACTGGCAAGATGCACTGGTTAAATACTTTCCGTTTGAGGCAGATTGGGAGCTTGCTCTTGAAGATGTAGTTTAGTATATATGTATATTTGTGTATAATATTAAATTATTTTTTCAATTTTTAAGATGCTTTATATGTTTTCGTATCAAGGACCCATCTTGAATAGCCAACTCCCCAACTGGCGTCCCAATATTTTTCGGAGGTATAATAGGAAAGTGTACAGGACCTCTGTGGCCAAGTTGGCAAGACGCCTCTCTTCTGACCCGGAGATTAAGGGTTCGATTCCCGCTAGAACCCAGATTTTAAATAAAGGGGTTTCACTTAAGGCCTCATAAACATCTTTCTGGTTGATTGGAAGAAATAGCCACATGGAAATAATCCCACAAGATTGTACAGTATAAATAAAGTGTTATACATGATTCGATCGGGCGCTGCTATAGCTGTCAGATGGGATTTGTTTAGTAATAGTGGGTTCGAGTCCCGAATTAAAGCGACCTTAAGAAGAGTTTGCTCTCTAAACGGTGCTATACAAAATTGTCCTTTAAATTTGAAAATTTGACAATATGTATGGAGGTGGCAGAAATAAAAAATGTGCGCCAGAATGAAATAAAGTGGAGATCTTTTCTCTCTGTCTACCCCATTAAGGGCATTCTTCTTTCATATCGTCCTCTTCAATATTTTCAAATTGGTGATTCGGGCATATTGAAGAGCGTGGCTAGAAGACAACACTGTCTTCAATCACAGTAAACAAGCTTTCGGGCTTAGAATCAAGAGAGTATGAACGAATCTCACAGTTTGTCATTGCACGTTTTGACAATTTAGTGAAGAAGCAACAATGCGGTTGGAAAATAATATTATTGTCTACGGCCTCAGAAATTGAGCAACCTGGTTTACAACCTCCGAAATAGCACGGAACTCACGGTTCGTCTTTGTACGTACTATCAACACTACTTCACGTACACTTGCAAGAATACTCGCACACGTAGTAGACCAAAGATTCCCAAAGTGGTCTATATGGACCCCCAAGGGTCGATTTCGACTTGCAGGGAGTCTATGTCAGCAAGAAACGAAAATGGGAGTGCACGAGATGTAAATGGGGGTCCACGTGAGCGGATCGCATTTAGGCAGATCATCATCAATATTTAGGCGTTCCGTAAATGTCTTATTACACCTAACACAGATTGTGTGTACATAATACTTATATTAGAAATAGAAAATACTTATATCATATAAAGAAATCGAATGCAAATCACTGAACGTGGATATTTAAGACTATACCTCAATAATTTGAACCCAAATATTGAACGATTGCTATCAGAGCATCAGGTTCATCCCTCTCATTAATAGTATTATTTGTGTATTAATTTTATGTAAGAATTTTACTAGGTTTTGATTTGTTTCGTTCCAAAGCCAAATATTTACTTGCATTTTGTGTATTTTCAATAAAGGTATGAATATGAATTGTACATGTTTTTTTTTTACAATTGTCCACTCGACAAAAAACCTTATCAATGTGAACAGCACTCTGTCAGCTGTCAAAAACACATTTGAAGTTCGGCAAAAAATCGGCAAGTGGTCTACGGGGTGAAAAAGTTTGGGAAACTATGTACTAGACGAACACTTTTACCAGATATTTTTTTTTGTTGGGTACCTTCGGAAATCGAACACAATGCCCTCTAGTGGAAGTCCAACGTCTTACCAACAAGGCCACCGACGTTGTCAACTAAGGGCATTGTGTGATGATGATTATTGTTATCACGGTTGCAGAGTCAGAGCCACAAGTCCGAGTCGTGGAGTTGATTGCTTTTGTATGAAGTCAGAGTCTGAAGATACTATTTTTAATTTGACTCCGACTTGAATTTTTTTTACATTTTTTAAATAATTAGTTATATAAACCACATTATGAAACTATGTAGCATTTAGTACAAAAAGCATGTAGTATGATAAGGAATTGCATTATATAATACAGTATTTCCAAAAAAAACTACTTTTAGGTAGTTATGCCACGTAATTAAGTATATGGCATATGGTTAGCAATATATGTACTATAATTGGAGTTGGAGTCGAAACCGGAGTCGAAATACTTAACATTTTTGGAGTAAGAGGTGGATTTTTTCTAACAACTCCAAAACACTGATTTTTAGTATAACTATTATTATTATTATTATAAAAAAATTAAGACTGCAATATAATGCTATAGATATAGCAACAAATGATGATGATATTGAATATTCATATAAATATCAATCCTAATACAAAGACAATTACAATTTTCACGAGAATTTTCACTACAAAAATTTAGCCAATGACTGATACGCGTAGATATTTTCAAATATTTCAAGTCAGACAATAAAAAATAAATCGTATCTCTATATTTTTTTGTCGTCTACCGATAAAATTATAATTATATCTCAAGTTGAGGAAATCATTAATAGTACCCATAGCAATAATACCGTTTTTTATAAGTGCAGTAATTTAGCTGTCGTATTTAATCAAATTAAAATCATATAATGTGTAATCACATCAGCCTGGGTGACTATAATCATCAATCAATCATTTATTTAGAGGAAGTATTTGGGTTTTCTCGCCTACGTTCATAATGTTTGGGATCACAACTCAAAATAGAAAAAGAGAAACGGTAAATATAATGAAATTATTATTGCTGATTATTTTCAATTGGTTGGAAAAAAAAGCTAAGTGTTGTTTTCATATTTTCTTTATATAATACGTGAACTAAAGGTTGATGTGGCAACTGTATTTGAGTATAAAACGTAAAGGTAGAGAAATACTGTAGATGCCGGATTAAAACCTGTAGAAATACGTGCATTGAAAAAAATAAGTGAGCTAGTGCTAAATAAGTGAGAGAAATACGTGCATTGAAAAAAATAATTGGGCCACGTAGTCGAGGATCCCCTCGCCAACTTTCCAGTTGGTGAGGGGATCCTCGATCACCAAGATCATGTGATCATCCAGATCATGATCCCGGATCACCAAGATCATGTGATCATCAAACCAAATCAAATTAAATTGGAAAGCAAAGCTAGTCGTAGTCGAGGATACCCTCGCCAACTGGAAAGTTGGTGAGGGGATCCTCGATCACCAAGATCATGTGATCATCAAGATCATGATCCTCGATCACCAAGATCATGTGATCATCAATATCATGATCCCGGATCACCAAGATCATGTGATCATCAAGATCATGATCCCGGATCACCAAGATCATGTGATCATCAAACCAAATCAAGTTAAATTGGAAAGCAAAGCTGTGCCAAGGAGTTT
The DNA here is from genome assembly GCA_949825065.1 of Odontocerum albicorne. NCBI lineage: Eukaryota > Metazoa > Arthropoda > Insecta > Trichoptera > Odontoceridae > Odontocerum > Odontocerum albicorne. The sequence goes on from OX463841.1 coordinate 47,165,645, forward strand.
TCAGTTTTTCTTCTGTTTAAGGAAGTGAACTGTTGCACACTAGCAAATTCCCCGGACACACCGTTGCACTGGATCTGATGGTACACCGAAGTATGACGATCGGAGCACTCCAGCATGATTTTTGTCTCTTTTTGGAAGAATAGATATGGCCAAAGTCCTAGGTATCCTTATACCCCTGAATACTTAAGCGGAAAAAATGTATGTGTTATTCGAGGAGCGTAGCAAGATGTGAATTTAAGACTAGTGTTTTAAACTGGCTAAAGAAGAACTCTCTGAAATGGTTTGGACACGTGGAAGGAATAAATTAAGAAAAACTAACAAAATAAATATACCATATAGTGCAAATGTGAGTGGAAGGTATTACAGAGGAAGACCAAGGAAAGTATGGTTGGATCAAGTAAATTATCAAAACACATTATATATATATATATATATATATATATATATATATATATATATATATATATATATATATATATATATATATATATATATATATATATATATATATATATATATTTTTTTTTTTTTTTGAAGATGAAGAAGAGCAATTGAAACAAATAAATGTAGAAAAACTAAGAAAATAAATATGCAGTGCCAATGTAAAAAGGTGTGGCAGAGACCAAGGAAAGTATGATTGAATCAAGTGAATGAAATTTTGAAAGAAGATGTCAGAAAAAAGACTTTACTATCTCCACATACATACATTACCTCTTCCACATCCGTACACCTTCTCATGCAGCTCCTACAATTTCTCTTACTTTTTAAAGTTTCTCCCTTCAAAATGTAATTTACTTGATCCGTACATGATTTCATAGATATTTCCCTATCACAGCTTCCATTCACATTTGCACTGTATATTTTTTTTGTTATTCTTTCTCTATTAAATGGATCACATGTCCAAACCATTTCAGAGAGGTCTTTTTGATCTTACTTAATACATCAGCTTTAAGTTCACATTCATCCGAAATCACGTCATTCCATATTCTGTCATATATTGTCACCATATGCATTCTATCATTCAATATTTTTCAACGTCCACATTTCACTCACATACATCAAAGATGGTACTAAAAGACTGTTGTAGACTATCGTATCAGCAGAATTTGATACTATCAAGTTCTAGTATATATGTTTTAGTGCCTATTACCTTTGTTTCCTATCGCTACATGCCGTTCAATATATCTCATAGCTCTACCTGAATAGCAGAGTTCCTCAACTTGCTCTAATCTTTAAATACTCACCCATATAAAGGTACTTTTAAATTAAGCGTTTTTTTTTAATTCTTGGATAAACCACAGATGGCGTCGCGAACTTGTCTGGGTCTTGTGACATTTGAAAAGTGTAATGTATGATATTTATAAAAATGGAGTCATATACAATATAACAAACCCGTTCAAATTGTTGAATTACTTTATGTATTGTAATCTCCGGAAACGGTGATGTTAATTGGCCACCAATATCATGTGATCTGACACCGTTGGACTATTTTATCTGGGGTTACGTGAAAAGCCAGGTCTATAAGAATGACCCCCAATCAATTCCTGAGTTGAAGGACGAAATTATTCGCATTATTGGTGAGTTAGAACCGCAATTATGACAAAATGTCATCGAAAATTTTGACAAAAGAGTGGACATATGTGGAGCTGCAAGAGGTGGACATTTGGTGGATATTGTTTTTTTTTTGTGTTTAAATGTCATACATTATACTCAAAACAAATTGTGCGTTTTATTCAAGAATTTAAAAAATTAGAATAAAAAAAAACCGCTCAATTTGAAAGACCCTTCACATTTACTTTTCCTTTTACAGTTTACTTGAAACTCGATTAGTAACAGTTTACTTCAAAATAAATATTTTCTGAAGTAGTAAAATGTTGGACGTATTTACTATCAATAAAAGAATAGTTGATCAAGTCGAATATTGTCGTATAAAGCGACTAATATTAGGTCCTTACATATGAAATTGGCGTTTTGCCGTACTGGCAACTTTGATCTCAAATATCTTCTCTTTGGTTAGGAATTCCAAATTCAAATTTATACAGCTATTTACTCAAGTATTTGTGTTTCGAAAATAATAATTCATTTGTTTTTTCCTCAATTGTTTTTTTTCTTTGCGTCACTCAGTTTACAAAATGGAAAACTTGAAATATCGCGTTATTTACGAGTACGAGTTCCACCGTGGCACCAGTGCTGCAGAAACGGCTCGAAGGATTAATGATGTGTATGGCGACGGTGCCGCAAAAAAAACACAGTGCGTTTTTGGTTCCAACGTTTTCGTTCTGGAAATTTCGAGCTGCAGAACAAGCCCCGTGGACGGCCGGAGACCAAAGTTGATAATGAAGAATTGAAGGCTATTGTGGAAGCGGATCCATCGCAAACCACGTCCGAGTTAGCTGCAGGCTGCGGTGTTAGTGATAAAACTGTTTTAATCCACTTGAAGCAAATTGGGAAGGTGAAAAAGCTTGAAAGGTGGATACCTCACGAATTGAGTGAAGCAAATCAACAAACGCGCGTTGACTGCTGCGTTGCATTACTCAACCGGCACAATAATGAAGGGATTTTGAATCGAATCATTACCTGTGATGAAAAGTGGATCCTGTATGATAATCGGAAGCGCTCATCGCAATGGCTGAACCCTGCCGAACCAGCCAAACCATGCCCCAAGCGAAAATTGGCTCCAAAAAAGTTACTTGTGAGCGTTTGGTGGACTAGTGCTGGTGTCGTTCACTACAGCTTTCTTAAATCTGGCCAGACGATTACGGCAGATGTCTATTGTCAGCAACTGCAAACCATGATGGAAAAGCTAGCTGCTAAACAACCGAGGCTGGTTAATCGCTCTAGGCCACTGCTGCTTCATGATAACGCTAGACCACACACTGCACAACAGACGGCTACCAAATTAGAAGAGCTTCAATTGGAATGTTTAAGACATCCACCGTACTCTCCGGACCTTGCCCCAACAGATTACTATTTTTTTCGAAATTTGGATAACTTCTTGCAAGGGAAAAAATTCAACTCCGATGGGGCAGTCCAAACCGACTTCAAAGATTTTATTGATTCCCGTCCGAATGGTTTTTTTAGTAAAGGGATCGATGAACTACCTATGAGATGGCAAAAGTGCATAGATAGCAATGGTACATACTTTGATTAAATAAATCCTTCCGTGGTTGCAGTCCTAAGACAGGTTTGCAGCAATTTGAACTCTTCTCCTCCATTCCCCCCTGTCCTGTGCGGCTCTTTTTAAGTCTGTGTATGTTGAGCAGCGCACGTCCACCAACAGGTCCTCCAGGTACTCTCGGCGTGGGCGTCCCCTAGAGTTTGTCCCCTCGGTCATGCCCTCCATTATGGCATGCAAGAGGCCCTCTTGTCGTATTATATGACCGATCCATCTTGCACGCCTTTCGGACAGGATCCTGAGCAGGTGCCTTCCTCCTTCGATTCGTTGGAGAACCTCTTCATTTGTGATGCGGTCTCTCCAGGAAATTCCTAATAGTCTTCTATAGGACCACATCTCAAAAGCCTCTAGTCTTCGTCTATTAAATAAATATATTATATTAAAAAAAATCAACTTTACGTTCCTCCCAAACAAAACGCCAATTTCATATGTAAGGACCTAATATAATATGACATAAACTCGTATACAGTCTCAAAGCAATAAACAATGCTTGTACCTACAATATTTCATGTTTTCAATGTAATGTGATATATTCTGTTTTGAATTGTGTTCGTTTTATTGTGTAGGATAAAAATTAATATGTTCGCTTTATCGTGTTGGATAACAATTGATATGTTCGCTTTATTATGTTGGATAAAAATTAATAAAAAAAAATGTATTTTATCAAACTATTTAATAAGAGAAAGCAAATATCAATAGTTAAGAGAATTATTAATCACCAACGTTTCAAATGTATTTAAAGTTTTAGTAAAGTCATCGTTACAACCAAGAAATTAACCATTAATTTTCTTATATTCATTTATTTAACAAAGTTCGGGTAAGAACATACATAATTTATTTTAATATACTTCGCATATTTCTTAACGAAAAAGGATAAGTAATTAGACATCGATAGTATGAATTATGTTCGAACAATACAATTATTTGTGTTCACTCGCCAAAAGATAATTTAAAACAGTACCGATTCTCAGAAAAGCACAAATGAAAACTAATAAATTACCTTGGGAACTATACAAAATGCCATTAATCATAAAAAGATTTGGATGCAGGGCCCATTTAAGGAAATGTTCCGCATTTGAACACCAAAATGAACACTGAAATATGAATGTGAAGAAAAAAAATTAAAATTTACACGAGAAGACATGAAATCGACCTTGGGTAGACTCGCTGTTTGATAACCGATAGACTAACCCTCGTGATCGAGGACGATTGTCAGTCAACCTGTGGATTGACGACGCCTGTGCGTGCACTTCAGCAAGAACATATTGTTGACATTTCAAACCCAAAGTTCTGATGGCAATAATATTTAACTTCTAAGACGATCGGTATGTTTAATTTACTGCTGTATTTCGTTAGGCAGTTTTATGTAGTGCTATTTTTGTGTTGCTTAAAAGCAGTATTATAATACGAGTATATAATAAGCAACATATAAGCTATAGAAAAACTTAAAGTCAGATGTAATAATCTAAGAGCAAAACCAGTTCGAAAGTGAGTTCGGCAGGAATCGAACCTGGTGCCTTCGCTTGCTTGGTGTGAATGCTAACCGTTAGACCACGACCGCTGTCTATTCACTGTTGTACAAAATCTACAGATTTATCGATTTTGACAAATTTGCTTTCACGGTGCTTCATATCTTCGACATTGCGAAATTGATTGCATGAAGCTCTGAAGATGAAAACTGCAACGTTTTCAAAATGTCTGCATCATAAGCCAAACCACGGTACAACTGAAACATGATAGTTTACTCTTCGTTGGTTTATTAAAATTAACAAATTTTCCTTCACTTGTACGCTATATTAACCAAATTGCATGCTAATAGGAAAATCTATCAATGTGAGAAGATTAATTTAAACAAAATTTTCTAGCATTATTCTGCAATTGATGTATTATTATCTGCATATATTGATCATCTTTTATAATTTATACTGTAATTAAGACAAACGTTTGTAGTAACAAAATGTCTAAAAATCACGTCACGAAATAATAAAAAGTATCTCTTAATGACAGAAAATATTTTTAAAAGACCTACGCGCTCCATTAGCTTATTACTTAAAATCTTAAAAGCAGGTCTGGCAGAACCTACGGAGTCATGTTGTGATAGCTATCTTTGAATGATTAAGTGAAGAACCAGTCAACCACCGCCCACAGCGAGAGCAGTTCTACGTTCTCTCCTATAGCGTACCAAATACTTCTAAGAGAACTCAAATTTCCAATAAATTTCCCTGCAACAGCTGAAATGTAGATATATCAAAGCCACATAAACGATATGTATACGACTTTTAATGACATTAATAATTTCAAGTGTGATTTTTATTTAAGTACGATAATTTTTAGTAAGCGTTTGTATTTGAAGGTCATTATTTGCTTTGGAGGACAACTCTTACTGGCCTTTGGGATATTTCAAGATACTATTTGATTAGATCTTTTAATGGCACATCTTTATCAAAAACTTTCCTGGCTTCCGACTCAAATTCCTCAAATTATTTTATGCAGTATGTGTTAAATATATACTTGGCCGCTTATGAATCTTGATAAAATTCCGATACACGTTGATCTTGTAAATGGACCGATTGATTTCCATCGATACACAATTTTATTAAATTTACAGTCTCGTGATCTTGTAAATAAGCCGACTGATTTCCATCGATACTCAATTTTATTAAATTTACAGTCTCGTGTAATAAATTTACAGTCTCGTGATCTTGTAAATAGACTGACTGATTTCCATCGATACCCAATGTTATTTAATTTACAGTCTCGTGTAATAAATTTACAGTCTCGTGATCTTGTAAATAGACCGACTGATTTCCATCGATATCCAATTTTATTAAATTTACAGTCTCGTGTAATAAATTTAGTCTCGTGATCTTGTAAATAGACCGACTGATTTCCATCCAAACTCAATTTTATTAAATTTACAGTCTCGTGTAATAAATTTACAGTCTCGTGATCTTGTAAATAGACTGACTGATTTCCATCGATACACAATTTTATTAAATTTATAGTCTCGTGTAATAAATTTACAGTCTCGTGATCTTGTAAATAGACTGACTGATTTCCATCGATACACAATTTTATTAAATTTACAGTCTCGTGTAATAAATTTACAGTCTCGTGATCTTGTAAATAGACTGACTGATTTCCATCGATACACAATTTTATTAAATTTACAGTCTCGTGTAATAAATTTACAGTCTCGTGATCTTGTAAATAGACTGATTGATTTCCATCGATACACAATTTTATTAAATTTACAGCCTCTTTAACATTTTTTCCTGATTACTACATGGGAATATATCCGCCTGTTTGTACTGTATACAACGAAGGAGTTCTACTCTTTCTTTTTACAGTAACATTTCTTCACCTATATTATTTACCATACAAAACACTTTTACTAGGGTGAATTGCCTCAATCAAAAAACAAAAAAGTTGTTAACATATACATTTCCCTGCAGGGATAAACAGAAAGTACATAGCGTCAAAATACCTATCTCAACACGCATGTTTCGCTTCTTCCTCATTCATACACCTCCTTCGATTTCTCTTACTCTTAAAATTTATTTCTTTCAAAATATAGTTTTGAAAAAAAACTTGATTCAACCATGCATTCTTTAGTCTTCCAATAATACACCTTCAACTCAAATTTGCACTAAGTTTTATTTCCTTTCCCCCATCCTTTGATTGGCGTTATCTCACTTTTATTTTTATTATGTACGAGTATATTTATGAATGAAGTACAGATGAACCATTATTTGAATATTTTTTGCGGCCATACTTCCTTTATTTACTTCTGCCTGGTTGATTAGAAGAGATTACCACCTGGTAATAAGCCTGCCAGATTGTTATGCATATATTGAAGTGTAAAATAAATAAATATATTTGTTTTGTAAGTATTTCTTCATTCATTTATTCTACGTGCCCAAACCATCTCAGAGTGTTCTTTTTCATCTCTCTAACACATCCGTCGTAAATCTTAATTTTACTTATTCACGTATTCCCCTAAAAAATAATAAACATTTTTCTCAAAATAAATCTAAATTTTACTTATTCACATATTCCCCCAAAAAATAATAAACATTTTTCTCAAAATAAATCTTAATCTTACTTATTCACGTATTCCCCCAAAAAATAATAAAAAAATTCTCAAACTAAATCTTAATTTTACTTATTCACGTATTCCCTCAAAAAAATAATAAACATTTTTCTCAAAATAAATCTAAATTTTACTTATTCACATATTGCCCCACAAAATAATAAACATTTTTCTCAAACTAAATCTTAATCTTACTTATTCACGTATTCCCCCAAAATATAATAAAACATTTTTCTCAAACTAAATTTTAATTTTACTTATTCACGTATGTGGTATCGTCTGTAAACAATGCCCCATCAGCAAATTCAACCCTTTTTATAGCTCGTATGGATTTAGTAAATCCGCCTACAATGGATTAAGCCAATCAATGTTGTAATATGGTGCAACGTGATCTCGGCATTCACGTGTCGTATGCACTACATGATGCACTTGACTTATTTTGAACAATGTACTTTACCTGAAGGGCTTCCATTACACGTTACATTGTTCAAGTTTGTACTCAAGGCTGACATTCAGACCTGTTTCATAATGTTGAAAAGACGGGAATTCGATTTCTGACTAACTTTGACATATATTTTAAGGATTTTGCTGTTGTTCGTATCAATGATATAAGGTCGGAGTGTTACAACGCGTGGTTTAGCTTAAGATGCCAACGTTTCGAAAACGTTGCAGTTTTTCATCTTCATTGCTAATTTATAACCAACTTCGCCAAATATTAACAGAGACCACAAATTCCACCTAAAATCAGCATGTAGCCCTATAATCAAATCGAAGCGACGTCAAAATTCAAATTAACAATAATTACATCGCTTCAACTTTGGTGAAACCCACATCACTTCGTTACGGTCGCAAACTAGGACGGACCCTTACGGTCACATTTCGGTTAAGTCTTCGCTGTAGACCCAGCGGTATTTGGCGTCCATTCACTTATGGCGAAGTTGATTACAAACAATCCCTGAAGATGAAAGCGGCAACATTTTCGAAAAGTTGGCACCATATTTCAACTATGTCTTCTTCTACCTTCAATCTGACAGACTTCTCTGACTTTGTAACTTTCAAGGAAGAGTTTGCATTTGCAAAACTGGGTAATTTTTCTTACAATCAATATCATTAGTCTAAATAATATGTTTTACAGCTAAATTGATTCTAGGCTTCCAGTTTGAAAACATCTGCGACCTCCATGGCGTAGTTGGCAAGATGCCTGTCCTGCGATTCGAATTTTTGCGGTTACCATTTTTTTAAGGGTTCCAGTACTATTTTCGCTTTAGACCTTTTAAATATAATTCTGGTTAATAGGAGTAAATTGCCATATGGCATTCAGCCGTCCAAGTTGTACTGTATACAACAAAAGTATAATATAATAGAATAAAATGTTGCAGTCTCCTCCAACCAACGAAAAATCGACTCCCAGCGTGAAACAAACCCACATCATATAGGGATATTCGCAGTCTCGTCCAAACATTAAAGTACATGGAGTGCCGAGCTAATAACCGACCCGTACGGAAGTGTTTTACGGTATCGCTTTATTACATCTCGTAGATCCAAAGTCGATATTTGATTATTTTTTTCAAAATGATTAATGGATTTAAATTCCTCGTTTATTACTTGAAATAATTAGTTTCTGTTGCCCCTTTCATTAAACTAAATCACAGGAGACGTTCAATGTTCGCAGGGTGAGGGCAATGTACAAATTATGTAATTAATTATTTTATCAACAGAAGCTGTTCTGCTTTCAATAAGGAATTCGTTAAAATGGGCATATTTGGGATTTCAATTGCTACATTTAGAGGAGCTATTTTTCTACACGTTGATGAATTTCATGGCGAGCGATATCCTATAGTTTTACTCTTTAATGTTTTGTTTTCTCTCTCCTAGATCTTTTTATTTATATCTCGATTTATAATGTTTTTTTTTATTGCTTCACGTGTCTATGAAAACTTCATTGATATATTATAGTATAATCTATAAAATATACTCAAGAGACCATTGATGTATCGAAAATTGCTATACTAATTATAAAATTAACTCCTCTATAATTCGTATGTAAAGACTTGGAAATGAGTTTTGCAACAATTTAGATATTTTTAAAATAAGTATACATAGTATTCGCCAGAATATCACTCTCCTTTATTAATAAAAATAACCTAGTATAAACGAAACATTAAGGACAATACTTTGCCTCTGGAGTTGAGTAACCCTGCATCAATATGTGGAAGGTTTCGATCTCGTTCTATGTACAAGTGAGCCCATGTGTTTTCTATATATCAATATCTATCCATAAAATTCTCGAAAAATCCAATTCTTCTTGTTCTATGTAAGTTTTGTTCCACTAAAAACAAATCTAAGTTCTTTACCACTATAAAATAAGTCTTCGGCAATTACGTCAGTCTACTTGGTAAAATTTGGTAATATTTTGTGATATATGGTACATGCATATATTAAACTTAAATACATATACATATTAATATTAAATATTGTAATTTTAAATAATGACTTTGTAATTTATTATTACTACTGATTTTTGTATCTCCATGTTAGTTTAAGACAAAGTTTTATATTTTTTGTCAATAATTTTAAGTACTTGTATAACTTGTCACATGTTCATTTGTATATAAAATACATTGTTGTGTCGTTAATTAATTAAATAAATAAATAAGTCTTACCATTATAACCACCCTATAAGCTCAATCAGAAATAAAAGTATTCCTAGTTGAACTTATAGAGTGATTATGATGACCACACATCAAAAACACAAAAAAGTAATAATTGTAAAAAAAACTTACAGATTTACAATGAAAGGGTGTCGGATCTCAGCAAGGATGTTCTTCTCGTTCTTAACATGCTCCACCTGCTTGAGCCTGATGACATCAGCCATGGCCAGGATCTTCATGGCCAGGTAGCAGTCCGCTGCCTTGTCCCTGCAGAGGCACACCCTGCCGAAGGTACCGGTTCCTGCAACAGGAAAACTCTTTTATAATTCTGTACTCACGAGATGACTCGTGAAGAACCATAGTCAGCAATTCTTGGAACTCCTTTGAGGCTGATGCATAAAGAATGATTCGAATATTTCTATGGGAGACGATATATGTGTAACTTAATAATAATAAAACAATTATTTATATGGCGCAGTAACAGACTCTTCGCAAGAGCGATATTACTAAAGATTCGAGCTCACTTTAATTGAACGATTAAATATATTACAAAATAAATATATAAGTTGGGTGGAAGGATAGGAAGGTGGTGGCTGCGACTATACGATAAGTTACTTTCCTGCATCTAATTATGTTTAGAAAAACAAATTTGGTAAGAACTGCAGAAAATTTACCGAGAAAGGACGAACTACAACGGAATATCTCCGACATGTGATAATAACACATTCAGTTTTAGGTTTAGTGTTAACATATAATCAATTTTAGGTGTTGTGTTCACATACGAGTATAATATTTTTTTTAATAAGACCTCCCAAAAGGGATGTCTTCAAGTGTTTTCTAACCCACCCATATCTCTAATTGTTCGAAGTCCACGCATGTTCAAGTAGTGTTACAGTTAAAATTTGATACTTCTACTCTCAACTAGTATGTCAACTAGAACTAATAGAAGACATGTTGTCTCGTTATATTCTTAAATGTTAAAAACGAAATGTCGGGAAATTATTAAGTTTCTTTAAAAAGGAGGGTATAACTCTGCAGAAATTAAACGACGTTTAGATGCTGTGTACAGAAAATCTTCTCCGTCAAATTCCACAAAGAAAGATTGGACTAAACAGTTTCACTCAAGCAGAGAATCTATTGAAGATAGCCCTCGTAAATTCAAAACTACAGAAGCACTGACTCCAGAAACTTAAGAATATTTTTTCAGTGATATTGAAAAAAATAAAATGAGAATTCTCTGTTCATGAAAGTAACCATACAAAGAGTACAAAGCTCTACCAACTGCCTTTTGATTAGACTGAAAAAAATATAACCTTTTTTTTTGTAAATAACACTCTTACTATTAAGATTTGTGGCATCACTATTAAAATCAAAAACGCTATTATAAGTGAGTCAATAGAATAAATGATAAAAAAAAAACAACAACAATTTTTAGACGATTTCAAGTTTATAAAACTTTACTTTTTTTTACAATCGATCAACAAGTGAAAAAGTTCTTCGAATTAAAGAGAAACGCAACATTAATTGGATATAGAAACATTAATATACAAACTAACGTAGAAAGATTGTCTTTGAAAAAACTTCATTTTTAGGAATCCACAAGAAATAACTAATATTGTGAAAAGCATAGATGACACTTGACCTTCCATAGGCCTTCACCTTCCCTTACTTAAGCCTCACAGCTGACTTGAAAATCATCAGTCAATTTGAGGTCAGCTAATCTTAGGCCTTCAATCAAATTACGCTAAAAGCATTCTGTATCTTCATTCAGATGGAACCTACCGCTTCATTGCCTCAAATGTTTCCTGGTTACGCTAATGCGCACCAGATACTAATCACGACCTTACACGTTTTGCTTAATTTTTGTTGACTCATATTTATTACCTCAACAATATTAATAGACAAATAAAAGTATTTTTTGTCATTGGACGTATATATTAAATACAAAAAAAAACCAACCCATTTAACACATTTTATATCCAAGCTACGCAACCTAGTTGGTAAGACGCCTGTATTTCAAACATGAAGTTGCGGGTTAAAATTTTGTTCAAAACCAGGTTTTTAAAAAAATATTTAAGCCCCTTACTTATTTTTAGTAAATTGGAAGAGATTGTCACTTGTAATAAACTAGCCAGATCAAACTAAGTATAACGAAAATGATAAGTAACATATTGTAATTTGTTTTATCAAACACTGTTTATTTCACTTTTTGTAACGGTATAACCCTACCGGTTTCAAGACGGTTTTCAAGATTCATCAGGGAGCACAAACACGACTGAATTCTGTTCGAACTGGTACCGAGATACACGCTTTTAACGGTAAACATTCGGGTTGGGAACTGGAGGCTGGGGGAGGCATGGGACGGTCTCGGCGAGCAACGGAGAGATTTTTGGTATATATGATATATGTTTGCCAGATGTTCACCTCGTTACAAAAAGTGGAATAAACAGTGTTTGATAAAACAAATTACAATGTCTTTAAATCTCTACAATGTTAATGCCTCAACTATAAATAATATATAAAATATACAATAATATAACATAATATAAATGAATAACGATTCTTCAATTTCGTATGTGGCAATTATCAAGCTAGTTAATGATATTACATATTTAAATTCTGTCTTCAAAAATATTATTCTATTCAAGTTCATAAAAAGTGGCTTGATGGAAGTTAAGTCTTTTATAATAATAATAATAAAAGGGCAATTTATATAGCGCCATTTAAAGAGCAAACTCTCCTCAAGGGCGCTCCAACTCAGAATTTGAACCCCCTATTACCGATCAAAAATATTACAAAATAAATATATATTGGTTGAGTGTAAGGATAGAAAGGTGGTGGCTGC
>OX463841.1:47178608-47404672 GCA_949825065.1 Odontocerum albicorne
GTACGCGACAGGCTGATAGTGGCTGAAATAGGTCATTAGGAATATCAAAAGTATCTTTTTTATATAGAATTTTATTTTATCTATACGTTTATATTTCAAAATATATCAAATCGTATATAGAAATGGAGATTTTTTAATTAGTTTTATATTCATTCGTTTTGAATCAGACCAAGCTTCGCTCTGAAGAATACGTTCATTTGCGAGATACAGTTGTAAATGACGGTAATACAACTAACGTTTGAAGACTAACGATTTGGCCATCTTCATATACAGGCAGTCCACGTCATATGCATGAGTATGCTCAATATGCAATTGCGTATGTTCGTCACTACGGGTGTCCAGACCTATTCACTACATTCACATGCAATTCAGCTTGGGACGATATACAACAGCTCATGGTAAAACATGAAGTGTTTCGGTCTGTGCGCTGCTGGATATACTCAGTGGAATAGCAAAAGAGAGGATGGCCACATGCACATATAGTACTAATCTGGCTCTATGACAAAATCACTTGAAACGAAATCGACAATGTAATGTGCGCTGAAATACCCGATGCCGACGTCGATAAGGATTTGCATGAAGTTGTGACGAAATATATGATACATGGACCTTGCGGTACACTGAATCCAAATTCACCATGCATGATAGACGGAAAATGATCTAAGCGATATCCTCGAGCATTATATCCAACACGGTTACAGGAAACGATGGATTTCCTTTATAAAGAAGAAGATCAACAGAAGATGGCGGGAAATTAGCAACCATACAAATGTGAATGGTGACATCAAAGTAGACAACCATTGGGTTATTGCATATTCGCTTTTGCTATCAAAAACATACAAAGCGCACATAAACGTGGAATACTGTAACCCCGTTAAATCGATCAAATACATTTGTAAGTACAATACGTGAATAAAGGCAGCTACATGGTAGTTTTTGGCGTGCAACCAGAATGCGGGATGGAATGCGGTCATACATATCGATGAAATCGCACAGTATCAGGCTGGAAGATACATAAGCAGCAATGAAGCTGTATGGCGAAATCTTTCATTTCCCATACATGAACGAAGTCCAGCTGTTGTTCACTTAGCAGTACATCTAGAAAATGGACAACGCGTTTATTTCAGAGCTGCAAATGTGCAACAAATAGCCCTGAATCCACCGGCTACAACGTTAAATGCTTTCTTCACGTTATGTCAAAATGACGCGTTTGCGAAAATACTGCTGTATCAGTGATTGTGACATCAAAAGAAGAATTGGTTAAAAAGTATTTACCAATATTCAAATCAATTATAAGAATCACGATTGGCTGAGTGAACGAGCTATTGTTGCCGCCAAGAACAAAGACGTTTACGAACTTAACAATATTATTCAGTTCCTTTTTTAATGTTTCGCAATTTTATATGTTTTGTTTATAACTTTCTTTCTTCTTTTTCAGTGCAATCGATCTTTCATTTGAATTCAAATCATATCGTGAATTGACCTCTTGGAGTGATGCGATCATTTGCGAGCACGGCAATAAACGCGACAGACTGAGAGTGGCTGAAAGACATAAAAAATATTGTATACCCACAAGCATTGTGAAATTAAACATATTAGAAACGTGTGCTTTCTCTTTTCTTTATTTTCCATTTAACCAGACTGAGCCACAGCAACGCGTGGCCGGGTACAGCTAGTATATATATATATATATATATATATATATATATATATATATATATATATATATATATATATATATATATATATATATATATATATATTATATATATATATATATATATATTATATATATATATATATATATATATATATATATATATAATATATATATATATATATATATATATATATTATATATATATATATATATATATATATATATATATATATATATATACTATATAATATATATATATATATATATATATATATATATATATATAATATATATATTATGTTATATTTCTAAACTCGTAGTAGTTCGTGGATTTTTCTGATAATCGAGTTTAACTTGGGGTTCGGTGTCGTCGGAGGCTACCATGCGAATCACGGTGCAGTCATGAACTACACGACAGGATGATGATGATGATGATGATAGCTATATAAAAAATGATAACTTAAGAACTAAAGGATTAATTGAATAATTCATATTTTATAACTATAAGCTAACTTAATTTAAATTTCCTACACGTAAGTTTTCTTTGTAATAACCATAATATTTAATTTCTTAGAAAAAGTTACCACCTACATACTAACATATAACTAGATAACAATTCTTACAACTAATTATTTCCTTTATATATTTTTATAATAAACAAACGTACATGTCCACTTGTTTAGGCTACTTGCATTTCATAACATTCACTCAGACCTTGGTCCTTCTAGGTAATAATGTATTGTAGATGGACTAGTCAGGCAACAAATGATGGTTTGAAAGTCTCTACTTATAGTATAACAGAGAGGTAGGTCGTATTTACTTTCGTAAGCCCCCAGGGCACCGATTAAAGAATTGCTGTGGTCCTGTTGGTTTTTATAGAAATTCACGGTCCAAGCAAGCATGTGGTGATATACATTTAACATATATTAATGAATAGGTTTGGAGATAGTAGATGGAAAATATGTAATTGATGATAGCTTAAAACTACAAATGTAATAATCATTTCTTGATTATTAGATAAGACGATAGTCTACAACAGTATTTTAGTACCAATATTGAAATATGGGATTGAAACGTGGACATGGAAAAATAATATAAAGAGCTGAATATTTACTGAAAAAATGCGTGTACTAAAAAAACACATGGGTGTCATACCGGTCTTCACAATATTTTAGTACCAACTTTGAAGAATGGGAGTGAAATGTGAATGTGGTTAAATACTGTAAGGAACCGAATGAACGTTAAGGAACCGAATGAACGTTGTAAAATATATTTATTCGATAAAAATGCGTGCACTGAGAATTATACATGGACTGACAATGTTTGACAAATACGGAATGAAGTGATTAAGGGTGAATATGAACTCAAGGCAAATGCGTTGACTAAAACATAGAAGAGCATTCGGTAGTTTCGATATATTGGACGAATGAGTGAAAAAACTAATAAAATAAATATATATAGTGCAAATGTCAGTGAAAGGCGTGGTAGAGGAAAAATGAGGTTGGATCAAGTAAATGGTATTTTGAAAGGGAACTTAAAAAAAATAAGAGATATCATAGAAGTTGTATGAAAAAATGTACTATTCTTTCTGCCTACCTCAACAGGGATATGGCGTGATGATTTGTGTGTATTTTTATTTTGCATCATTGTTTATTTTTTCAGACCAATCTTGCAGACCTGCTTTACATTGAGACTTGGTTTGGCATTAACCTTTATTTCATAATTAGACTAAACACAACAAAGCTGCAATCAGCTATCTTAATTTTAGTACTCAAACATTATAAAGGATGTTTCAAATTGAGCGGTTTTTTAAATTCTTGAATAAAACACACAATTTGTTTTGATTTCAAAAAACTTTTTATTGGTCATTGAAGTACGAGGCGTATCCAGAAAGTAAGTGTACTGAGGCTCTCACGACCGGATGGATTTTATTTTCGACATGTTGGCTACACTTCCGTGTAGCCTAACCCTTCCCCTCCGCAACGAGACCGATTCGAGTTCAGTACGTTGAGAAGTGTCGACGTGACAACACGTTTCGTGAAAAATGTAAATCCAATCTCCCGCCAAGTGCGAGATACGCGGCGTCATCCGTTATCTCGTTTGGAAGGGAAAACCTCCGGTTGATGTTTATAATGAGGTGAAAACTGCATATGGTGATAAAGCTATGAATCGTACGAGTGTGTACAAGTGGTGTCGCGAGTTTAAAAACGGTCACGTCACACCTCTTCACCCTCCGCCAAAAAGTTCAAAACCACAATTTCAGCCAAGAAAATCGTGGCATCCGTGTTTTGAGACTGTCAAGGCCTAATTTTAATTGAATATATACCATCAACTCTGCAAGATACTGTGAGACCCTAAAAAAATTGCGGAGGGCGATTCAGAACAAGAGGAGAGGCATGCTGACAAAGGGAGTCTGCCTGCTGCACGACAATGCCAGACCACACACGAAGGAACTGCTCGCCTCGTTTAAATGGGATGTCCTAAACCATCCCGCGCATTCCCCTGACCTAGCACCTTCAGATTACTATCTCTTTATCTCCCTGAAGCTGCACATGGGTGGAAAAAGGTTTTCAACCGACGAGGAGGTAAATGAGGAGGTGGAGAAGTGGACGGAGGGGTTGGCGGGAATCCACTTCGAGGAAGGCATCAAAAAGTTGATACCCCGCTTCACCACCTGCATTGAGAGGAATGGCGACTATGTCGAAAAATAGCTTACATATGTACTACGGTAACCACGTAATTTTTTTGTTCAAATAAAAAAAAATGTAACCTACAAAAATTCAGTACACTTACTTTCTGGACTTACCTAGCATAATGTATGACATTTAAACACAAAAAAACAATACTAGCCAAATGTCCACCTCTTGCAGCTCCACATATGTCCACTCTTTTGTCAAAATTTACGATGACATTTTGGCATAATTGCTGTTCTAACTCGCCAATAACGCGAATAATTTCGTCCTTCAGCTCAGGAATTGATTGGGGATCATTTTTCTAAACCTGACTTTTCACGTAACCCCAGATAAAAAAAGTCCAACGGTGTCAGATCACATGATCTTGGTGGCCAATTAACATCACCGTTTCCGGAGATTACAATACATCAAATAATTCAACAATTTGAACGCGTTGTCGTATTGTATACGACTCCATTTTTCTAAACAACAAACATTACACAAATTATTTATAGTTAAGGCATTATAATACATTGTGGAGGTGTAAAGACATTGTAATTTGTTTTATCAAACACAGTTTATTCCGTTATATTATATCTTTACAAAAAGTGGAATAAACAGTGTTTAATAAAACAAATTACAAAACATTACACTTATCAAATTTCTCAAGACCCAGGCAAGTTCGCGACGCCATTTGTGTTTTATCCAAGAATTAAAAAACACTCAATTTGAAAGACCCTTTATTATATATTAAATTAATAATGATAGTCAGTTTCACAAAATCCATCGAGATGATAAAGATAACTTGCCTTTGTAGTTACGCTTTTTTTAAGTTAAAAAATACTTACGTACTATCACACCATCTCCCTGTCGGGGTAGACAGACAGGACAGAGCGCCATTATTTTATATCTCGACACACATGTATAGTCTCTTCAACATCCATACACCTTCTCATACAACTTCTACGATTTCTCTGATTTTCTACGTTTCTTTCTTTCAGAATATTATTCACTTGATTCAACCATACTCTCCGTGATTTTCCTTTCACACGACTTTCACTAACATTTGCACTATACATCTGTTTTGTTAATCTTTCTTTATTAAATCGTTCTATGTGCCCAAACCACCCCAGCGTGTTCTTCATGTTACTTAAAACATCATCCTTTCAAATACATTTCTAATAACTTCATTACGTTTTCTGTCATACATTGTCACCCCATGTATCCTTCTCAATACAAGCATTTCTACATAATTTATTCGGCTCCTCTCAGTATTTTCCCATGTCCATGTTTCACTTCCATAAATCAAAGTTGACACCAAAATAATATTGTGGACTATCATTTTAGCAGATTTTGATAATGTTCGTTAAAAAATTATGTAGTAAAAATACGTTTTATTATTTAAAATTCTTTTTCCACATCTAAAAACACATTTTTGATATCGCCTCATCTACGACCATTAATAAAACACGTGGGCAGCTTGGATCTGCCACGAGACCATCCTGACCAGGTACTTCGATTTCGCGGAAAGTCTGAACGTAAATAATTCAGGTTATTTTGGTTCCGGTGCCACTTTCAATCTTAATATTTCTGATGCGCCTCCAGACGCACTGTCGCCAGACTGAATTCACACCTAAATGTTAAAAATTTCCTTTCGATTTTAAATTATATTTTAAACCACATACTGAAAATACACTTAGATTTAACTTGAAGGACAAAACGAACTTTTGTCCATAGTGAAATATTTAAATAAACATAACATGGACTTAATAATAATTCATCCTATTTTACATATTCACAAACGGTCAAGGATAAATATATGTTAATTATTAAACAAAAGCTGGAAGACAGGAAGGCATTGCTTAAAAGTAATAAATCTGCTAGATAGATATATTTGAATGACAGTTTTAAATAAATAAACTTTTTTGCATGCATTACCTCCTTCAATATGTGGCACCAATCAGGGTGTTTATCTCATGAACATAGCTAACGATTGCACATAGAGCAATAAATAGGCAAAATAGTCGAGCAAAGATTGCAACAGTCCAATCAATTCAACGTCTATTTATGGTAACTGGTCAATTGATTTTAATTCCTGCACAATTAGCTGGAGCGATCCGTCACGGTCCGAAGAGCCGAGAGCAGTGTGGACTGCGACAGTGAGGTCATCCTTATTCTCGGAATCATCTGGAATAGATGTGACAGCAACAGGGCTTTACGAACCTGGACCATCACACTTGGAGACGGCCGGCTGTGCCAACTCATAAAGTTCGCTTTATTATGCATTTGCGACAATCACATGGCTAATAACATTTCAACGATATCACAAACGAAAAGAAAAACGTAAAAAATTATTACGTACAAAACTTTTATTTACGATTTCACTCCAGGCCATAGATGACTTTGTAATTTTTATTTTTTATGGATTTTTATTGCTTGTTTATTTACGATATCACTCCAGGCCATAGATGATTTTGTAATTTTTATTTTTCATGGATTTGTATTGCTTGTTTATTTTATTATGATATTGGGCTGGTTTTTCTCTGTATATCAATAATATACATCCCCTAACTTTCATTCAAAGCATTGTTAAACAATTTTGTCTGGAAAAGATTGTCATGTGGCAATAAACATGCAATTTTTATACATTGCATAGTCAAGATTCTTAATAATAAATTAAATACAAAGTAATATCATAATATCGTAATATCATAAATACAAAGTAATATAACCTAAGTGGTAAGATGCCAGTCTTCCAATGCTACTCAGATAGCTTATTACGTACTTTTCTAGTTGGAAGAGATTGCACTATATCAATAAACCAGTCAGGTTATACTGTGTATACCAAACGAGTAAAACAATACAATACTGATAAAAAGAAGATAATATCCAGCACTTTATTATTTACGTATTAGTTTCTAAAACTATTCATAGATGGAACTACAATATTTATTCTGAAACATATTTCAATAAAATACTTCACAGAACATATGTACAGGCCCTTATATTTAAGCAGGGTGATCTTCCAAGATTTAAGAAAAGTTTAAATGGTATGTCAATGGATAACATTTGCACGTGTATTGATTTATTGTACTTTAGCACACACAATCTTAAAAAAATAAACCTGATAGGTATCTGACGTTCGATATTCCAAGAGATTCAGACAAGTTTAGTTAGACACAGTATTTAAATATTGAACCTGAAGTCTTATAAATAATAGTTCGATATTTTAAGAGGTTGACAGGTCAAGCAATTTATTGCACTATCGTTGTATATCATACTATATAACCTGTCGGGTTTATTTCCATAGACCGATCTCTTTCAACAAACCGGAAAATTTTTAAAGAGGCCTCAAGCGATAACCAGACTGAAACACTTTTATAAAAAAATCTAAGTTCAAACGGTAATCGAATCTGCAATCTCCGGGTCGCAAACAGGTGTCGTCAAATAACTAGATTTAGTCAGCTACAACTGTCGGTTCGATAGATTTATAGAACACAAATTATTGTTATTCTGAAAATTCTACAAAAGATATTCTCTAGAAAATCAACTAGTATTATTTTCACCTTTTTATTTGTAAATATGTCACACTTTCTCACGTTTCTTATATTAACATTTTTTTTCTTTCATTTAGTTTCTTAACGAAACTGAAAAGAAAGCTAAATCAATACCTCAATACAATAATCGAAAGTGGTTATTCAATATATTTCTAGTTATTTGAACATCGCGTTGTGACAAGATTAAGTGATACAACGGTAAACAAACAGTACAAGTGGAAAGAAACTTGATACATCCAATGTTGCGTTATATAAAATCTGTTATAATACAATGAAAAGTGAAATTCAACGAGGAAAGAAATATTTTAAATGTCAAGCAAACATAATATTCTGGAAGAAGGCGTACGTCATCCCAGTCGAAGAAATAGTGTCAATAATATTTCTCGAATTTCAGCGTTAAACACTGTAGAGATTCATTTTTATTCAAATATAATTTAATATTGAAACTGCTTAATCCATTTGAAAACCAATATTTATACTCAACTAGTTTCAAGGCATGCGCGACTCATCTTGAGGGGTATTCTGAAATCACTTAACTAGTCAAACAGTGTTTCATTTTTTTATTATATTTAAAATAGTGTCACCTTTAACAATCAAACAAATACAATGTAGCCAAGTTATAACATGGTTATTGGGTGAGGTGCAAAGGGCTTGCCCAATATTTGTAGGGTGTATCTCGGCCAGGGGGATGTTATGAGATAAACCCAGACCTTTTGATAGTTTCTCTCTTAAATGCATTTTCTGCAGTTTGTCTTGAGATATGTTATATAATATGTTTGATTTCGGAATGTTTTTACATATATACATAGTATTCTGCTATCAGTAAATCTATATTTATTTATTTATATTTATTAGACTGCACAGATTTTGTAGAGAGCTTAGCAAACTTTTTTTTAAGGATTTATTTAGTTCGAAATCAAACTGTGAGAAACAAATTACCAATAAATATAGGTTTATTGATTGCAACATAGTATGTACATATAATATATATCCTGAAATCACATATGTATATATTTTAGGACAATGGAAAAGAAAATTCATTTAAGAGAGAATGTATCAAAAGGTCTGGGATCATCACATCCTACTAATTGAGATATACCCCTACCAATAGAGGACGAGCTACCCACCGCGTAGACGACAGATATTTTTCACCCCACACCATTGAACACGTAATTTATAATGTAAAAAAATATAATAAATAAGCAGTTAATACAATTATAAACTCAAAAAATGTGTATTAACATTAATATAAATAAAAAATCACAAACTCACAAAGTCAGATTCACTGCCAGCATAAAGAGTTAATAAATTAAAAGTCCATTTTGAAGAGAATTTTGCGAGAAGTAATTTTTTCTAAGAGTTGTCAAATCACACGATCAACTGCAGCTCGGATCTACACACATACTAATACGCCGTTTCCCTGTCGCTGTAGGCAGAGAGGACAGAGCATCAGACTTTTCAATTGCAACATACGAGTACATCTTCCGCCTCCTCTATATACTCGTATGTTACATACGCTTCTCATACGACTCTTGCGATTTATCTGAGTTTTTTATTCTTTCAAAATATAATTTACTTGATCTAACCATACTTTCCTTGGTATTTCTCTACCATGTATTCTACTCACATTTGAACTGTATATTTATTTTGTTAGTCTTTTTTAATTCGTTGAATTATGTGATAGCTTAAGACTTTTATTGTATATGTTAGAATGTAAATGCACAGCGCAGATACTCGTATTTGCGCTGAGGATTTTAGTATAAAGAAAAAATATTATATATTATTAAGGAATGGCGCCGCTTCGTCGTACACGTAGTACAATGATTATCGATATCTACAAAAACGAAAATCTTTTTGCATTATGTTGTTTATAGTTAAGGCATTAACGTTGTAGAGGTTTAAAGACATTGTAATTTATTTTTATCAAACACTGTTTATTCCACTTTTTTGTAACGGTATAACCCTGCCGGTTTCAAGGCTTTCACCTTATCTTCAGGGGAGCGCAAACAAGACTAAATGCTGTTCCGATATACACGTTGGTACCGATATACACGTTTCAATGGTTGGGGGCTGAGGGGTGAGGGAGGCATGGGACGATTTCAGCCAAGAGCGGAGAGATTTTTGGGATATAACTGTTCACCAGATGTTCGGATCGATGTACTGACTTAGAAATTTCTATGGCCTCTAATCTGTCCAATTTATTTCCGTTACTAATCATATGTAAAAATTTGGCATCATCGATAGAAAAAGTATGGTTTTCACGGTGACAATGATTAGCCATTTCAGAATAAATTAGAGGATTTGTTAAGGCGGATTTGTGCTCACGAAATCTCTTTTCAAAAGATCTTCCTGTCTTTCCTATATATAAATTATCACAGTCAGCACATAAAAGTTTATACACACCACTGTTGCTAAGTATTCCATTTTTGTCTTTCCCATTAAATAAGAGTTTCTGGAGATTAAAATTAGTGTAAAAAGCTAGCTTTATGTGACTTGGAACTTTATTGGCTTTTTGCATTGTTGTGTATTCGACGGTCCGCCTTTTAAATAAAATGGTGTTGCTAGTTGACAGGGGCCAATGGAGAAAGAAGTCAACAGACAAGCTGCAAGTATTGAAATTCCTTGCTCTATATAAAACAGGATATGCCTATCACAAATTGGGACTTATATAGACATCTCCGGTGGCACCGACGTCAAATACCTTGTTCCCCCACATTGTATATTATAACTTATATTATACTCATCAGGGGGAAATGATTATTCATTAATTTAAAACGATGTTAATTGTAAATATTGTTTTATGAATAGTAAAAACATAATTTAAATATATTAAAAAAATTCCCATGTACGAGTATAACATATATTAGAACAAAAACAATACTCACTTTTAGTTTTTCCAACTGAATGATTTTTTTTAATATTTCCGCATAAAAGAAAACTTTTGAGGAAGGATAACGCTCAAGTGATTTGATCTCTTTGAATTTAAAGTTTTTTGTTTTATGAATTATACAACCATTTTGGCTTCATTAATTTAGATTTCATCAAGTAATTTTCATAATACTCGTATACTTAATTGGAATATCTCAAACTTATATGAAAAAAAGTTGAATAGCCTAAAAAAGGTCTTAAACTCTTTTTAATCTTCATCCGCTAATTTTCTTGCAAAAAACAGCGTCCGTCATTTATTAAAATCTTCAACAATAGAACTCGCATAATTTGGATTTCATAATAAGGATAATTTCAAGGCGCCCCAATTCGAGACTCGAACCCACTTTTATTGACAGTTGAAAAATATTACAAAATAAATATAAATACCGTTGCTGGTCCTAAGGCACGGAATGATCTCCCACATATTGTTAGATATATGGGTGGCGTGTGCAACTTTAGGAAGCATTTGAAGACAACTCTTTTTGAGAGGTCTTATCAAAATGCAAGATTGTATGCATAATATACAAAAACTACAATACTCGTATACCTAAAACCGAATGTGTTACTTCAAATATCGGATCTAAAAAGGTTTCTTTGTAGTCCGTCCTCCTTTGGTAAATTTTCTGCGGTTTTCTTACCAAATATGTTTTCATCAATATATGCGGATGCGGGGAAGTACCTAATCTAATGGACTCAGTAACCACCTTCCTATCAACTTATGTATGTATATTTATTTTTAATCTGTCAATAATATTAGTTAATAAAGGGTCTTTCAAATTGAGCGGTTTTTTAATTCTATTTTTTTAATTCTTGAATTAAACACATAATTTGCTTTGATTTCAAAAAACTTTTTATTGGTCATTGAATAATAATATAACATTTAAACACAAAAACCAATATCCGCTAAATGTCCACCTCTTGCAGCTCCACATATGTCCACTCTTTCGTCAAAATTTTCGATGACATTTTAGCATAATTGCGGTTCTAACTCACCAATAACGCGAATAATTTCATCCTTCAGCTCAGGAATTGATTGGGGGTCATTCTTATTGACCAGGCTTTTCACGTAACCCCAGATAAAATAGTCCAACGGTGTCAGATCACATGATCTTGGTGGTCAATTAACATCACCGTTTCCGGAGATTACAATACATAAAATAATTCAACAATTTGAACGCGTTGTTGCGTTGTATACGATTCTGTTTTTATAAATGTCATAAATTACACTTCTCAAATGTCACAAAACCAAGGCAAGTTCGTAACGCCATCTGTGTTTTATCCAAGAATTTAAAAAACCGCTCAAATTGAAAGACCCTATAGTTAATAGAATCCCAAGTGTTAGCGCCCTTGAGACGAGTTGAATGGCCGCAGCCGCCATCTTCCTATCATTACACTAAACTTATATTTAGTTATTTTATAACATTTTTAATCTGTCAATAATAGTGAGTTCGAGTCCAGACTTAGAGCGCCCTTGTGGACAGTTTGCTCTCTAAACAGCGTTATATAAATTGTCCTTCTATTATTATATTTATTTTTCAATGTTTTTTTCTCCCTAATCAATAAAAACGAAATCGACCTTAATTCAATTCAGTATAAGTATTTTTAAAACATGATAATAAAATACATCATTGATAAAAAGTACCCATGAGACATAAAAACAAAGCAATTATGGAAAATGTTTTCAAAGTATTTTCGATAAAATTTGACCATTTTTCAAAAACAACTGTTTTTGTCCTTGGCTCTAGTATTGGAGAATAATGGACTAAGGAAAATGGTCCAGAAAGAGAACTAGCCGTATTTACGTAGTGAGATTTATCAAGATGTGTTAGTTCTTGACCCATTTAACAGTTTAGCCACGTCAGCAGGAATTGGGTTACACAAGAGACTGGAAACTTTTCAACGCAAAGTCAGTGATCATATTGGGGACGCATTTAAACATTCAACATCTGGAAAAATATACTTCACCTGTAGGAAAACCTTTGATGATTTCTGTGATCTTCATTATGTAATATTTCGTAAATTTTGATATTTCTAAGCGAAGCGAATTCCGTATACAGTCGAAATTTGCTTAGTCGGGATACAACTGCACTAGAAAATTTTGTTCCGATTAAGCAGCTGAATTAATAATGCGAAGTTACATGGGAAAGCTATAACTTAACGAAGTTAACATTTTTTTCAAAGTAGACGAAATGCCACAAATATGTTTAAAAGCCGCCGACCTACTAAACGAGAGAAGCGAGCGAACTGAGATTATATTCTTCCGTTCCCATATAACGAAGTAGAGCGAGAGTGAGACGTGAATAGCGTCGCTTCCTCACTTATAGCGGTTTTTAGAATGATTATACCTACGTCACACACTGGCACACGTTTGATTGTATTGGTGAATTTATTCCCGATTTTCACAAAATATCTCTGATGTGGCCGATAAGTGCTAATTATTATTAATATAATTTTTTCATTCAATGCGTAAATGTATTACGGAGGAATACCTAAAATCTGAACCCAGTATTTATTATATTCATAGAGATATTAAAGTTTTTAGAAGCAATGTGTACTAGTTACACATCACAGGGAAGGAAGGGTTAAAGAGGCTTTGGTAAAACTCAAACTGAAGCTAGACTCAAATAAAATAAGATGCCAACGAAAATCGAACCCACGGGTCGAAAGACATGTATTTTACCGACCCGTTTACGGAGGACATATGTATCCTTAAAAGAAAGAATAACCTCGATCTCTCAGTTTTCCTCGATAAAAAAATCAGCAATATTCGTCATAATTCCTTAGATATTAACCTTATTTTGGTAGAATATTTATAAACTTAGAAATTTATTAAAAAAAAAAAAAAACAACTTGCTAGCGAGTCTAAATTGTGATAATCACAATAAACTCGTACAAATCGGAATCACAATATATTTTGTAAAAACATAAATAAGTCACATAATCGTGTCTAATAGCAGTTTCCGTCGAAAGACTTCTTGGTGCGTATCTGTTTTTACGTTTTGCGTCATTCTCTTTCTATTCATTTTATCTAAACGTAATAATAAATAAACTCTAGTTACATACTTAATGAATCGTTTGAATAGTAGAGGACATGTATGCCACATCCAGCACGTTCACACTGCGCCTGACGAGCGCCTCGTGTGTGAATAAGAAACACATTTAACACTTGGAGTGATTTCACTTGACGTCAATGTCCCCTTTCTTGACGTTTGCCATGTTTTATAACATACTATTGCTTTTTTTTTCTTTTGGATATATTTCGAAATAGTTTCCTACGGAATATATTTTAATAAAAATATGACACTTATCTACAAATGTTATGTATTTTTATCAAAAAAAACTGTGAATTGTGCTAACTCAAATTCTTTTTATTCTATTTGTGTTAAACAAATAAATTCTTTTTTTTATGCTGTTATACTGTGAAACGAACTAATCTCCATTTAGTTTAAGACTCGTTCCATCGTTTACGTGCTTAAAAAGCGAGTTTAAAACCATTTCATCTCCCTTCAGTGCATTGCTGGTTTTCCATCATCCTTTTTCCAATCTCTTTTTTCCTTCTCGTAACCATCAATGATCTTGTTAAGTTTGTAAAGTTTTTCTTCACTTTTTTTATATCCTTGTATAAAAACAGTGAAGCGGATTGGTATTTTTTTTTAATAATACACCACTATAAAATATTGCATAGTTTTTTTCTCCCAACTCGCACTCAAAACTTTATAAAACTTGCAGTCTCGGACATATTTGGTGCCAGTTTTCATGCCTTTAAAACTTCTCTTAGAAAGCTTTTTTTATTGTTTCAACAATAAATCCGTCGCCGCCGCGTGACGCTCGATGGTTTTTTTTTCTTTTTTTTCGTCGACTTTGTTATTCTCAAACTTTTCGGGGATCTGTGTAAAAAAATATATATTGAAGTTTAGATGTACGTTTGTTTTTTTTTGTGTATACAGAAGGATTGTATCTATATTTTTGTAATTATTTTCTAAGATTATTTTTTTATATATATTAGGGTATTGGATTACCGCAGCCTTGAACTTGCTCATGTTTATATTTTATGGGTGATATGCATATGCGTACTACTCGTATTTTCTGATATTTTTGTATATGATTTATATACATAAATGTTTACAATTTTTTTGAAAAATTATATTTGTATCCACGCACTCAAAATTCTTATTTGGATATATTTTTTGTAACCATTTTTAATGACCGATAACAGACCGTACATTGTAATAAAATAAATTAAAACACTTTTATAGTACTTGATAATATGACCCGACATATTGCACACTTTACAATAAAGTTTTAAATAAATAAATGCTTTATCAATTCTTGTAAGATATGTATGGAACACACGACGACTGGAATTTAGGAGATGCACTTATCTACCATAGCTGAAATGTATTCTTCTATACCGTCAGACTCTGGAACCAACTGCCATATACCATAGGAATCATATTCTCAAAGGCTCGATTTGAACAACCGCGTCATTATTATTAGTCATTATTATTCATCTCTTTTCAATGATGACACGCGTTTTTCCTTATTCCCCATCCTTTTATCCTTTCTCTAACACGTTTCTTTTGTTTGTATTTATTTTATTTAACCTATTTATTCTATACGCCGAATATACTAATATAAAATATGTCTGGTTTCTTGTTCTATTTTATATGTTTAAATAACTTCACTCTCTAACAATTGTTCTATTTTATATGTTTAAATAACTTCACTCTCTAACAATTATTCTATTTTATATGTTTAAATAACTTCACTCTCTAACAATTGTTCTATTTTATATGTTTAAATAACTTCACTCTCTAACAATTGTTCTATTTTATATGTTTAAATAACTTCACTCTCTAACAATAAAATATGTGTGGTTTCTTGTTCTATTTTGTATGTATAAATAACTTCACTCTCTAACAATTGGAACTATCTGTGTTCCAATTGTATGATTTATTGGATGAGATTGGACAATGCCAATAGATCCTAATATTGCAGCTTTGGTAATAAAGTTTTTAAAAAACCCGTGATGATGATTTATATTTGTTATTCAATAACTTATTTGCTCGTTTTCTTTAAACTTTTCTAAAAAGTTATTCGAGATTTCTCTAAAAAAAACCTTTCGAATTTACATATATTTTACATGAAACATACATTACAATGATGTCTTTCGTTGTATACAGTACAGTCGTTTTATTGGTTGTTATGAATAGATTTTTCTGAAACAGAATTCAACAGGAATCGAACCCGCAACCCCAGGGTTGAAAGATAGATGTCTTCTCAACTAGGCCATGGAGATATTTCTCTATCTTACCATCTCTCGAAAATATGCTCCCCAAATAGACACGTGTATGGTGTTGAATGAGGTTGTGAATGACTAAATGAACATGTCTATTTCTATTTTATTACAACTGTTTTATTTAAAATACATATTTTTTTAAATACTCCTCTGTAAAGCCCTTTTAAATGGAGATGATATTTTAAGGCTTTGCACGAAGATCTACGAATATACGTTCCATTGGCATATAAAATAAAACCTCAATCACTTCAGCTCTATTTAGACCGAACAACTATGACGAAGCTACAAGTCAAGCAATTAAAGACAACGTATTAGAAATCTTTCCTTTATGCTTCTACATTAAGGCAGGAAGAAAGAAGTTTATGACTCGGGGTCAGATCAAATAAAAAGAGACATAAAACAGAAAGTTAAGGGGCTTGGCGTGGTTCGAGGTACTGAATTATTGCCGCTACAACCTCTGCACAACAGCTGTTAGATGGCAAACAGCTGACAGTCAGGGCCTCAACAGTCTTAGATAGAATATATGCTGTATAAAAAAGCTACACTTTTTTAAGACGACAGTTTTTGTCGAGAAATTAATAAAAATATATTCCTTAAATTCAAATAGTTCTAAAATGAGAATTTTCCTTTCAATAAAATTTTAGTTCTATATATTCAAGTGTTTTTATTATTTTCTATACATTTACAATTTTTTTTATGGAAAAGCAAACCCCACATTTTTTTAATAGATAAAGAATCACTTCTAATGCAAGGCCTGTGATGAAATGGTCTTCTTCGTAATCACAAGCTTCTTATATTTATTTGTAATGCTAAAACATCCACCTGAAACATTCATACGTCCGCATCATAATCTTAATCGGCAATAACATCAACATTTTGACCAACAACTTATCAGTGAAATATTAGATATGTAGAACTTTCAATAATAACGTAGAATTTACTTCTTATTGAAAATCCTCCATATCATTTGAGTCATATAATAGATCCTTGAAATAGCAGTTTTCTTTTCTAACGTGTAAATCAGAATGAATTTGTATTATTAACAGTAGACAAACAAATCCAGCAATTCGTATTAGTTATCACCAACAAATCCAGCAATTTGTATAAGTAACAGCAGACAAACAAATCCAGCAATTTGTGTTAGTAACAGCCGACAAACAAATCCAGCAATTTGTATAAGTAACAGTAGACAAACAAATCCAGCAATTCGTATTAGTTATCAGCAACAAATCCAGCAATTTGTATAAGCAACAGCAAACAAACAAATCCAGCAATTTGTGTCAGTAACAGCAGACAAACAAATCCAGCAATTTGTATAAGTAACAGTAGACAAACAAATCCAGCAATTCGTATTAGTTATCAGCAACAAATCCAGCAATTTGTATAAGTAACAGTAGACAAACAAATCCAGCAATTTGTGTTTGAAACAGCAGACAAACAAATCCAGCAATTTGTATTAGTAATTGAAAAGATCGATCAATGAATGTACTCGTTTGTTAGAGGTAGACCGCCGACCAGATGAACTGACCAACAGAGTTGTCTGTGACGGTAGCACTACGAAAGACCCAAAGCAGGGAGATGTGGAGAATCGATGTGGCAGATGGACATAACAAATCACGACCCTCAGTCATTATAAATTAACCAAAAAGAAAATTGATTTAATATTTTTCATTACGACGTCCCTGCAGTCAGTTAATACCAAATAGAGATACAAATATTTATTTTGTTAGCGGTTAAACAGACGTTATATTGAAGGTAATAAAAATTCAGGCACTAGTTACCCCCAATTACAAACTCTTAAACGTACAAAATACTCTTTTCAGTATATTTGCCAGTTTTTATACAAAAAATCATTAAGCGCCATATATCTTCCACCTACGACAGCCAATTAACCCATTTTTAACAATTTCAAAGGCAAAAAGCAAAAAATGTTATTTTTTTGTTTGTTGACTGTACTCTTTAGCTCTTAGAATGATTTATATATGTATACTTTACTTATTTTGTACGCGTTATTTGTCTAATAAACCATATTTCAATGCATTATTTGACTATTGAATACGGTTTAAACATTTATTACTATTTTATTACCTGTGGCATTTTTATTGAGGTAAAAGCTCTTTAAAATCAAATGACAAACTAGTAGACTAAAATGTCAAACTTTCTTTCAGTTTACTCGTGATTTATTATTGAAACACTTAATTAAACAATGACAAATTTATTGGGTGGATTCATTGCCAAAGGAAAATCTTTTCCAGCCAACCAGAAAATTCACATGTAACAAACTCTTGATCCAGACTAGTACCCTTCTTTTATATTTTTTTGGGTATTATTGGGAAGCAAACCCGAAACCCTCAGATGGAAGACAAGCGACTTCTCAACTAGGCTACGGAGGTCTTCCTGATAATAATAAGTGTTAATAGCCCGGCGTGGAGCTATAAAATAATCAATGTTGCTCTAGAGTCTAGACCATATACTCGTATGTATATAATTAAATCGAACAGTATCCAAGTCTACGAAGACATTCATTCTCAACAGTATTAAGTACCAAAATTCATGTATGAGAGTACAACGTAGACGTGGAAAAATATACAATAATATTATAAGAATATGAATAAATGCTATGAAAATGCGCGCACTGAGAAAACTTGTGGACTTGCGATGACATTATATAAGGGATAAACTAAATGAAATGATTATGGATGAATGTGGACTGACGTGTTAAGGAGGATTAAGAATAGATGGTTTGGGCATGTCGAATGAAGAAAAACTAACATAACAAATATACAGTGTAAATGCAAGTGGAAAAGTATGATTGGATTAGGTGAATAAATGAGATTTTGAAAGAAGAAAATGTAAAAAGTGACTGGCATCGTAAAAGCTGTATGCGAAGGGTGAAGAGGAAATGATATACGAGTATGTATGTCGCGACAAGAAAGTCTTGCGCTCTGTTATCTCTTCCTACCCCGACAGGAAAACGGCGTGATATTCTATTTTAGTTGGAGCTTAATAGTATTTACAAAACAAAATTAATTTGAAGATTTTACGACAGAATATAGAAACGTTTTTATATTCTAGACACAGCGGCGAGATTTTTTAAACGAAAAAGTATTGTTGAATTTAAATATTTAAAGAAAATTTTATTTTCAAGTGACATTTACGACCCTGCGAATTTGCACGAAAACAATTTAATGTTATTTTTTTCGGTAATCCATGTAAACGATTTCAACTGTGCTGATAATAAATAACTTTTTCTTAGTTATAAGAATTGCTATCTAGTTATAAGTTAGTTTGTAGGTGTTAATTATATATAAGAAATTAAATATTAAGATTATTTAATATAAAAATTACATGTAGGAAATGAAAATTAAGTTAGTTCATAATTAACATACCATATAATATATAAATTTGATTAGTTCGTAAGATATAGATTTGTATATAACATAGATAAAGCCTTTGGCAAATGTTTGTCTTATAGATTACATTATTAAGTTTTTTTAAAACAACTTTTTTCTTCCAAATATTTCATTACTTTGTACATGGCTCAGTCAACGCTTTAAATTTAGTCTCCACAAACAATGGAAGAAAGGGGGACATTACGTAATTTATTGTGTGGTATACTATACAAATGGTGAGATTTTTTACACACACCACATTCTTCCAACCAACCAGACAAGATTTGTACCAATTGCTGTGTGATACTTACAAACATACATAGTATCACGTCATTTCCCTGTCGGGGTAGACAGACAGAGCAGAGCGCCATACTTTAATAACTTTATTATATTTGTGTGAAAGATAAACGTATTTTCTAAAATAAAAAAAAAACATAAACATACTTATTTTTATCATAGGAAGATAATCATTTATTTGGTCATATGTTTCTCTTTACCCCTCCACTGGAACCATGTCGTAACATAAAAATATGTCACACTAAATATTCCAATAGGTGTTGCCTAACTTTAAAATTTAAGAATTTACACTGCACTTATTATTGATTTACATAGATATACGAGTATTATTTGTAAATATCAATCTGTTTAATTCTGTTACCTTAATCTTCTGACCTGGTGTCCGTTATAATGGGCACAGAGTTCATATGCACTTTGTGGTATATTTCTGTTCCCAATGATAACAAATGAAATGTAGGATACTGTATTATCGACGTTGAATGTTTTGGGCGCCATCTATCTAAACTAATACGACATAATGTTGCATTTAGTGTAAATAATACACCCACAAATAGAATATTTTTTAAGACCTTAGAATTAATTCAGGACGAAAGAAGTTCAATCAATAAATCTCATGCTCCAGGAATCAACTAAGCACCATCTAAGTAAGAAGCAAAATTATTGATAACTTCTGAATAAGAGATACATTACAGTATTTTGTCATTTATTTTATGAAAGAATACATATGACCGAAGTTAAAGGTATCCTTATACTAGGATGTGTGGGCTGAATAACATCTGGTGTCCCCGTGGCTGGGTTCACCCTATATTGGTGGGGTGTATCTTGGCCGAGAGGATGCTATTAGATGAGCCCAGACATTTTGATAGCTTCTGTATTTAATGTATTATCTGCAATTTATGTGTTTTAGAAGTGTTATTTAAATATAATCTGTACATACTATGTTGCTATCAATAAACCTATTATTTATTTATTTATTTATTTACTCTTTCATAAAATAATACTAGGCGGAAAACAACGTCTTTAGCATTCGAGGGGAGTAGCACAGCGCGAGATTCGAACCGACGACCTTCCGCACGGAAGTCCAGTACGTTACCATAGAAACATGCAGCTCTAATAGGTTAGATACGAACGTCAAATGAAAAAAATGTAATCAAAGATAATGTACATATCCGAAAAAAATTATGATCTCTCTTCTCTTGCTCGCCCATCAGAGTCAACGTGTGGTGATATATTCAAATCGATGTCATATTAACCAGTAACAGTTTGGAAATTGAAGAGCAAATAACCATCATTGAGCGAAACAATTTGATGAGATTGCCTATATATGAAGGTTCATTATGGAGAAAGCCAACTCTCAAATATTCACATTATTCACAATGATACAAACACTTGCACGCCTGAAGGTATTGCTAAGTAGTCGCTGAATCTTCTAGACGCCTTATTTTATTTTATTGGAATTTTCACAAATAATTGAAATTTTCAAATAAGACAGCCGCAATATCAAGTTGACTAAGAAAGTGCTTCTCAAACTATGTAGCGCAACCCCCCTAGAAGGGGCGTGGAACTCCTGCCCCGAAGTCGCGAAATATTATACGAGTAGTATTTAAAAATACGATTTACTAATCTTTATAAACGTTTCTTTCTAATTACATAAATTTGTTGGTAAATAAAATAAATATTTCGGTATACGAAGTTCATATTATTGTTAATTATAATACAAGTATGTTATTTATAATATATTTACGTTAATTATAATACATTTATGTAAATTATAACACATTTATGTTAGTCATTTATATCTGGAGCCGAGTATTGTTAATTTCTATTATTTTTAATTATAATACATTTATGCTAGTCATTTATATCTGGAGCGGATTATTGTTCATTCCTATTATTGTTAGTTATAATACATTTATGCTTGTTATTTATATCTGGAGCAGATTATTGTTAATTCATATTATTATTGTTAGTTAGAACACATTCATGCTAGTAATTTATATCTGGAGCGGATTATTGTTAATTCCTGTTATTGTTAGTTATAAGACATTTATGCTAGTCATTTATATCTGGAGCGGATTTTTGTTAATTCCTATTATTGTTAGTTATAACTCATTTATGTTAGTCATTTATATCTGGAGCCCATTATTGTTAATTCCTATTATTGTTAGTTATAATACATTTATGCTAGTCATTTATATCTGGAGCCGATTATTGTTAATTCATATTATTGTTAGTTATAATACATTTATGCTAGTCATTTATATCTGGAGCCGATTATTGTTAATTCATATTATTGTTACTCGTAGTACATTTATGCTAGTCGTTTATATCTGGAGCCGATTATTGTTAATTCATATTATTGTTAGTTATAATACATTTATGCTAGTCATTTATATCTGGAGCCGATTATTGTTAATTCATATTATTGTTACTCGTAGTACATTTATGCTAGTCGTTTATATCTGGAGCCGATTATTGTTAATTCATATTATTGTTAGTTATAATACATTTATGCTAGTCATTTATATCTGGAGCCGATTATTGTTAATTCATATTATTGTTACTCGTAGTACATTTATGCTAGTCGTTTATATCTGGAGCCGATTATTGTTAATTCATATTATTGTTAGCTATAACACATTTATGCTAGTCATTTATATCTGGAGCCGATTATTGTTAATTCATATTATTGTTAATTATAATACATTTATGCTAGTCATTTACAACTGGAACCGATGCAAATCCAGGTGTGTATTTTTTTACCAAATCGATCGATGTAAATACAAGTGTGTTATTTTACTTGAAGTGGTTGTATTTTTTTCCTGTGTACTCCGGAAACAATTGAACCAACACAAATTATACTATAAATTAAACGAAATTTCCGCAGGACATCGCATGCCAGGAAGGCTCCCTAAAAGGTGGAGAGACAGGTGGCGATCTGTCTCCCTAGAATGATTTTCGCAACAATAGATCCAAGACGTACTAGAAGAAGAAAAAATAAGAAATTTTCACTTTTTTTTTAAGACAATATATCTCAATATGCCGAGTACCTGTTCTGACTGACATATAAAACAATAACATATCATGTTGAATAACTCAGCTACAGTTACTCATGAGATTTGACAATTTATACATAAATCCGTAAAAAAGTGTTGAACAAACCCAAACCGACGAGCATAAGTTATAACGAACACAATCCAATAAGATTTGTTAAAAATGTTCTACATAATTCTACACAAGAACTGAAAGAACGGAAAACCATGGCAAAAATTAAAGGATGTTTAGATGCTGGCGTCGTTTATTTTCTGCAGGGTTATTCCGTTCTTTTGATAAAAACTTAACAACGGCGCGATATGCAATGTAAACATTTCAAAAATTAACGAAACCACAGGTCTTCATACATACATACATAATAATGAGCGTAGAGGTATCAAACTTGTACTGTAACATCGCCTAGCCATATGGTGGGCGTGGCCGACGTAGTATCTGTCCATACTCCCTCAAAACTGCTCAAGCCAAAAACGTTTGATTCTTAGTAGTGTCACAGTGTTTCCTCATTTATTTCAGAACAGATTAAAAAATAGGTGGATTATTTTTGCGTATACTCGTAATGTCGATAAAAGTGAGATTTCGTTTATTTGACTTAGCATTCGCTTTTGTGGTTTTTAGATTAAAAAAACACCGAAGAAAGTCTTTTGAAATACATAATAACTCACCTGAAACAAATAAACAAATAAACAAACAAAAAAACAAACAAAAAAATCGAATTATTTTTCCCCATATAACACAATTTTTTAATTTTATATTTAAAAATTCCAAACTTTACCACTAAAATCAAAATGAACAATACCAAAATTATTTCTTGGATCTTCGAAAAGACTATAGTTTCACTTTGTGGTGCCATGTTTTATGTAAAAGGGAAAATAAGTATTGTAAATAAAATACTTATTTTATATTTTTGTGTTCACCACTGGTTTATTTTTCGGTTTACTACCTGAGGACCATGACCAGGAGAACAAGTACCTGGGTACCATGATCCACTCATCAGGAGATCTAGATTCAAATATTACAAATAGCATGGCTGAAATGGCGGGAAGTCGCGGGTGTGACTTGTGATAAAAAGACGTCTGTCAAACTCTAGGGGCCAGTTTACAAGAGTGTCATTCGGGATGTGCTCACATATGGCTCATAAACCTCCCTACCTACCTCCCTAAGGCACGTCCGTGCCATACAGACAGCTGAGATGAAAATGTTGAGATGGATGTGCAGTGTCACAATCTTGACAGGATCCGAAACTCCTACATCCGTGGGAGTATAGGTGTACGCGACATCTCTGACAAGATTCAAGAGA
Source organism: Odontocerum albicorne (assembly GCA_949825065.1). NCBI lineage: Eukaryota > Metazoa > Arthropoda > Insecta > Trichoptera > Odontoceridae > Odontocerum > Odontocerum albicorne. The sequence goes on from OX463841.1 coordinate 47,202,765, forward strand.
GCAGGCTGCGATGGTATGGACAAGTCAGCAGAAGACCGCCAGAGTTTATAGGAAACAGGGCGTAGACACTTAATGTCCCTGGTAAGAGGTCCCGAGGAAGACCCAAGCGCAGGTGGCGCGAGGTGGTTGGGCGGGACATGAGGGACGCCGATATCGCTCCGGAAGATGCACAGGATCGGGTGAAGTGGCGGCGAATTATTGGAAGGGCAGACCCCACCACCATGTGGGAATAATAATGCCAAGGAAGAGAGAGACTACCGGTTTCGACGACAACCGTCTTCATCGTCAGGTGAAGATAAACTATCTTCGTTTATCTTCACCTGACAATGAAACCAGTGGTGAACACAAAAATATAAAATAAGTGCTTTATTTACTTATTTTTCCTCTCACATAATATCAAAATTTGTTATTGTAATTTATTTTTATCAAACACTGTTTATTTCACTTTCTTGTGACGGTATAACCCTACCGGTTTCAAGGCTTTCACCTCATCTTCAGGGGAGCGCAAACAAGTATTGTTTGCGCTCCCCTGAAGATGAGGCGAAAGCCTTGAAACCGGTAGGGTTATACCGTCACAAAAAAGTGGAATAAACAGTGTTTGATAAAAATAAATTAGAATGTCTTTAAACCTCCACAACGTTAATGCCTTAACTATAAACAACCAAATTTGTTAATATGATGGTTATAATTGTATTTTAGAGCCAACTTTGATGTATGAGAGTCAAACGTTAACGTTGAAAAAGATTCACTATCAATACACACTTCAATCTGTTCAGGCCGTATATTTTTGGACGGTTATCATAGTATAAATAGGCCAAAACCCATACGACGGTTGTCGTCGAAGAAATAATTGAATTTTGAATAGGTACAAGAGAGCGAGAGAGGAATACTTGGATTCTCTCCGAAAGTAATTCGAAATTTGAATCTCGGTGATAAATGAAAATATGGAAACTATACTGAACGAATTTTAAATACCTAGCTAAAAATTTTTGAACCGGTGTAAAATGGGACGATGTATAAATGATATATATATAAACAAATTTTACATTTATGAATATATATTTTCATAAATGTAGAATTCGTTTTACTTCCGTGAATATTTCACGGGTTGCAACTAGAAGTATTTTAATTTTCGATAAATTTTCATATAAATTCTCCACACGCTTTCATTGAGTCTGTTCAACTTCTTGGCTTTATAATATTATAATATAGAATAAAATTTCTTGCGCTTCAAAAATATTCTGTTCGTGACCTGTTTACGGTCTGAAAGACATTTCTTCTCCGTTGTACTCGTCCTACATACAAAACAGCTCTCCAATACTCGCTTTCAATATTTCGACCTCTATTACTCTCCAAATTTCATATCGAAGCTCTTTATGTTAAAGTAAAAGTAAAAAATAAATGTATTTTACAAATTTAAAAAAAAACTGATTTACAATACAATACAAAATATTTCGAATAATTTCTTCATAAAGGCTCATTTGAAAAACAAATTTCACAAATATGTATCGCCTAAAATTGAATAAAACAAATGGGTCTTATTATAATTTAGGTGGTATATTTTTGTGATTTTACAGCGCTATCTTAAGGTTTTCAGTATTGTATTTTGTTTTTAAATTCGTTCCAAATGCTCAAACCATCTCCAGTTGACCTCTGTAGTTTCTTCACACGTGAAAATATATATAGTACCATACATATTGAACAACCAGGGTGACATAACACACCCTAGACCCCTTTCGAAATAATAAACGTAAATTTAATATAATAACATATTAAAAACTAGTACCACAAAACAAAAATCACTGTGTTTTATATCTAAATTTAATTTAAACTTTAATAATAAAAACATAATAATCACCATTTAAATACCACTTATAAAATGTAGACATCAAAATATAAATGTTTGTTGTGGCTAGAACTTGGTATAAACCATGTTAATAGACGCATCAACACCACGGAAGTTCACAAAGGTTCAGAAAATTATGTAAATGGTTTATGTATGTATATTTGGATGTCAAAATTGATTGTTTGTGTAAAGATTTCGTATAATTTCAAAATCAAAAAACGTTTTAAAACTGTTGTCGTCACCAAAGAGTGACTCAATTATATTAGAATAAAATATGCAGTTTTGATTTGAGTTTTTATTATAAAATAACGTGTCGAAATGAACAAAATCGATTTGATATCAATTCATTATCCTTGTAAACTTGTTTGAAAACATTATTAAGATTATGAAAATGTGTTTTCTTGCTCAATATTCTTGTGTTGATACGTACTAGTTTAAATTTAACAATAAATATTATCATTTTTATAGAATTAGTATAAAAAATTTGACCCTGAATCAAATGTTATCGAAACAGGAACGATGTAAAAGTATTCGACAACACCCACATTCAAAATGTTTAAAACCAAATTTTACTTTATTATAAAGGAAATTGACGATAAAGACCCGAAAACGTGTCAATCAATTCCTTTGAAATGTGGTGTTGGATACTGTAAATCCCGTGGATCGCCAGAACGAACGTATTCATAATCCGGGAGCTAAGGGTGGCTATATGCTTCCAGCACAATCTGCGATTGAGGCACATTTCCAGACGTGTGTCAGATAACCTGGAATGGTTAATGGTTAGAAGAACCGTGAAAGAATTGACTGGGTGAATCGTGTACCAGTGCACTGTCAAGTAAACGGCTATTGACCGAGATAAGTGTGAAAGAATTGACTAGGTGAAGCATGTACCAGTACACTGTCTAGTAAACGGCTATTGACCGAGAGACGTGTGACAGAATTGACTAGGTGAAGCATGTACCAGTACACTGTCTAGTAAACGGCTATTGACCGAGAGAAGTGTGACAGAGTTGACTAGGTGAAGCATGTACCATTAGGTACACTGTCAAATAAACGGCTATTAGCCGAGAGAAGTTGAGACGTATCTTCGCTTCCTTTACCATCGACATCCTATAGATCACGACCCCCAGTAATGAAGAATGACAGAAATGATGATGAAAAAGAAAAAAAATTCAGAAAAAATGTACATACAAATTTTTTTCACAATATAATTAGTAAACAGTATAATAAAAATTCAAATATTTTGAGGAACCAAAAATATATATTAAAAACATATATACGAGTATGGTTGACGTTTATAATAATGTTTATTCTAATGTAAAAGTATATAGAATAAAATATAATCTAATATTACATACAAAACATTTATTTGTATTGAATACGCATACTAATTTATATTAAATACAAAACACTTATTTGTATTCAATGCAAAACATTTATCTGTAGTTAATGTAAATCAATTATTCATATTATATACAAAACATTCATTTGTATTAAATTTAAAACAATTAATCGTTTTGAATACAAAACACGTATTTGTATTCAATGAAAAAAAATTAACGTATTCTATATAAAGTACTTATTTGTATTAAATTCAAAACACTTATTCGTATTTAATACAAAATATGTATTCGTATTCTATGCAAAAAACTTATTTGTATTATATCCGAAATACTTATTCGTATTTAACCTTCAGGTTAAAAGAGTCATTTTACTAAGTCATAGTGTTCGTCATATACATACTTGAAGACTGTTTGTACAAACTAGTATGTACATATGGAGTATATTCAAAAGTTGTGAATTTTAAAGTATAAAAAAATCAATCGTCACTTTCCTTTAGTAGTCAAAAAGGTATAAAAAGTCAATAGTCACTACTTAAATAGTCATTGTAGATTGTATACCTCTTTTCAATTTTCACGATATATTCGCTAATACCTTCGTATTTAATAGTACAGCAAAAGTTCAAGAGTGGGCTGGTCATTGTTTAAATTAACATATATCCCAGCTCGTCATCTGCTCGTCCGACTACGAGAGTTCACAGACCCAGAGAGGAAGAATAAAAGGAATTTATGTGACAGGTGCATCTAAATTCTGAGGCCAAAGTACGAAGCAAAAGAGGCAGGTGTTGGCTGCTGTCTATCTGGTTTATTGTTCACCATAAGGTCAGACCGACAAACCAGTCCATATGTTGTTTTCATCTTTACCGATTCTGCAACGTTTCTGGATCATTTTCACGACTTCGTGGAATATTTCTCAAAAACAAACAAAAATGTTCGTTAAGTTTTATTGCCATTGAATTTTGAATAATTATTTTCTAACGTTTGTTGAATACCATTTTGGTCGAGATATTTTGAAACGTGTTTGTGTTTTAAATGAGAAAAGATCAACAAGCCGAAACAATAATACAACAAGAAAAGGAAGTAAAAACATTAAAGTCCGAGGAGAATTAAGAAATTCCTCTATGTTGAGAAAGTCTAAATGAAATTTCTGTAACACTTTTATTGTTGAGTATTAATTTTATCCATATGACAGAATACGGAATGAAGTGATAAGGGGCAAATGTGTACTTAAGGCAATTCAGTAAGATGAAGATAAGCACTCTGTGATGATTTGGGTATGTTGAACGAATGAATGAAGAAAGACTAACAAAACAGATGTATAGTGCAAATGTTAGTGAAAGGCGTGTAAGAGGAAGACCAAGGAAAGAATGCTTGAATAATGTGAATGATAGTCTGAAAAAAATAAATGTATAAAGTCAGAGAAATCGTAGAAATTGATTGAATGTATGGTAAAAGAGGCTAAGGATGTGTGTCGAGATAAGAAAGTCCGGCGCTATGTCCTCTCTGCCTACCCTGACAGAGAAATGGCGTAATGTTATATTTGCATCAATATAAAATCATAGGAAAAAATCTAACCCCTTGTTGATTGACAAACTTTTGCTTAATGTACGGGACAATAATTTATGCCAACGCGAAATTAACATTGCTTCCGGTGACGTATTCACGAACTCAGTTATTAAGAACGTCACCACTCGCACTCGGAATGACTTTATTGAATGAATTTTCCGATATCAGAATCTTCCGTTTCCGGTGGATTCATTGAGGATTTATATCCTCAACACATTTTACAAGCATATCTGAGCCAAGAAGCTTGAGAATATCATAATTGTTCCTGTTGTTATATTTATACTTTTAATTTATTTTTTACACTATATATTTTATTTTGTGTAATTGGATTGAACCTGTATCAAATTTAAATTAAGTTAATAAAATAAAGACGAATAATTTTCAAACAGATATTAATCAGAAGTAATTTTTAATGTATTTTAAAAACCTTGCATGGACGCATATTTTTAAGTTCTTCGCAACATTAAACTCCTATATTTTAAAAATCTAGAGTGGATGTGTTAACGTGGCAGAAAATAAATAGAAATAAGGTAAACATTCTAGAAATGAGAACGTTGCGGAGAATGTGTGGAAAAACAATGTAACACTGAACAAACAATGAGGACGTAAGGAAACAACTTCCATTTTTTTTTTCAAAAAAATCACTGTCCAAATAAATATACTCGTATTAAATTTGTTAATATTTATAAAAAATATTATAGGGTTCAAGTGATTGATAATAAATTACATCACATTCTAAATGTTAGGATATGCAAGCGAAACTTAGACGTGGCAAAAATATTTAAAAGTAAGATAAAAGTGATAGAAATGAACGCATTATGTAGAAAGTGTAAAAATATTATATACAACAGAATAAGGAATGAATAAATATAAAATAATTCGATTGAAAGAAGATGCAGTGCTTAAGAGGAAAAAAGATGCATTGAGATGATTTGGCTACGTAAAATACTGAATGAAAGATTCACAAAAATAATCTATACAAGTAGTGAAAAAGGTATGAGAAGTTTAGAAAAGCCTATAAAAACATGATTCGACCAAATTTCGAAAGAGGGATGGAGTGTAATGTCTTTATAACAGATGAGTATGCATGGCAAGTAGTATGAACGTAGTAGAAGCAAAAGCTGTGTGCCAGGATAGAATTAAGTGGAGATCTGTTATTTCTGTCTGTCCCAATAGGAACATAACGTGATGGTGACATTGTTGATAATTACTTAACAATATTTATTTAAAATTTTCAAAATGTCAGTTAAACTTAACTGAATACCTCAACCCTTCAGTTACAGTCTCACACAAAAATGACGTTTAATGACAAATAAATTGGTTTAAGACTTTCTTTTATAATTACCTTCTTTTAATTATTATTTGTGGACAGCAACACAAGTCAGATTAACTCCAAAATATTTAAATTTATCCGAATATTCTGGATAAACGATATAAATATTGTAGATCCTTTGCAAAGTAAAAAAAATCCGAGTTTCTTAAAGTATCAACATTTTATACATTTTGAACTATGTATTTTTAATATTATCGATTTATATTCATTAATTGACGACCTCCGTGGCCTAGTTGGTAAAGTATCTACCAACTCAGATATTGCAGGTTTAATTCCCGTTGGAACCCAGGCATTGAAAAAAAAACGGATTTCAGTCTAATTTTCATTTAAGGTATCTTCAATATATTTCTGGTTGATACAACGAAAGTGTAATAAAAAAATATTACAAGTGTATTGGAAAATAATATGACTCGAATAAATAAAAATATTTTATTACACCCTTCTATAATTTTTATTAAGCTGTTAGATTCGCTTTTTTTTAAAGGTATTCTTTCTATACCTTCATTCGACATTATCTTTTGACTCACATGTTTTATATTTCATCATTTGATTCTCTATCGACATTTATCTATCGACATATATTCAAATGAAAGATTGCAGCAAATTAAGGGCTTATATTATTTGGGTAGTATTTTTTCAGATGATGGAAGAGTTAAGATGGATACCGAACGGCGTGTAACGTTAGGAACCACACGTTGTGCTAATTCCCTCGAATACATGTATTTTTTCCACCTAGTATTTGGGGCTATAAGGATACCTATGACTTTGGTCATATCTATTGTCTAAAAAACGGGGAGGGGGGGATACACCGATGTGTTTCGATCGTCTCACTTCAGGTGTGCCATTTTATCCAGTATAGATGTGTCCGGTGAGTTTGCTGGTGTGCAATAGCTCACTCACTTGAAGAGGAGAAAAAGGAAGAAAAAGACGAAAACTTCACTGCATAGCTTCGTTTTTCAGCATTGACGTTGGAATGGCGAGGGGATCTTTGACTACGAGGGTCAGCAACGAACGAACGTTAGGAAAAAAAGTCAATGTCGCACTAAAACATATACGATACACTCAAACCAAACAGTATCAAAATCTGCTAAGATGATTGAATAGTATTTTGGAGCCAACTTTGATATATGGGAGTGAAACATGAACGTGGAAAAATACTGAAAGAGACGAATAAATGCTGTTGAGATGCGTGCATTGAAAATAATACATGGAGTGACAATGTATGACAGAATACGGAACGAAATGATAAGCAATGAATGTGAATTTTAAGCTGATGTGTTAAGTAAGATGAATAAAAGTACGTAGAGATGTTTGGACATGTAGAACGAATGAATGAAGAAGACTAGCAAAACATATATACAATTGAAGGCATTTGAGAGGAAAGCCAAAGAAAGGAAATGTAGAAAGTCAAAGAAATCGTAGAGGTTGTATGATAAGGTGTATTGATGTGAAAGAAGCTAAGGATATGTGTCAAGTTAAGAAAGTATGACACTCTGTCCTCTCGGCCTACCCCGACAGAGAGATGACATGATGGTATGCATATTCAAATTTGAGGTAAGTTTCATGCCTCAATTTGCGCGATTTCGTTACAAGCGATTTTTTCTTGGAACGTATCCACCACGTAAATCAAGAGATGGGTTTTATACGATCGCGCAAAATTTATTTCATTATTTTAGTTATCATTAACACATGATAAAATATTATATAAACCGAGAAGGAATATTGAAAAGACATTTTGTAAATTAATCAAAATAAGTTTCCACACGTAGAGCCAATGATCAAAGAACTCCGCTGTCATTGGGGTAAATAAGATGTCAGTAAGATTAATAATACCGACTTTATTTACAATAAAAAAGCTGTTTAGTCTTTAAATTGTTTCAGCTCCTTTTTTCATTGCTCTTCTTGTAAAATATTGGCAGTCAGTAGTTGGCATTGGATTCTTATTTTTTTTCATTATATTGTAATATCAAGTTGTACTATATGCACTTTCGTTCTATATAGTACAACCTGATAATTTTTTTGTCATATGGCAATCTCTTCTTACTAACCAGAAATATATATTTAAGGGGCCTTATCGGAGAAATAGACTGGTACCAACAGCAATCGATCACTGGATTGGGAGACAGACGTTTTATCAACTAGGCCAGTGGTTCTTAATCATTGGTGCACGCACCCCTGGGGATGCTAGAGGCTCCTTCTAGAAGACCGATCCTCGATATCTAAACTAATATTTTTTACTATTTTTTTCTCTTTTCTTACGTTAGATTTTGTGTTTTTAGTTTTATGGTTCCTTCTGTTAATGGATATGTAATATATTATTAAATAAATACATATATTAATATGCTTTTATATTTTTCTTATTATTATTACACTTTATAAATAAATTGTATCGGTAAATAAATTGAATCCTGGTGTTTGACTTATATTTAAAATTCAAATATTTTTTTAATAAATGAAGTTCCTATTAACCATTCATTTTAGATACAGATAATTTGAAAAAATACTGGGGGTACTAGAACACATATTTAAGGGGTGTCGGCAGCTTAAAAAGTAAAGAACCATTAAACCCATGAAGGTCGTTAATTTTTAACACTGATAGAATAATTCTCAGTCAAAAATATTTATCACCGGGTGTGGTCAAACGACATTAACACTAAGCAAGCAAACGCCCCAGGTTTAATTCCTGACGGACTCACGCCCGGAGTAAGTTTTCCTATTAAAACAGTTTTACACCTAAATTTATGTTTTCGGTAGCTTACAGTATCATAAATTCTCAGTGTTATTAAGCAAACAAAAATAGTGCTACATAAAACTCTACCTAACGAAAGGTTATAGCAAATTAAACCTACCGGATTGTCTTGAAAGTTTTATATACTTGCCATTGGAACAATAAATGTGTAATACAATATTTCTTCTTCTTCTTCATCATCTTATTTTAGACCTGTTGGCCTGTTATGGTCCTGCATCGTTGTTTGCCTCTTGTGACGTCGACTGCAAGCTGTCTTTCCATCTTTTGGGAGGTCGTCCTGGAGGTCAGCTTGCTTGGGGGATATTGTCCCTGGCCATTCTTACTGCTCTTGGTTCCGCCATTCGTTCCAGAACCTTCTTCTCTGTCATCCCAATCTGACAATATCTTCAACTTCGCACGTCCTTCGGATTTCTGTGTTTCGTACTCTATCACGAAGGGTTTTGCCAGAGATACTCCTGAGTACCTTCATTTCGCTGGTTCGAAGGAGATTTTTGGTTCTGACGTTCTAATACAATACACATTTATTTATTTATTTAACACTTCACTGTTACACAATCTGGCGGGCTTATTGCCAGGTGGCCATCTCTTGTAACCACCTAAACAAAAGTAAATTAACGAAGTTACGTGGTCGCAAAAATTATTCAAATCAAACACTGTTTATTCCACTTATTTTAACGGTATTACCCTACCGGCTTCAAAGCTTTCACCTCATCATCAGGGAGCAAGACTCTTGTTTGTGCTCCTCTGATGATGAGGTGAAAGCCTTTAAACCGGTAGGGTTATACCGTTACAAAAATACAGTGTTTGATAAAACAAATTACAGTGTCTTTAAACTTCCACAATGTTAATGTCTTACCTATAAATAATATATTCAAATCATTATTTACCCTGTACAAAATTTGTTAACAATAGACATAATAAAAATAAAAGTGAGATACTTGTATCATCAATCAAAGGGAAAAGGAAGCGATGGTGAAGACTGTGAAGAGGAAAGCAAAATCAGGAATACAACATGATACATTACTGATTTAAAATTAAGAATTTCTTCTACATTCTACGCAATACTCGTACTTGCTTCTATCACATTTTTCTTACTTTGTTTTCATTTTTCGATGTAATATTTAGAAGTCAGCTTTACTTTTCTAAAAATGCTCTCATAGTTTATTTGATAACTTTCTGAATACCTAATTTAACTTAAAAACAGCACTTAATATTTTGTACCAAATATTAACACAATTATTTTTTTATTATCTTTGATTTAATTATTTTTTATTACATTCACAAATTTCAATGAGTGTAAATAAAGGAAAAGCGTAAAATTCGTAGTTATACTCGTATTGGTAAATTATAATGCAATAAAACCAGAATGCCTCGATTTTTTATGTGCAGTATATTTGCGTAAATGGTTTTTATCGTATAGAATCTATAATGTTGTTTTAATGGCATATTTAAATTTTTTATTTTAATAAAATTGCTTGTTACTTTCACATTTATTTTGAAAAATAATAATTCGATTGTTTTTGCAATTTTTAGCCTTTACTATATATTACATTTATTAAAAATCTTTCCATCCATTTGAAAATAAAATAAAAGTATACCAAAGATTTTGACTTAAACTTTATGGAACTCCGTATAAGAACATTAAACAATAAATTACTTTGTTATTCAACTAATTACATTAATCCTCGCAACATGTGTTTCTATCTCCTATCTCGAAACACTCTTCAAGCAGAATGATTCCGGTTTGTTACAAGATAAAAGCTTAGGTCCAACTGGTGTTGTGTTTCATCGAAACTAAAGGGTCTTTCAAATTGAGCGGTTTTTTGAATTCTTGGATAAAACACGGATTTCGTCGCGAACTTGCCTGGGTCTTATGACATTTGAGAAGTGTAATGTATGACATTTATAAAAATGGAGTCGTATACAATACAACAACGCGTTCTAATTGTTGAATTATTTTATCTAATCTCAGGAAACGGTGATGTTAATTGGCCACCAAGATCATGTGATCTAACACCGTTAGACTATTTTCTCTGGGGTTACGTGAAAAATCAGGTCTATAAGAATGATCCCCAATCAGATCCTGAGCTGAAGGGCGAAATTATTCGGGTTATCGGTGAGTTGGAACCGCAATTATGCCAAAATGTCGTCGAAAATTTTGACAAAAGAGTGGACATCTGTGAAGCTGCAAGAGGTGGACATTTAGCGGATATTGTTTTTTGTGTTTCAATGTTATACATTATATACTTCAATGACCAATAAAAAGTGTTTTGAAATCAAAGCAAATTGTGTTCTATTCAAGATTAAAAAAAATGGAATTAAAAAACCGCTCAATTTGAATATGTGGCCTTTTGACCCGAAGAAAAATGTAAATGAGGGAGGATTTTGCATTCTTTGGTTATTAATAACTACTAGTTGCAACCCGTGAAATATTCACGGAAGTAAAACAAATTCTACATTTATGAAAGTATTCTACATTTATGTAAAAATAAAGCAATGCTATCAAAAGTTGTGTTGTTTTATGCACAAAATTGATAACATAAATCACAGGATCATCGTATTAAAATTAATGACTATCAAAATAATACTTCGCTAATAAATTTACCAACTTTCAAGCTTTGTTACATTACATTAATTGTGTCAAGCAATTATGAAGACGGATAAATTGAAATATTCTCTCGTGTATAAATGGCAACACTACGAATTATCTGGACAGAGAATAGTTGACACTCCTGAGGAAACTTCTGGCATTCTGCCACCTTCCTGGGGACCCATATAGCACTTCACATGAACAGCATTTTATCAAAATTTGGTCCAAAAAGAAATTATTTGAGAGAACATCATTAAACAAATATGTGATCAAATAAATGGTACGACAGTAAAAAAATCCTTTCTGACACCTGTCGCAAGAATCAGGTAGATTTGGAAGAAGAGATTCCTAGAGCTCTTATACGGTCCAGGTCACTTTAACGAAATTGACCCTAAATGGTATTCAACCATTTAAAAAAATATTTTTTTACATGATTTATAAAACAATTAGTATGTTACACTGAATTTCATGTTGTCTTACTATCGCCCTGAAGATTAAATAAATTTGCAAACACAACCATTTAGGGTTGCGTTTTTCTTTGCATTTTGCACTAGCATCTTTGCATCTTGTTTTGATGATCTCGGTGGCCTAGTTAGTAACACGCTTGTTTTCTGATCCGGAGGTTGCGAGTTCGATTTCCACTGGAAATAAGATAAGCAAAAAAAAGGTTTTCAATCTGGCTTTCACTAAAGGCTTCATAAACATATTTCTGGTTGATTTGAGGGAGTTGTGCTGTGTATAATTAAAGTGTTACATATGATTCGCTCGGGCGCTACTATAGCTGTCAAACGTGATTTGTTTAATACTAGTGAGTTCGAGTCCCGAGTAAGAGCGTCCTTGAGGGCAGTTTGCCTCTAAACGGCGTCATATAAAATTGTCTTTGGGGCTGGATCACCTCTTATTTATACTGGAATATGTTTATTTTTAACAATACATTCTCTGTTTTACAGCTTTCAAATATATTTTTTTTATTTAAGTATTAGCTTTGTTAACTTGCATTGAGAATCGATCCCCTTTGTCGACTTCAGGCGAGTGTTTGACTCGGTTGGGTTTTTGTGTCTTTTACTTCAACAATCAGTTTTCTGTAGACGAAAGTGCTTTGATCTTCGATTGACAATCTCAAATAAAATTCGCCCGCCTCTCAGCAGAGCATAGTTGTTAACGAGCTGTCAATTGTTAAAATTTAAATATCATATAGCACCATGTAGGCAGAGAGAACAGATATCCACTTCATCCTATCCTGGCACACATATTTCGCTTCCATCACACCCACACACTAGTCATGCAAACTCTGTATCATATTATAGAGACTTTTCACCCATTTTTCCTGAATTTCCCGTACTTTATATCCTATTGGTATAGATATTTTTTCTTGAATTTCTCGTATTTTGTATACTATTGGTATGGATTATTTTTCCCGAATTTCTCGTACTTTGTATGCTATTTATTGATATAGATTATTTTTCCTGAATTTCTCGTACTTTCTATGCTATTGGTATAGATTATTTTTCATGAATTTCTCGTACTTTGTATACTATTGGTATAGATTATGTTTCCTGAATTTCTCGTACTTTGTATACTATTAGTATAGATTATTTTCCCTGAATTTCTCGTCCTTTGTATATTATTTGCATAGATTATTTTTCCTGAATTTCTCGTACTTTGTATGATATTGGTATAGATTATTTTCCCTGAATGTCTCGTCCTTTGTATATTATTTGTATAGATTATTTTTCCTGAATTTCTCGTACTTTGTATACTATTGATATATATTATTTTCCCTGAATTTCTCGTACTTTGTAAACTATTGGTATAAATTATTTTTGTAAATCTTTCATCATTTATTTTTTCTACGTGGCCGAATCTCTATGTTTCTTTCTTCATCTTAAGTATTGCATTTAATTTCAATTTCTTTCGTCGTACATTGTTTTTTAACATTATTTATAGTAAAGGTATTAACACTGTAGAGGTTTAAAGACATTAAATATTTTTAATCAAACACTGTTTATTCCACTTTACATAACGGCATAACCCTACCGGTTTAAAAGTTTTCACCTCATAATCAGGGAGTATAAACAAGTCTTGTTTGTGCTCTCCTGATGATGAAGTGAAAACCTTGAAACGGGTAGGGTTTAACCACTGTAAAAGTAGAATAAACAGTGTATGACTAAACAAATTAGAATTATTTTTTAAATATTTTACACTTCTACCGAATTAATCTTATTTTCATCATTTTTATCCCATGTTTAAGTTTCAATTGCATATCCTATCACCAAGATTTTATTAGGAACAGCCTACTTTGCTTCTTTTGAAATATTCCGGTCAGTGAACAATTCAACCCACCATTCACACTATTGCCTGCTACTACTTTTTTTTTCAATATCGCACTTCGCACGGCCCTCCATTAGAGCAAATTCAAATACTGATGTTCAAGATGTAATTGTTAAATCTCACCTTGTTGAATAATTGAATGAGGAAGTGTGCAGTACTACCCAATTACAGATTGACTCGCAGATTATGGCGATGCAAATTGAGTGAGTTCGCATTTTAATAACAATAAATCAGATTTTTCCCGTTTGAATTTGTATGGCATATTTCGTATGTAAATACAGTTTGAATTGAAAATTGAAACAATTACACTAGACAGTCCATTAGCAGAGCTACTGTACAAACAAGTTTGGTATCTCAAGGATATATGAAAGAGAATGGCTTACGTTCAAATCTCGGGTAATCATATTGCAAGAATGTTACACTAGTCCTATTTGGTGATGTTATTACGAGTATTAAAAATAAGATCTTAAAGATTTTTTATGTTATTTATAGTTAAAGCATTAACATTGTGGAGACTTAAAGACATTGTGATTAGTTTTATCAAACACTGTTTATTCCGCTTTTTGTAAATTGTTTGTGCTCCCCTGATGATGAGGTGAAAGCCTTGAAACCGGTAGGGTTATACCGTTACAAAAAGTGGAATAAACAATGTATGATAAAACAAATTACAAGATTTTAAAGATATGATTCAACAATTCAAACATACTTATTTTCTTCTAATATTTTTATCCCGCTTTCTAATAATAATAATAAGATTACTTTTGATCGTCTCCGTGGCATAGATTGAAAAACGCATGTCTTCAAACCCAAGATTGCGGGTTGGATTCTCGATGGTACCCAAAAAAATAGGGTTTCAATCTGGTAAAAGAGGTAGTCTGGTAACAATATTCGCACGCGTCAAGCGGTAATGTAACTAACACATTTAATGACGAACTATGAGTTCCGTGCCTGCTCCAAAGGTTTTAAACCCAAAAAATCGCTAACTGGGGTCCAAGACAATATTGTCTCCCGGCAACGCTCTTCAGTATGTTTGAAACATTAATTCGAATATATTGCAGAGTACCATCCAAAAAAATAAAGTGTTCTTAATTATATGCTTGCTTTAATTGAGCTAATCATGTACAATCTTTTTTTTTATCGTGTCTATCTAGAAAAACATGATTGTATTGAAAATAGTTTAAATATTTATTTGCATTGGAAAGTAAATACCTTTTTTTTGTAAAAAAAAATATTTTATGTAAGTCTGATGATATATTGAGTAAGATGAAGAAGAGCTCGTAGAATGAATGAATCGAAAGAAAGACTAACAAAACCAATATACAGTGTAATTATGATTAGAAGATGTGGTTGAAGACGACCAAGGATAATTGGTTGGATTGAGTGAATTATATTTTGAAGGTAAGAAATGTAAGAATCAAGATGAATCGTAGAAGACGTATGGAAAGGTATACGGGTGCTGGAAGAGGCGAAATATATGTGTCAGTCCTCTCTATCGACCCCATCAGAGAAACAGCGGGACGGTTTGCATGTAATATATGAAAAACAGTTTTTTTACGAATATAATACGAGGCATTTTTGACGGGTATAAAACAAATTATGTCATAAGAAACCAGACTATAAAATCAAGACAATACATATCGAGAGAATTAGACTATTTTTAAAATTACAGGAAATTGTTCAAATTTTTCAATCAAAAGCTCCTTAAACATAATGCTTTATTCTATACAATTTATATTTTTGACAATTTCCATTTCATTTCGACAGTCGATCGGAGCGTGGTTGTTATTGCGACAGGATTTTGAGTACTTGGGCTCTCAGGATGAATGACGAGTGGAAAGGATTTGTATGAGTTCGTGAGTGTGGGTTTCTTCTTGTTGTTTTTTTAATTTTGGTTGTTTTTGTATTTGTGTTTCTGTGTTTTTTTTTGTTTTGGTTTTGATTTTTATTCTTATGATTGTGTGCGGTATATTGTGGGATTTTTGGTCTTTCTGGAGTGATGATGTGTGAGGAGTTGAATTTCGCAAGATGTTTCCAGTTGTAGTTGAGTGTCACTGTTTGTCAGGTTGATGAGAGCGTGCAACGGGGTTTTGTTTTTGTGAAATCAAAAATTGGAAAGAAGTATCGATTTATTTTTTCATGCTAAATATCCTCAGTGAGATACAGGCAAAAGCCTAGTTTACTGGGGATACTACAAATGAAAGGCAACAAACCCAGATCCATTAAAATTGTATGTCCAAATCAAATTACCTGTTGTTTTTTCGCAAATTGTGTATATTTCTTGTCATGTGTAATAATAAATAATAAATAAATAAAATAAAATTGGTTAAATAAATCAAAACAAAGGATAGTATTTTGAGGTAATCATCGTAGTGTTGCATTTTCACTGTATACAATACAATTTTCAATTAATTTCTAATATAACATTATTTTCTTTCCTTTCCACTATCCCTTCCTTTTCCTTTGACCGCTCCTCGGTTATGCTTTGTGTTTAAAATGCATTGAAATAACTAAAATATACTTACAACCCATTGCCAAAAAAATATGTTCGTCACATCAAAATATAACTTAGATTTAAATAACATACCCCAGATCCTTGTCGGAATAGGCAGACAGAAAAGAGCGCCAGAGTTTTCTATCTTGATACATATCCTAACTTTTCTACATCAATACATAACCTTATACAACTTCTACGATTTCACTTACTTTTACGTTTTCTTCTTTCAAAATTTCATGTATTTCATCACTATACTTTTCTTGGTCTTTCTCTACCACGCCTTATACTCAAATTTACACTATATATGATATTTGTTTTATACCATCTCATAGTACTTTTATTTGTCTTATTTAACACACCAGACTTAAGTTTACATTCATCCCTAATCACTTCATTCCATATGATATCATACATTGTAACCCTATGTATTTTTCTCAGTGCACGCACTTTATTCGGCTTCTTTCAGAATTCGTCCATGTCAACGTTTCACTACCATATTTCAAAATTGATACTAAAATACATTTTTAAAGTAATTTTAGTACCAACTTTGAAACATATCGTGGGCTCAATACTATAACTAGGTGACTCAAAATTCTCTATTCTGAGAAAATGGCGTTCTTAATTTCGAGGTCCTTTTGTCTGGTAACTCCTCTTTAATTATGAGGTATCGTGCTAATATTTTTGATGAAACTAATAAAGGAGGTTTCAATAGATCGTAAGATGTAAGTTACATGAACTTCAGATATCTACTTTAAGCATTATTTTGTTTCCACGTTTACGACTTACCTAATTATGAAAATGCTAAATAACTCAGTTGAGAAATAATATTTTAAGATACCTATTTATAGCATTGGAAAGTCCCTTCGTTGAGCTATCTATTGATGTAAATAACTCAAAACCGCCAAATTTCGAATTACCTAGTTTTAGTATTGAACCCACGATATGTAGATATATTTAAAACATATGTATGTATGTTTATGAAAATCAGAAGAGTAAAAAAATTATATCCAATAAAATAACCATATTAAACTCATTTACATACATTGACTCACTAATTTCACCATAAAATTGTCAAGATGAGTATAAACAAAGCCCACCTCTGACCCCGATACTACTACTTGATTGAATTGTTAGACATGAAATCACCATAAAGCCTACATCGTGAAATCAGTCAACACTGATTTATGGGCATTTATGACATAAAGGGTTAAACTATCAAAAAAATACTTATCTAACAAACATTACAGATTTGATGTAAAACTGTCACAAGTCGGAATGACAAAGTCTAAAGTAAATTAAGTTTAGGGTCAAAAGACCGATTATATTCTCAACAATTCGATTTCCAATATTAAAACAATATTACACCGTGTAGTCATGAAAAAATCTAAAGTAAATTAAGTTTAGGGTCAAAAGACCGATTATATTCTCAACAATTCGATTTCCAATATTAAAACAATATTACACCGTGTAGTCATGAAACAATCTAAAGTAAATTAAGTTTAGGGTCAAAAGACCGATTATATTCTCAACAATTCGATTTCCAATATTAAAACAATATAACACCGTGTAGTCATGAAACAATCTAAAGTAAATTAAGTTTAGGGTCAAAAGACCGATTATATTCTCAACAATTCGATTTCCAATATTAAAACAATATTACACCGTGTAGTCATGAAACAATCTAAAGTAAATTAAGTTTAGGGCCAAAAGACCGATCATATTCTCAACAATTCGATTTCCAATATTAAAACAATATTACACCGTGTAGTCATGAAAAAATCTAAAGTAAATTAAGTTTAGGGTCAAAAGACCGATTATATTCTCAACAATTCGATTTCCAATATTAAAACAATATAACACCGTGTAGTCATGAAACAATCTAAAGTAAATTAAGTTTAGGGTCAAAAGACCGATTATATTCTCAACAATTCGATTTCCAATATTAAAACAATATTACACCGTGTAGTCATGAAACAATCTAAAGTAAATTAAGTTTAGGGTCAAAAGACCGATTATATTCTCAACAATTCGATTTCCAATATTAAAACAATATTACACCGTGTAGTCATGAAACAATCTAAAGTAAATTAAGTTTAGGGTCAAAAGACCGATTATATTCTCAACAATTCGATTTCCAATATTAAAACAATATTACACCGTGTAGTCATGAAAAAATCTAAAGTAAATTAAGTTTAGGGTCAAAAGACCGATTATATTCTCAACAATTCGATTTCCAATATTAAAACAATATTACACCGTGTAGTCATGAAAAAATCTAAAGTAAATTAAGTTTAGGGTCAAAAGACCGATTATATTCTCAACAATTCGATTTCCAATATTAAAACAATATTACACCGTGTAGTCATGAAACAATCTAAAGTAAATTAAGTTTAGGGTCAAAAGACCGATTATATTCTCAACAATTCGATTTCCAATATTAAAACAATATAACACCGTGTAGTCGTGAAACAATCTAAAGTAAATTAAGTTTAGGGTCAAAAGACCGATTATATTCTCAACAATTCGATTTCCAATATTAAAACAATATTACACCGTGTAGTCATGAAAAAATCTAAAGTAAATTAAGTTTAGGGCCAAAAGACCGATCATATTCTCAACAATTCGATTTCCAATATTAAAACAATATTACACCGTGTAGTCATGAAAAAATCTAAAGTAAATTAAGTTTAGGGTCAAAAGACCGATTATATTCTCAACAATTCGATTTCCAATATTAAAACAATATAACACCGTGTAGTCATGAAACAATCTAAAGTAAATTAAGTTTAGGGTCAAAAGACCGATTATATTCTCAACAATTCGATTTCCAATATTAAAACAATATTACACCGTGTAGTCATGAAACAATCTAAAGTAAATTAAGTTTAGGGTCAAAAGACCGATTATATTCTCAACAATTCGATTTCCAATATTAAAACAATATTACACCGTGTAGTCATGAAACAATCTAAAGTAAATTAAGTTTAGGGTCAAAAGACCGATTATATTCTCAACAATTCGATTTCCAATATTAAAACAATATTACACCGTGTAGTCATGAAAAAATCTAAAGTAAATTAAGTTTAGGGTCAAAAGACCGATTATATTCTCAACAATTCGATTTCCAAGATTAAAACAATATCACACCGTGTAGTCATGAAAAAATCATTATTTAAATAACTAGAGAGTAATTAATAGATCTTGGAGGTCGATTTCTTCTTCTCCCTGGCTCCATCCCAACTCACTGTCTACGAAGACTGTTGGGGTCAGCTCTCCTCGTCCTCAGGTTGTATGCTCTTCTGTCCCGGACTACATCCCCCAGGCCGTGCCTCTGCATCAGGTATAGATGAGTGCGGGTCTGACAATCATTTGGTATACTTTTCCTTTTAACTTTACTGGCATTTTCGGATCACATAGAACTCCCGTCATTGATCTAATCTTCATCCATCCCACACTAATTATGTGTGTTAGATCTGCTGCACATCCTCCATCGCTATGGATGAGTGACCCAAGATACTTAAAGGAGTCACAATTTGGTAATGTTTCTCCATCCATTTGCATTACGAGAGTGACAGCATTTGTGTTCTCGAATGGAGGTCGATTTCGCATTCATATAATAAATTGATTGTTCTGAATCGACTCAATAAAGCGAAGTATTACGATAGGGCTTTAACTGTGGCTTGTTCTGTGGCATGAAAGAGTCTAAGTCTTAGTATTAGAGATACGAGTGGCGTGAGCAGCTTTGGGAAGCACTTGAAAACATCATTTTTTGAGATATCTTATTGAAATGTATGATTGTACATGAACACTACACACATACACAAAAATAAACCTAAAGCCAAACGTGTTACAATCATACGAGTATTTCAGATGATCTGCAAAAAAAATTTGTAGTTCCTCTTCTCTTGGTAAGTTTTCTGCAGTTTTCTTACCAAATATGTTTCTCTAAACAAATGCAAATACGGGGAAGTACCTAACCTAATGTGCGCAGCCGCCACCTTCCTATGCTTATGTTACACTCAACTTGTTTTTTTTTTGTAATATTTATCTTATTTACGAGAGATGAGGGTTCGTGTCCCACTGATACCCAGTTTTTAAAAAAAAGAAGGTTTTAAGTCTGGTTTTCATTTGAGGCCTCATAAACATATTTCTAATTGGCTGGAGGAGATTGCCATATGACAATAATCCTATAAGGTTGTAATGCATTCAAAGAAAGTGTTATACATGATTCGTTCGGGCGCTGCTATATATATGTGATTTGTTTGATATTAATGGATTCAAGTCTCGACTAAGAGCGCCCTTGAGGAGGTTTGATCTCTAAACGGTGCTACATTAAGGTGCCCTTTGAATTGATTTGTAAAGTGCATGAAATAATTTTGATAGCTAAAAAACTTCTTTATTGGTAACAACAATATTTTACAGTATTTAATTTTCAAAATAAAACTAGTTGATAGTCTTTGATACTTTTTGAGGAAAAAAAAAACAGGGGCATTACAACTGGGAGAAGACTGGCAGAAAACCACTTAAATCTGTTGTTCTCAGGAGAATAAAAAAAGATATAGTATACAAAAACCAATATTTTTTTTCATTCACCATGCGTGTTCTCGATAGTTTTATTTTACCTTGTTAAATACTTCACCCGTGAAATGTTTTCGCCAAAGTAAGCCATGTTTCTAGTCGAATCGTTGCCAAAAATTCTAAGTTTTTATATAAAATAAAGGAAATTTGCGCATTGCGACAAGATTTGAATTACTGTTTCAGCATCCTTGTTAGATAGAATACACTTATGGAAAATCTTGCGAATAAACTCTGCATTTGGTCTTGTTTTTTATGATTTATGGATCAAATGTTCTTTTGTAACTCGTATAATATATGGAAATCTGGTATTTCCTTTTACGATTATATTTTAATGTAAAGGTTTTAAACAAAGTTGTCATATGCTTAGTTATTGTTTTCAATAGATAAAACGAAACATTTTTTATTTAACTTTGTGGAACTCCAATATAGAATATTTTATAATTTATTAATTTATATATAATTCCACTTATAACATTTATCCCAGCGACACATGTTTCTGCCTCATATTTCGAGACTCTCTTAAGACGGAACGAAGAATTAACACGATATTTCTACCCGATAGAATGGGATTTATTTAATGATAAAGTAAGAATATTTAAATATTCAATAAAATATCGAGAGTTCGCCTGAAGAGAACTGCCAAAAATAAAAACAAGTTAAACACTTGTCGAAGGTATTAATGTAATAAGTGAAATAAAAAACAGGTTAAACACTTGTCGAAGGTATTAATGTAATAAGTGAAATAAAAAAACAGGTTAAACACTTGTCGAAGGTATTAATGTAATAAGTGAAATAAAAAACAAGTACACTTGTCGAAGGTATTAATGTAATAAGTGAAATAAAATCAAGTTAAACACTTGTCGAAGGTATTAATGTAATATTTGAAATAATAAAGTAATTCATATTAATCTTACTTTTTTATTTTATTTCGACCATTTTACAAAATGTAATAATGCGATTGAATACAGAAATACAAACCGCATCTATTAAAACACTAACTGGATTCATACAATTTGCAGTAAAAAAAAGAACTACATACGTACATATATACACAACAGGCCAACGCTCAAAAAGGACCAGGGCCGTATGTCGTGCAAGATTTCTTTTACTTATAAACAACATTATTTTCATTTTGTTTTAGTATATTTTTTTCAAATATGTCCATTTTACAGGGTAGGCAGATATTAAAACGGGTATTGAAATGCAAACTAATACTCGGAAGGCGTGGTAGACGAAGACCAAGGGATGTATGCCTGGATTAAGTGAACGATATTTTGAAAGATAATATAAAAAGTTCGTATAAGGTGTATAGATGTAGAGGAGGCGAAATGTGTGTCGCGATAGCAATATCTGACGCTCTATCCTTTTTCCCTACCCCGGTAAGTAATAAGTAAGTAAATGTTACGTTCACCTATTTCATACTTACTTTCATGAGCAATTATACATAAACATATCTGGTCATCAGCACATACACACACACATAAAGGCAAACACTCATAAATGTATAAGTATGTTGAGGTAACCAAATATGTATCGTTGACGTTGCTGGGTCTGTAGTCGAGGATCCCCTCGCCATTCCAACGTCAATTCATTTAAAAAGCGAAGCTGTGCCGTGGAGTTGTATTTTTTTAATTGAGTGAACTGATGGACACCAGCAAACTCACCAGCCACACCGCTGTACTGAATTCGACGACACACCAAAACGAGACGATCGGAGCACACTGACATATTTTTTTGCATTCTTTTTTTTGGAAGAAAATGTATGACCGAAGTCATAGGTATCCTTAAACCCTCGAATACTAGGCGGAAAAAATACCTGTGCCAATCGAGGGGAGTAGCACATAGCGGGGTTTGAACCGACGACCTACCGCACAGAAGTCCAGTAAACGCGCGACCATGCACCTCACCAACCAAAAAATATGTATACCATACAGTTGGAAGGCTGAGAAGAGAAAACACAGAACAGCTCCTCAACTATCTGGATATGGATCCATACGCGAATGTAACCAAGACATACCAAGATTTCGCATTAACCCTCGATTTTGCCAATCAATATTAATTTTCGGAAGTGATATTTTTCTCCTCTCGATATATGATCAAGATAGACTATATTTCGGCATTTTATAGTATTGAACAGCTCCGATGAACCCACATTTCGAATGCTTCTAACTTATTTTTCATATTGGTATTTTATAGTCCATGATGACGATGATAGAAATGACATCCAAAACCCCGTGATCAGTGAGCGATAATATACTAAGAAAAATGATAATGTATATTATATTTCATTATGGCTGAAGCTTCTTTGATTATAGATTTCCACTGGCAGTTGGTATCAGTCAATAATGACGTCTAGTTAACAGCCTTATCACTATGAAACGGCGTTGTCATTAATGACAGCTGATTTATACATTATCAATAGCATTATGGATATATATTCAGCGTGTTTTTTCTTTCGATTTCAAAGCATTTATTTTCGGGTCTAGTACTTTTTAGCTTATTTTTCGTTTGTAATGTATTGATTATATACAATATATTTTATATTTAATGCAAGACTGACTCAAGTCTAAATTACGTAGTTTTAATATATTTGAGTTTTATATTTTAAATGTATGAGAATATGTTTTGACCCTTAGTATTAGATGTTAACATAAGTCGTGTCCGTTTTTTTCCAAATTTAAAAATGAGCACCAAAAGTAAAACAAAATGGTAACGGTTATGCGTCATTCGAAAGAAAATTTTCTGCTCTACAAGATATTGTGTTTGCTTTTACGTTACATATGTTATTTTATTAGATTACAAGCCTTCAAAATGGAATATCAAGTAGACGAAAGTGAGCATTTTCGACACCTCCTTCTGTTTGCGTTCAATCGAGGGAATAAAGCTGCCAAAGCTGCTCGCGATATTTGCGAAGTATACGGTGAAGATGCTATGAATAAAAGGACAGCTCGCCGATGGTTTTTGCATTTCAAAGACGGTAATTTCGATCTGAAATATATGGAACGTTTAAATATAGGACCGCTTAAATATAGGACCGCTTAAACCATATTATTCATGAAGATCCCCTTCAAACCACCGTAGAATTGGCTGAGCGTAGAATTGTAGTCACATGACTGTATACCGCCATCTTAAATCAATGGGAAAAGTCCAGAAGTTCGGCGCTTGGCTTCCACATGTTTTGAGTGAAAACAATAAAAATCAACGTCCAACAATTTCTGCTCGTGTGTTCGCGCGTCACCGAGGTACGCATGGCCACAAGCAAAGGTTCCTTTACCGCATCATTACTGGTGATGAAAAATGGTGCCTTTATGTGAATATGAAGAAACGGGTGAGTTATGGTCAACAAGCAACGCCCAGAGCGAAACAAGGTTTACATCCGCATTAAGTGAATAATATTTTTAAAAGAGTAAATGAAAAAAGGAAGAGAAATCATAGGAGTTTTATAGGAAAGTGGATGGATGCGGAAAAGACAAAATATGTGTGTCGCGATCCTCTCTGCCTACTCTGATAGGAAAACGGCGCGATGTATGTTTTTATAATAAGAAATTATTGAATCGCGGCGCAAGAAAAAAATCACACTGATGATTTTATTAAACTTTTTGACAGATTGTGTTTAATGGAAATATACTCAGGTTTCGGATGTTGAAATATAGAACTATGGAGATCTGTTATTTCTGTCTACTCCAACAGGAAATCGACGTGATGGGATTTATGTACGTACATAATATTTTAAATTCATCAGAAATGTTAATTTAAAAACACGTGGAAATAAATATCAGATAACTAAAATATTGTAAATAGCCTTATACTGGTAAGGGAATATTGTAAATAGCCTTATACTGGTAAGGGAATATTGTAAATAGCCTTATACTGGTAAGGGAATATTGTAAATAGCCTTATACTGGTAAGGGAATGTTTTTCTTAATTTCTCACCAAGCACACAAATTATCTAGCAATGAACCTTAAATTGCACATGATGTTTTTTGAGCACACAGTGATCAAAAAATTAAAGAGAACATTGCCATTGGGTAAGCCAAGACAGCGGCTGGAGGATAAATAATACGTCTCAGTACCTTTCAAAACTCAACGTAAAAGACATGAGGGGTAAAGTCTGCCAATATGGTAGGTTAAGGATCTTCAAAAGTTACATAGCCTAAGGTACTCGTAAGTATGTCAAGAACGAAAAATGACTACCTTTGATTTTTTTGTATTAAAAGTACAACATATCTCTCATCCACTACTGAATTCCCAAAAAACATCTTTAATGGTGGAATTTATCAACGTTAAACCTTCCCATTATGATGAGATACCCCGTTTATGTGCCAGTTCATAAGAAAATGTTTAGATAAAAGCTATCTCGATCGTATAGGCAAAAAGTTTGTTTTATGTATAACAGTATTAAGAATATAATATTTACAGTAGATTCGGCTTACTTAGGTCCGAATTCATAGTCTGGCCTCAATAATAAATACTTATTTCTATCCTTAAAATTTCGTTCTTAGTATTCTGAGTCAGACTTCATATGCTCCATTTTTTTAAGTAAGGTAATGAAATCAGTAACTTCGTTATTTAAGGTAGCACTTTAAGTACTGATTTCTTCAGTAAAAAATAGTTAGGATTTACTATTAAGTATTAAGGTCGAACTATGAATTCGGGTCTTAGTGTTCATAAGACTACGTGTGAGATTAATTTATGTAACTTACCATTTCCTATTGCAATTGTCGATTTAGTTCTAAGAAGATAGTTCTTTAAGAAATGCTCAATTACTCACCTGAAACAAAGAAAAGTAAAAGCAAATTAAGTCACGTGATCATCGAATAGTATTTTATAGTTTAAATACCATTATAAATATATATTTATTTTGACAGTATACAATTTCTACAAAATACAATCAAAATTCAAAGTGCGAGTGAATACAAAAATACACATTGTTACTACAAGATATAAATATCAAACCACTAAGTTGATTCATATAATTTACTGTCAAAAAAAAGCACCCTGTGGATGGAAGACGCCTTTGCCTATATTGATTTATAGCCCAAGATATTGTGCTTTGCAGTCTTAACAGATCAAACCCAAAGTTCCGATGGAAACGAGATTCAAGTTCAAAGATCTTCAGGCATAATCTGCTCCAGTTTTTATAAGGTTCCTTTAGTATATGTAGTGCTATAATCTGCTCCAGTTTTCATAAGGTTCCTTTAGTATATGTAGTGCTATAATCTGCTCCAGTTTTCATAAGGTTCCTTTAGTATATGTAGTGCTATAATCTGCTCCAGTTTTCATAAGGTAAAAAAGTCGAATAGCCAAACCAGTCTGGAAGAGCATCCGCCATAAATCGATCCTGGGGTGCCTGTTGTGTTCAGTAGTTCATATGTACTACTGAACACAACAGGACAGGAGTCAGAAAGACCAGGCCCGTTAAAAATATAATATACTCCATGAATACGTTTTGAAGGAGACTTTTGTATACATCAATGTGTATTATTTCTTCTTCTTTACAGATTGAAATACAAATATTCTCAAAATAACATGAATTATAGTCTAAAATAAGAAAAAAATAACAATAAATTATTTGGTTGAATGAAAAGATAAAACTCGATATGCACATGAATAAAACATTAGAATCTATGATCCAACCCACATTTTATATATCATTTGAAACATCGAAGAATTCAAACGAGTGAAAAGTATAATCAAATTCAATACCATTTTTATTTTATATAAGTTCATTAATTAACACGATGGTATTTTCTCCCAAAAAATATAAATCAAGAAAAAAACGTAAGGAGATAGTATGAGAAATTTTAAATAAGGAACTCTCTGCCTACCCCAAAAGGGATACGGCATGATGGTATTGTATTACACTTTCGTTGTATACATAACAACCTTGTGAACTTATTACCATATAACAAATCTCTTACAACCAACCAGAAAGATGTTATAGAGGCCTTAAGTGAAAGTCAGACTGGAATCCTTTTTAAAAATTCTAGATTTCAGCGGGATTTGAACCCGTTACCTCCGGGATGGGAAATAGATTTCTTTCCAACTAGGCCATGGACGATGTTATGTATGTATGTGAAACAAGTTAAATGTGGATTGAATCCTTTCAGCTTTTATGCGTTCAAGTGAAGGGACATAAATAACGGTTCCTTGCAGACGTTGTGTCTTGCTCAAATTTAAGCTTAAGTTGAAGGTTGAGGACACGCCACTGAATGGAAAGATGGCTAAATATAGTGCAAGATCTTTGAAAGTTGAAAATGATCCGGAATCAGAAATTTATGACGACAAACTATAATACAATGAAAAGTCACGGGAATCTAATTAAGATTCTTCATTGCATGATTCTAAACACACTCATTGCTAAATAAATAACATCTAAATTAGACTACAGCGTACACAGTAAAATAAAAAAGAAAGACTTGGAGAAATGTGACTATTCAAAGAGCTGTAATTGTCAAGAATGTGACTATTCAAAGAGCTGTAATTGTCAAGAATGTGACTATTCAAAGAGCTGTAAATGTCAAGAATGATCTTGATATTGAAACATTCGGGCGATGCTAGTCACGGGAATCTAATTAAGATTCTTCATCGCATGATTCTAAACACACTCATTGCTAAATAAATAACGTCTAAATTAGACTACAGCGTACACGGTAAAATAAAAAAGAAAGACTTGGAGAAATGCGACTATTCAAAGAGCTGTAATTGTCAAGAATGTGACTATTCAAAGAGCTGTAATTGTCAAGAATGTGACTATTCAAAGAGCTGTAATTGTCAAGAATGTGACTATCCAAAGAGCTGTAATTGTCAAGAATGATCTTGATCTTTAAACATTCGGGCGATGCTGTAGCTGTCAGACGTGATTTGTCCTCTGTTTAAATTTTTAAAGTACGAGTAAATTACATTTTTAGCTATTTCTGAAGCTGCACATTATATTTATAGTTAATTTCTTAATTTATTGTTTATAGTTATGGCATTAACGTTGCGGAGGTTTAAAGACATTGTAATTTATTTTATCAAACACTGTTTATTTCACTTTTTGTAACGGTATAATCCTATCTATTTCAAGGCTTTCACCTCATATTCAGTACTAACCATACTTCCCTTGGTATTTCTCTACCATTTCTTCTACCCCATTTGAACTGTATATTTATTTTGTTAGTCTTTCTTCATTCGTTGAATTGTGTGATAGCTTGAGATTTAAATATATGTAAGAATGTAAATGCACAGCGCAGATATTTCCGCTGAAGATTTTAGTATTATATATTATTAAGGAATGACGTCGCTTCGTCGTACACGTAGTACAGTGATTATCGATATCTACAAAAACGAAAACCTTTATACATTATGTTGTTTATAGTTAAGGCATTAACGTTGTGGAGGTTTAAAGATATTGTAATTTATTTTTATCAAACACTGTTTATTCCACTTTTTGTAACGGTATAACCCTACCGGTCTTCAGGGAAGCACAAAAGAGACTGAAGATGAGGTGAAAGCCTTGAAACCGGTAGGGTTATACCGTTACAAAAAGTGGAATAAATAGTGTTTGATAAAATAAATTACAATATTTCTTGATTAATTTTAGTCGGTAACAATGTATTTTTTACTTTATTTTGTTATTGAAAGAGTCGTATTATCATTGCGTAGTATTTAATGAATTAATGATCTCAATTTTTGGTTTGCCTTCGTTTTCCCAACTAATATTTCAATTGGATCGATTTTTATTTCCGTCAAAGTGTTAGACATTTACGTATATGGTTTGTGCAGGTCTAAGTTGGAAGAGATTCTTTGAATGGCATCAAGAATCGAACCCGAAAACTCCGGGTGATATTCTAGCATTTTACCAACTGGGACACGGAGGTTGTCAATAAATAATAAAGAAGAAGTAAATATAAAAGGTGATGTGCATGTAGTGCATATTTTATCCATATAACTTAATTCATCTCATTAGAAACAAATGGTTATTTATGTGATGCTTTCATTAATTTAAAAGCAACAAGAACAGAAGTGCTTATATCAAGAGATTTAGGAACGAACATCTTGAGACTGCAATAATTGTTAAGTAAGAGAAAATAATATTAGCTGGTATACGCTCAAGACTGTGTCTTGTTGGTGCACAGTGGTCGGCGGAGATTTCGCTAGGCGATTTCTTTCTCTGTGCAGACAGAAACCGACTCGGACCCAGTGCGACCTATTTCCTGCAAAACCGGTCCACGGTTTGCCTGTCTCTTGAGTTATGCTATTTTAGCTGTTTCTTGACTAATATTATGCTTGCTGCTACTTGTTTCTTGGTACTGTGACTTGAAACGTTATTGTATTTGTGACCAGTTGCTTTCAAATTCCTCTTGCGAATTGCACTTGAAACGAACATTTAGCAAAACGAAAACATGAAAAGTAAAAATAAATCGTGTAACAGGTTAAAATAAAACAAAGTAATGTGTCAAGTAGACAACACATTATTTGTCAATGTTTTTTTTTTAATTTCAAGAGGGGTTTCGCAATGATGCGTTATATAACTCTGGTTGTTTAATATATATCTAGATTTATGTGTGATGAAACCACAGAGGTCAATGGGTGGCATAAAATTGTCACATATAATATATGCGGATTGCTGTATGCTAATGACATGGTAATGTTAACGGAGAACCAAAATGATTTCCAGAGTTTTATAAGTAAATTGTATGAGATTTGGGAAGAGAAAGATCTGATAATAAATGTTGCGAAATCTAGATATGATGATAGGAAAGTGTGAAAGAAAAAGTAAATGCGATACAAGAGTAAAAAATTCAAAATTGGAGTAAATTGAGGAATTCTGCGATTTGGGGAATAGTTTCTCAGCTCTGTTGAAAGAGTTATGAGGGATATTGAATGGCGTGTAGTGATAAGAAATAAAGTCAACTGAGCACTATATTATATTTGAACCGGACAGTATCAAAATCTGCTAAGAATCATCACGAAAATTGCCTGTGATGACAAAGTAATTACTATTTTAAGATTTGTTTTAATAAAAAGTGCCGATGTCATTAGAATGTAAAAAATTACGTTTTGATTTAATACAATCGTAAATAAATTGATAATTAGAATTAAATATTAACTCATTTTACTTGAAAACATCATTTGCCTTTTAAATATGTGTCTTCTTCATACTCGAATATTTTATCAAGATAAAAAAAATGCCTTTTTGGGTGATTCACAACGTCTCAACATTTTCCATACATTTAATATTATATTATACGTGCAACTACATACAGACATTGAAGATAAGTTTACTTTATAATCGTCGTCACGCCATGTCCCTATAGGGGTAGACAGAAAGAATAATTCTCCGCTACATTATATCCTGGAACACATCTTTTCATATTTGCTACTTCTATATATGTATCATAATTGTATGGATGCCAAGCATTCTACATATACATACATACATACGATCATGCAATTTCCCTAAACGAGTAAGTAAAGAAGGCATAACGCCAGACTTTCGTTTGGATGGAAAGACATTATTTATGATGATTTCGTCGATCGCAGTCTCATATTTCACTTCATTTGAAATATATCTACTTATGAATGTTGATCAGACGTATATGGGAATACGACTGACCAACATTCTTGACTGAGAAACTTTGAATCTGCGATGTATGATACATTTCTCCCTCGAATCATCATTCTCATGGCTGAGAGTCGTTACCTTTATTATGAGGCGATACATTTCTCCCTCGAATCGTCATTCTCATGGCTGAGAGTCGTTACCTTTATTATGAGGCGATATGCATTGTCTTACCCTTAGAGTGATAGACTTCTAAGATGTATGATACATTTCTCCCTCGAATCGTCATTCTCATGGCTGAGAGTCGTTACCTTTATTATGAGGCGATATGCATTGTCTTACCCTTAGAGTGATAAGACTTCTAAGATGTATGATACAGGTCTCCCTCGAATCGTCATTCTCATGGCTGAGAGTCGCTACCTTTATTATGAGGCGATATGCATTGTCTTACCCTTAGAGTGATAGACTTCTAAGATGTATGATACAGGTCTCCCTCGAATCGTCATTCTCATGGCTGAGAGTCGCTACCTTTATTATGAGGCGATATGCATTGTCTTACCCTTAGAGTGATAGACTTCTAAGATGTATGATACAGGTCTCCCTCGAATCGTCATTCTCATGGCTGAGAGTCGTTACCTTTATTATGAGGCGATATGCATTGTCTTACCCTTAGATTGATAGACTTCTAAGATGTATGATACATTTCTCCCTCGAATCGTCATTCTCATGGCTGAGAGTCGTTACCTTTATTATGAGGCGATATGCATTGTCTTACCCTTAGAGTGATAGACTTCTAAGATGTATGATACAGGTCTCCCTCGAATCGTCATTCTCATGGCTGAGAGTCGTTACCTTTATTATGAGGCGATATGCATTGTCTTACCCTTAGAGTGATAGACTTCTAAGATGTATGATACATTTCTCCCTCGAATCGTCATTCTCATGGCTGAGAGTCGTTACCTTTATTATGAGGCGATATGCATTGTCTTACCCTTAGAGTGATAGACTTCTAAGATGTATGATACAGGTATCCCTCGAATCGTAATTCTCATGGCTGAGAGTCGTTACCTTTATTATGAGGCGATATGCATTGTCTTAACCTTAGATTGATAGACTTCTAAGATGTATGATACATTTCTCCCTCGAATCGTCATTCTCATGGGTTAGAGTCGTGACCTTTATTATGAGGCGATATGCATTGTCTTACCCTTAGATTGATAGACTTCTAAGATGTATGATACAGGTCTCCCTCGAATCGTCATTCTCATGGCTGAGAGTCGCTACCTTTATTATGAGGCGATATGCATTGTCTTACCCTTAGAGTGATAGACTTCTAAGATTTATGATACAGGTCTCCCTCGAATCGTCATTCTCATGGCTGAGAGTCGTTACCTTTGTTATGAGGCGATATGCATTGTCTTACCCTTAGATTGATAGACTTCTAAGATGTATGATACATTTCTCCCTCGAATCGTCATTCTCATGGCTGAGAGTCGTTACCTTTATTATGAGGCGATATGCATTGTCTTACCCTTAGAGTGATAGACTTCTAAGATGTATGATACAGGTCTCCCTCGAATCGTCATTCTCATGGCTGAGAGTCGTTACCTTTATTATGAGGCGATATGCATTGTCTTACCCTTAGAGTGATAGACTTCTAAGATGTATGATACAGGTCTCCCTCGAATCGTCATTCTCATGGCTGAGAGTCGTTACCTTTATTATGAGGCGATATGCATTGTCTTACCCTTAGAGTGATAGACTTCTAAGATGTATGATACATTTCTCCCTCGAATCGTCATTCTCATGGCTTAGAGTCGTTACCTTTATTATGAGGCGATATGCATTGTCTTACCCTTAGATTGATAGACTTCTAAGATGTATGATACAGGTCTCCCTCGAATCGTCATTCTCATGGCTGAGAGTCGCTACCTTTATTATGAGGCGATATGCATTGTCTTACCCTTAGAGTGATAGACTTCTAAGATTTATGATACAGGTCTCCCTCGAATCGTCATTCTCATGGCTGAGAGTCGTTACCTTTATTATGAGGCGATATGCATTGTCTTACCCTTAGATTGATAGACTTCTAAGATGTATGATACATTTCTCCCTCGAATCGTCATTCTCATGGCTGAGAGTCGTTACCTTTATTATGAGGCGATATGCATTGTCTTACCCTTAGAGTGATAGACTTCTAAGATGTATGATACAGGTCTCCCTCGAATCGTCATTCTCATGGCTGAGAGTCGTTACCTTTATTATGAGGCGATATGCATTGTCTTACCCTTAGAGTGATAGACTTCTAAGATGTATGATACATTTCTCCCTCGAATCGTCATTCTCATGGCTGAGAGTCGTTACCTTTATTATGAGGCGATATGCATTGTCTTACCCTTAGAGTGATAGACTTCTAAGATGTATGATACAGGTCTCCCTCGAATCGTCATTCTCATGGCTGAGAGTCGTTACATTTATTATGAGGCGATGTGCATTGTCTTACCCTTAGAGTGATAGACTTCTAAGATGTATGATACATTTCTCCCTCGAATCTTCATTCTCATGGCTGAGAGTCGTTACCTTTATTATGAGGCGATATGCATTGTCTTACCCTTAGATTGATAGACTTCTAAGATGTATGATACATTTCTCCCTCGAATCGAAATTCTCATGGCTGAGAGTCGTTACCTTTATTATGAGGCGATATGCATTGTCTTACCCTTAGAGTGGTAGACTTCTAAGATGTATGATACAGGTCTCCCTCGAATCGTCATTCTCATGGCTGAGAGTCGTTACCTTTATTATGAGGCGATATGCATTGTCTTACCCTTAGAGTGATAGACTTCTAAGATTTTTTCTAACAACCTTACAAAGGAAATAGTTTTCAATTTCTCAAATTCCTTATTCTATTTGTTTCTTCAAATCGTTGTTTTGCACCAAGTAGGTAAATGTAGCGTTCAAATATATGTTTGTATGTAAAATCAGCTTATGTTTAGCTTCTTGTATATAATATTCACTACAGTGCCCTTGAGTTGACTAAAAAATATTACAAAAGAGAAATATTAGCTGTCAAATATGACGGAGATATGAATTTTCCGTGTTCATTGCAACACAACATCATATCTTAACATCAATTTCAGTCAAGCATGACGTACAACTAACTATGACATAATACAAATATTTTTTCCCACAGTCATACAATGTCTCTTTTAGAAAAGGATTTAGTATTGAATATAAAACCAGTCAAAAGTAAAAAGTTTTGAAAATATTAAAAATTATGATTATAAGAGTATTTTTAACAATGAATAAGAAATCTACTGAATATTCAACACCCCTAACAATTGTTATTCCAGCACAACATTGATATCCGCTTCTAAACTAAAAAGTTTTAAAAATTATGATTATAAGAGTATTTTTAACAATGAATAAGAAATGTACTGAATATTCAACACCCTAACAATTGTTATTCCAGCACAACATTGATATCCGCTTCTAAACTATAAAGTTTTGAAAATTATGATTATAAGAGTATTTTTAACAATGAATAAGAAATCTACTGAATATTCAACACCCCTAACAATTGTTACTCCAGCACAACATTGATATCCGCTTCTAAACTAAAAAGTTTAAAAAATTATGATTATAAGAGTATTTTTAACAATGAATAAGAAATCTACTGAATATTTAACACCCCTAACATTTTTCTACTCCAACACAACATTGATCTCCACTTCTAAACTAAAAAGTTTTGAAAATATTAAAAATGATCATTATAAGAGTATTTTTAACAATGAATAAGAAATCTACTGAATATTTAACACCCCTAACATTTTTCTACTCCAACACAACATTGATCTCCACTTCTAAACTAAAAAGTTTTGAAAATATTAAAAATGATCATTATAAGAGTATTTTTAACAATGAATAAGAAATCTACTGAATATTTAACACCCCTAACATTTTTCTACTCCAACACAACATTGATCTCCACTTCTAAACTAAAAAGTTTTGAAAATATTAAAAATTATGATTATAAGAGTATTTTCAACAATGAATAAGAAATCTACTGAATATTCAACACCCCTAACAATTGTTATTCCAGCACAACATTGATATCCGCTTCTAAACTAAAAAGTTTAAAAAATTATGATTATAAGAGTATTTTTAACAATGAATAAGAAATCTACTGAATATTCAACACCCCTAACAATTGTTATTCCAGCACAACATTGATATCCGCTTCTAAACTAAAAAGTTTAAAAAATTATGATTATAAGAGTATTTTTAACAATGAATAAGAAATCTACTGAATATTTAACACCCCTAACATTTTTCTACTCCAACACAACATTGATCTCCACTTCTAAACTAAAAAGTTTTGAAAATATTAAAAATGATCATTATAAGAGTATTTTTAACAATGAATAAGAAATCTACTGAATATTTAACACCCCTAACATTTTTCTACTCCAACACAACATTGATCTCCACTTCTAAACTAAAAAGTTTTGAAAATATTAAAAATGATCATTATAAGAGTATTTTTAACAATGAATAAGAAATCTACTGAATATTTAACACCCCTAACATTTTTCTACTCCAACACAACATTGATCTCCACTTCTAAACTAAAAAGTTTTGAAAATATTAAAAATTATGATTATAAGAGTATTTTCAACAATGAATAAGAAATCTACTGAATATTCAACACCCCTAACAATTGTTATTCCAGCACAACATTGATCTCCGCTTCTAAACTAAAAAGTTTTGAAAATTATGATTATAAGAGTATTTTTAACAATGAATAAGAAATCTACTGAATATTTAACACCAATAACAATCGTTATTCCACCTATTACATTGATCTCTTGTTTCAACTCCTATCCCAAGGTTTTCTTCGGGCGGAATGATCATGGAGAGAGTCTCGGGATAGAAATTAGAAACACGTGGAGCGAAAATTAATGTTATTAGTGAAATAAACAAAATGTTTTAATTGTTAAATATTCTAACACGAAGTTTCACAAAATTAAAGATAAATATGTTGTTTATAGTTAAGGCATTAACGTTGGGGAGGTTTAGAAACATTGTAATTTATTTTTATCAAACACTGTTTATTCCACTTTTTTGTGACGGTATAACCCTTTGGGTTATACCGTCACAAAAAAGTAGAATAAACAGTGTTTGATAAAAATAAATTATAAAGAATATTTGTTAAAACATAAATCTACTGATCACCAGACTATCGACACCTGTCATGCTGCCTCTGATATGCTGTGCATGTACCTAGATTATTAATATATATATTCTTAGAAGTGGAACTTCGTAGGACACATATACCGTTGAACCAAGAAAATGTCAAATATACCGTTGAACCAAGAAAAAACTGAAGTGGCAAACAAGGACCGGGAAAAGAAGTGTGGGAAGATCACTGGCAAGATAGTCGAATGATATCAGAAAAGTGGCTGGGAACAACTGGAAGTAAAATGCTCAAGATAGAAACAAATGGATCAGGAGAAGGGATGTCTATATCGAACACTGAAGTAAACGGAACTGATGATTTTGATAAGGCTTAATTAATTAAATCCCTAGACAATTTTGGATGGATAACAATGGACCCTCAAAGTTGATAGTATGAACCGACTGGAAGCATTCGAAATGTGGATACAACGGAGAATGCTACGGATACCCTGGACGGATATGGTCAGCAACACAAGGGTTCTTCAAAGAGCCAAAGTTGATAGAGAGTTGCTGACTAATGTTAAAATCCGAAAGGTGTTCTATTTGGGTCATGTACTTAGATGAGAAAAATACAAATGACAACAACTGATCATCCAAGGCAAAATAGAGGATCTAAGAGGTGTTGGCAGAAGGCAAATCTCTTGGCTCCGCAATATACATGATTGGACTGTTATAAGGAGCGTTGGGTATCTTTTTCGGGCTGCCATGGAAAAAGATGCTTACTCTCAGGTGATAGTCAACGTTGGGAGGACCTGACATGACACTAGGAAAAAGAAGATAATTTTAATGAAATGTCACTTTAGTCAGCGGTCATGCTGTCGTTTTATATATTCGTTTTCAATATTGTCAATGGAAAATGCTAGGTCTCAACAACGCAGAAGGTAATCAATGATTTCCAAGACACCGCAACTAATAAAACGACTGCAGAAAGTTTTCTCCAAAGCATTTCACATTTCAACGGTCACATTACTTACTATAATCTAGAGAATTGTTTAATGATATAGCATATACGAGTATATTATAGAAAGGCAAGAATATTTAAGACGAATAAGTAACATATTCTAAGTGACCAATCAAATATTCAAGACTAATAATAACTAATAAGTCTATCCAACGTATCCAACATCTTCTTGTTGGCATCCAAATGAGATACATCACCATACTCAACTAATGGATGTATAAGACATTGAAAAGGACTATTTGGTAATTTGTTCAGTTTTGTATGCATTTCTGTCTGGAGTTATGAAGTGTGAGGAATTTGATTTCGCGTGATGTATAATTGAGTGTCACTGTTTGTCAGGTCGATGAGAATGTGCAACAGGGTTTTATATAATCGGAAAGAAGTATCGATTTATTTTTTCATGATATATGTGCTCAGTGAGATACATTCAAAAGCCTAGTTTACTGGGGACACGACAAATGAAAGGCAGCAAACCCAGATCCATTAGAATTGTGTGTCCA
Source organism: Odontocerum albicorne (assembly GCA_949825065.1). Lineage (NCBI taxonomy): Eukaryota > Metazoa > Arthropoda > Insecta > Trichoptera > Odontoceridae > Odontocerum > Odontocerum albicorne. Next base: position 47,239,838 of record OX463841.1, read on the forward strand.
AATTAAATTACTCGTTGTTTTTTTCACAAATGATGTATATTTATTGTCGTGTGTAAAATAAAATAAATAATACAAAATATAGTACAAGCATTAAACTGTGTGGAGAACTTAACGCTCCAGTAAGAAATTCGGTATTAAGAACACAATTCGAATTATTTATATTTTTTCTACTGCTTGAATGATCCTTTCCACTTGCCAAGCAGTTAAAGTAAATGTATAGAACTTAAAATCAGTGTTTTGACTTTTATTTAAATAATAAGTTATTGCAAAAATAACTGTTTGTTAATGGCGTTAGTTCATTATATCGGTATATTATTCATAAAATTATGCATGTACATCTTATTGACTGAATATCTTTATAAGTTTTTTTGTCTTAACGACTTTAATTAAGACAACAGGCAGTCAGATTACAGGAGGAGGCGTCTGATATAAGTACATGCATAGTTCATTTGCAAAGAGATGTTCATTCATCAAGAAGTAAGTGACGTAACCATCACCTATAGCGTCAAGTATTGCAAGGTTATTGTGGAAGACGTAGGCACTCTGCCCACTGAAGCAGCACAAGCCAAGAAGTCGGAACTATCTGAAATGGAGGAAGCTGTGATGACACGCAGTCTGCCAACTGTAAAGAAGTGGGATGACACTTTTGTAACATTTTTTTTACTTCTTCACAATCTACCCGCACTAACGTTATAAACGAAACGAGTCCCAGCCGTGTGCGATCAATATGTTATATTTCTGAACGAAGTAATTATCTCATTACAATAAGACAAGTTCCAAATTATATTACAATACAATGTACAAGGAGGCTATTGTTATTTTGAAAGGTAACATATGTCATATCCAGGATTCAAAAATATAATTTCGAAAAGGTAGTATAATAAGTAAGACGCCTGTCGTCTAATTTGGGGTTTACGGTATTGATTCCCTTTGGTAATTAATGAATTTAAACCCTTCGGGGGTGGCCCCGCTGTACCCTCACCTGCCTGCTGTACCCTCACCAGGCAGGGTGATGACCAGCCCCCAATGCAGACAGAGGAGTAGCGTTAAGAGTATGTTGTTACGTCAATGTATTAAAATGTGATGCAAATATCAACATCCGTATTAATGCGCCGATGAAAATGAAAATAACGCAGCGAAGCCAGCATTTTCAGGCGTCTCAGCAGGACCCACATATCTGTGACATCTGCGGGAGGGAGTGCCATTTAAGATCGGGCTGTTTTCTCATAGAAGATGACATGATCGACGTGAAAGAGCAGCTCAAAATTGACGTTAGAGTTAAAGTTAGAGAGCAAGGGGATCCTCAACTACGAGGCCCAACTACGACGACCCTTATCCTGATTATATATTTTTAATCTGGCAATAATAGTGAGTTTGAATCTCGATTTAAAAGGACATTAAGGAGAGTCTGCTTTATAAACGGCGCTATATAAACTGACTTGTTATTATATCCTCAGTGAGATACAGGAAAAGCCTAGTTTACTGGGGATACGACAAATGAAAGGCAACAAATCCAGATCCATTAAAATTGTATGTCCACATTAAATTACCTGTTGTAAATAAATAAAAATAAATAAATGAATTATTATTAAAGTTTCCAGTTTTTAACTTTTTTAGGCATTTTAATATCCTTCTGGTTGGGTGAAAAAAAATACCACATTGCAACATACCCGTTATGTTGTACTTAATGAACTTATAGTTTTCCGATGAAACGGAAAGATATCATTCTAAGGTTAAAACACAAACATCACAATTTTAAAATGTTTTCATAGCTTAACATTCTCCTCTCACAATCGAATACTCTGTAGTATTATAGGCTTTCTGGATTCTGGTGTTGGAACGAACAATATATTTATCGTTTTTACGATATCTATTAAGGATACCCTGGACGGATATGGTCAGCAACACAAGGGTTCTTCAAAGAGCCAAAGTTGATAGAGAGTTGCTGACTAATGTTAAAATCCGAAAGGTGTTCTATTTGGGTCATGTACTTAGATGAGAAAAATACAAATGACAACAACTGATCATCCAAGGCAAAATAGAGGATCTAAGAGGTGTTGGCAGAAGGCAAATCTCTTGGCTCCGCAATATACATGATTGGACTGTTATACGGAGCGTTGGGTATCTTTTTCGGGCTGCCATGGAAAAAGATGCTTACTATCAGGTGATAGTCAACGTTGGGGGGACCTGACATGACACTAGGAAAAAGAAGATAATTTTAATGAAATGTCACTTTAGTCAGCGGTCATGCTGTCGTTTTATATATTCGTTTTCAATATTGTCAATGGAAAATGCTAGGTCTCAACAACGCAGAAGGTAATCAATGATTTCCAAGACACCGCAACTAATAAAACGACTGCAGAAAGTTTTCTCCAAAGCATTTCACATTTCAACGGTCACATTACTTACTATAATCTAGAGAATTGTTTAATGATATAGCATATACGAGTATATTATAGAAAGGCAAGAATATTTAAGACGAATAAGTAACATATTCTAAGTGACCAATCAAATATTCAAGACTAATAATAACTAATAAGTCTATCCAACGTATCCAACATCTTCTTGTTGGCATCCAAATGAGATACATCACCATACTCAACTAATGGATGTATAAGACATTGAAAAGGACTATTTGGTAATTTGTTCAGTTTTGTATGCATTTCTGTCTGGAGTGATGAAGTGTGAGGAATTTGATTTCGCGTGATGTATAATTGAGTGTCACTGTTTGTCAGGTCGATGAGAATGTGCAACAGGGTTTTATATAATCGGAAAGAAGTATCGATTTATTTTTTCATGATATATGTGCTCAGTGAGATACATTCAAAAGCCTAGTTTACTGGGGACACGACAAATGAAAGGCAGCAAACCCAGATCCATTAGAATTGTGTGTCCAAATTAAATTCATTCCAGTCTCAAAAAGTTGTATTTAAATAACCTAAAATGAATATCTAATGAAAGATTAAATAAATAAAAATATTGGACCTGTCATGAAAAACGAGTACATTTATAAATACTACAGAAAAATACGTCGCTGAGATCAAAAGAATAGTAATGAAATGATAATATAATCAGATCAGCCGACTCTGGTGGTATGTAGCATTCAGCACAGTTCCTACTTCATAATGACCCTTAAGCGGACAAAAAAGGCGATTGATAGTTATAGCCTCAGGGTAGGACAAAGCAACGCCTTTCAAGCGTCAATGAGATATGGTATGACATTTCTAATGCGTCGCTATTTCTGCTAAGCGTTTTCCCTTATAAGTAGTGCATTTGAAATAGAAAGCTACTTGTCATAATACTGAGATGCAGGACCGATTCTTCTATAAATGCCAACCTGACCATATCCAAGTGTTGGATTTCAGAAGGAGCCCGGTGATTACTAGATGTTGACTAAACACTTTCGCAATGTTTCATATGTATCAATTTTTAAGAGATGAAAAATACGATTGAGAAAACACGAAATTGCTTCTTCAAAATGAATAATCTCCCATGCAATACAAACTTCAGTATCAAATAAGGTATAGGAATTTTACAGTGCCACATATTTCAATACTTCTTTATGGCGTAGAGACCAGAAGCCTAAGAAATGTGGTACTACACGAGAAAGGTGAGGATATCATTGATGGATATAATAACAAATGATGATGTGTTAACGCACGAGAGGAAAAAGAAACAGATATATCCATAAATATGAAAAAATTGAGTGCTTGGAATTTAATGAAGTTAAAAAAAATTAAATACGAGACAGGCCACTGTTTAGTTGAATCTTAAATACTTATTATATGCAAACCAAAGATTTATTAACATCTACATCAATCTTTTCTGGCGTACGTTGGCTACGTTGTCGCCCAGACTTTGCTTTATCTCCCAGAGTATGCAAATTTTCAAAATATTAATTACGCGCTGAATGGTTGACTTGCTTGGTACATGATTTAAACCAAAAGAAAACACGCAATTTTCTTCGCGCATTGTTTTTAATAAATTCAACTCGTTGTTGAGGAGTTAGATGCTCCATAATAAATTGTTATTGACCACTCTCTACAGCTGTCAAATATGAACTGACAAACAAAATCGGCCTGGAACATAAAACGCACCCTGTTTTAATCAAAGAGGAAATAGAAATTTATAATCATCCAAATAACATAAACAACTATGACGAATTCCACCTCAATTCACCGTGATACCCCATGATAAAATCAAAACAACAAAATAAAAGATAACTAAAGCATATCGCTTCAGTCCTTGACGATACTAAACGATTGGCACACATCCACTTATACCTAAATTGATTACAAACAAGCTCTGTTGACGAAAACTGCAACGTTTTCGAAACGTCGGAATCATAAATAAAACGACGTGGTACAATACTCCAAAAGACTTCATACAACTGAAAACATATCTGTATAACATCTGTTTAAAAAATTTTGAACATTTTTTTTCTTTAAATAATACTCTATTTGAGACCCGCTAACCTACATCGTCTGCCTGAGAGGAATCTCTCCCTGCTCTTCTTCTTCTTCTTCTGCTGGATCTTCGAAACGGAATTCGCTACCTCGATTCTCGGAGCGCGACGCGGCAACCAACAACCTATATACAGTATTTGTACCTGTCCGGTACAAAGCTCGAAAACATCTTTATTTCGTAGCATCTTATTATTTTCCCATAACTAGGATCGACAGACAAGTTACTGAAGACGTTGGGTCCGGAAAAGATGCAAAACGGCCCTGCCCTATTGGTGTTGATCTTGGGTACTCTGATGCTAATAAGGCACGTTACTAGTGGATCTTTCTCTTGCAGAAGCTGCGAGGCTGGTCAAGAAACCAGTTTGAAGAGTTGTATTACCATAAGAGAGCACGATTATCCATCGATGAACTAATACAATGGTCATAGTAATAATATTACTATCGATAAGAAATATTAAAAACATGTTCAAGGATTTTTACTTAATGTGACACAATTAGTAAATTACTTCATTCTTAAGGAATACAACCAGAAGTGTTTTTACAAAGAAAATAACGCTTAGATAATTTCACATCGCAATGTGTCAATACACAGATAAAAAAAATCACTATAACGAATACCGATATAACGAGATATTCAGAATAACGAATATACATAAAATAGTGTGTTTAACGAATCCTCTTTTAATGAAATAAAAATTTCAGTGTAACGAACAATGAAATAAAAATTTCAGTGCATTGGTGACAAATACAGATGACTCAAACAGATATAGTACAGCTTAAATGGAAGGGGAAAATAAAGTGGTATATGTGGAGTACTGTGGCTGCTAATACAGGTGGAAATTATGATGGCATTGATAAAGATACTATTGTAATTTTATAACTGTAAGCGAGCTGACCGAAACACATTATTAAAAAAATGTAGTTATCTACTAAATATTATATGATATAACGTCGAATGCAATCTTAACTTTGAATGGCGTCGAAGATGATGGTAAAAATGAAGTAATACCACCTGATATGAAGGTTTCGCTTTCTGGAGATGTGAGTTTCTTGAAAAGAATTCGGACTTATCGAGCCTGTAACACTGGTATTCTAGAAAATATTTTTCAAGAATTATACAATATAATAATAAAAATGTTATTATGAATACTGCTAAGAAAAAATCTGTTTATTCGAAATAACACTAGTCTTTTAAAAAAAGTGAATTGATTATATTTGTACAACCTTTTATTCCGAAACAAAACACTCATTTTAATTATATTTTTCTGCCATATTCAGAAGAAGGGAATATGTTTTATGTTCCCATGAATTTCGTTATAATGGAATTTGAACCGTATATGAAGAAAATATATTTTTAAAGTAGAATTTAAAAAGTAATCTTGAGTTAGGTTGGCCACATAAAGGTTGCGAAAGGCTTACGAAAGAAATATACAATATTACTCTGGATTTTTATATTTCCTTCTTTCAAAATACCATTATCTTGATTCAATTATACTTTCTTTAGTCTTCCTCTACCACGAATTTTGCTCAATTTTTTTTTTTGTTAGACTTTTTCATTCATTAATTCATGTCCAAACCTTTTTAGGGTGTTCTTCTTCATCTTACTCAACACATCAGCCTTAAGTTCATTCTTTACTAATCCCTTTATTCCGTATTCTGTCATAAATTGTAACCCCATGTATTCTTCTCAGTGCACGCATTTCAACGGCATTTATTTGTCTTCTTTCAGGTTTTTTTTTCTAAATAAAAGTTTAACTCCCATTGTCCGTTTATTTTTGATTATTTAAAAATATTCAAACAAAATGCTTGTTAAAATAACGATACGGCATAAAACATCCATTACTTGAAAATCTACAACGTTTTTCTGATATTACAAAACATAAATTAGCATCCTCACATCTGAAACAAAGTCTGAGATGATCAAAATTCAAAATACCTTGTCGTCGTCTCATAAGGATCAGGAGTTTTAAAATATTAGTGTGTCGATACTTGAAGTATTTCCATGATCTCATATTGATCAGCCAGATTTATAGCATCGTCTATAATGGCGGCTCCATTTGGGATTGACAACTCTTGGATTGGATTAACTTGGCTATTGACTTGTTTCTTTTATTCGTGTTCTGCTCAGGATACAAACTTGTGAGGGCGAGTCCTGCCTACGAACTCTTGGCTACTTATATATTCTTGATACTCGACAGGTACCCTTCAAGTGAATAAAAACGCCAGATATTTCATTTTGAGACTTTCAATACTATAAATACATTTAATTAGACGGTTTTTTATATAAGATTTATTTTTATAACCAGAATATCGTAACAGAAATTATTTTATATAATAACGAGAGCAGCTGTAGCACTCCTCAAACTGATGAGCTGGAATACTAAACTAAGACTAAGTAAAGAAATAATCTTACCCATAATAACAGAGATAGATAAAAATATATTGGATCACCCGTGTTTGAGTGTAATTGCCAGCCATCCTGCAGATGGAAGACACTGTGCATTTATAATACAGAAAATTCTGCACATCAGTAAGCACACAGTCTTGACAGATCAAATCCAAAGGTTCGATAGCATGAAGATCAAAGTTCCAAGACGATCAACTCCATATTTCGTTAGGCAGAGTTTCCTTACACAGCGCTATTTTTACGTTGATTAACAGCGCTAGAATTTATGATAAGCAACATATCAGCAAGACAAGCATTAATTCGGATGTAAAACGGTCTAAAAGTAAAAACAGGCCTGTAGTGAATCCTTCAAGAATCGAACCAGGGGTGCCTACTTGCGTGGGTAAAACGTGGGTCAAAATACTCAAAAACCATCAAAAGTTACTGAATCTTGACGGAGACGTTTGTTTCACTTTGTGATAAATAAAACACTATTTTTTCTTTTGTATTCACCACTGTTTTATTTTGTGAGTTCACTGAACAGTTCACTTTTTGTGAGTGAACTCACATAAATAAAACAATGGTGAATACAACAATAAAAAGTAATATTTTATTTTATTAAAATCATGGACCCTCAAAGTAAGTAGTATGAACCGACTGGAAGCATTCGAAATGTGGATGCACCGGAGAATGCAACGGATACCCTGGACGATATGGTCAGCAACACAAGGGTTCTTCAAAGAGCCAAAGTTGACAGACAGTTGCTCACTAATATTAAAATCCGAAAGGTGTCCTACTTGGGTCATGTACTTAGAGGAGCAAAGTACAAATTACTGCACCTGATCATCCAAGGCAAAATAGAAGGCCGAAGAGGTGTTGGCAGGAGGCAAATCTCCTGGCTCCGCTATATACGTGATTGGACTGGCATACATTGAAAAATACAAGAAAGATACAAGAAATGTAAACATAAATAAAAACTAAAAAAAAGATTATATAAAATAAAAAAGTATTTATGTGCATACATATATACAAACAAACATACACATATATTCAGTATCACTTAAATACGTTGATGAGTGCAGGAGGCAGATCTCCTGGCTTCGCAATATACGTGATTGGACTGGCATAAGGGGCGTTGGAGATCTTTTTCAGGCTGCCGGGGACAAAGATATCTACTCTCAAGTGATATTTAACGTTGGGGGGGACCTGACATGACACTGAGGAGAAGAAGAAGAAAATAAATAAAAGTTACTGAGTTTCAAAAAACGACTAATATGAAAGATACTGAATAAAACCACAGAAGTGGTTGCAGAAGAGGGAAAATTGAGATATAATGAAGGAACTCGAAAATTGACGAGAGAACTACAAATTTTAACTGAGGGATAAGTCAGAAGTATGAGAAATTACAGAGCATGTATGAGTGTGAACGAGGCGAGAGCTATGTGCATATATAGACCGCTAGAACATCTGTCATCTCTACCTACCCCCAAAGCACGACGGCGTAATGTGAAACTTTAAAAAAAAAATCAAAATATTTGAAATATATCCATAAAATTTAAAATATTATATATTCAAATTTACCAACAAAACTATGACTCACCAATAAAAAAGCTACTCGAGGCAACATTACACAAAATCTTACAATTTATCAATTCTAAATGCGCTCATAAATCTGTAAACCATTCAACACGAATTTTGAAAGATCTACAGAGATCAATACAAACTGTTATTAGTTTACATTAGTTGATCTTCTCTTATCTACTATATTATACAAATGTTTATTTTATTGGTAGCGAAGCAAATGTTTTACGTGTAGGGTAGATGTCCCAAATATCGCCTACCCTAACTATTTCTCTGTATCTCAGCCTTCTGGATTAGGAAATCAAGCTGGAAACTAAATGAATATCACTAGAAACTATCCACCTTTGGTTTCTAGGAATAAAATCGCTTCTCAACCTATGCTAGTTTATATTAACTAGCAAAATTTAAAACAAAATCCCAAAGAGTTTTCCAAGATTGAGTTCATGATATCGCCTACCCCTGTTCCTATTACCGAAATTAGGAGCATCTGTTAAAAACGAGTTGCTCTAGTTCGGAAATTCTAGGATGAGTCCTGCGACAGCTCACAAATTTGCCCCAGTACACCCTTATGTAATGTATTTACCTAAATACTCGTAACTTGCTATTTATTAGAATTGAGTTTTATATTAAAGTTGATAAAATAATTTAAATTACTGAACATCGTTACAAGGTTGTATTGGGGCAAATTTCTGAGCTGTCACAGGACTCATTCTAGAATTTCCGAACTATAGTAGAGCACACATACCTTTTGTAAACCAATTTCAAACTTTTCGTGAAAAAAAAAAAAAAACAAATACTTCATAATTTATTAGAAAGAAGAAAAAAAAACGTTCATCACAGCCTCAAACACTTCAGACGCAATATTGTTTTTGTTGTCACTCGTAGAAAGCTATCCGCTGGCGCTACGTGTGGCAAAATCCTAAGGCCTCAGCCACTCAGGCAGGAGCCTCGCTTGGTGCTTAGAGCTACGCTGCGAGTTAGGTCACATATCCTAGCGAACCAACGCATACAATCGCAATGGCCACACTGCACGCTACGTGACGATTAATCACCTAATGAGTCTCCTAGCGAACATACGTGTTTGTTAATTGTGTCACCAAGTGATTTTACAAGAAGGAGGAAGTTTTAATAACAGCTGTGTATAAAATGGAGCCTTTGTGGAACCCATCGAGCAAATTATACAAAAATGCACCTGTAATAAAATCACTTTGGAATGAAGTTGCACAGGAAGTAAATAAAGATGGTAAGTTGTAATGAAATTGGTTAGTTTTGAGAGTGGCATCGTTTGTTGATTCAACCGCTCCCAAATGTTCAATGAATTGGTGCGAAGCACTTTGGTGTGGCCATGCATGAAGTCACATAGTCTATTAGTCACGTAGCACCTAGCTTAGCATCTAGCGAAGCACTTGTGTGACCTTGGTCTAATCTCATAGATGGTGCGTATGGTAGCTTGTAAACACGAGTAGGCAATATTAGGCACAGGGGCAATATTTGGGACACCTAGACATATTATACTCTTAAATACGCCTTCCACTCAATTTGCACTATATATGTATATCTGTTTTGTTACTTTATCTTCATTCGTTCGTTACACATCCCTAAATAATCTCAGCAAGATTATTAAACACTTCATCCTTGATTTATAATTCATCCTTCATCATTTCATTATTTTACTATCGTATTCTGTCAAATATTGTCAACACATATATTCTTCTTAGTGTGTCGATTTCCACAGCATTTATTCAGCTTCTCTCAGTAATTTATTAGAGTGTAATAAATAATGCTACTTCAAGATTTGGTGCAATTTGCAATACCATCATGAGCATTGCATGCCAGGTGTTGAATACATAAATTTTATTAACTGTCCGTGTTACTGAATAGATTGAAATAGTGTCACCCACCCACATGATTAGATCCAACATTTCACTAAAACCATTTAATGACCAACTATAAGAATAGATCCTTGAATAGAAATAATAATTTAATATGAATTCCGGTATGAATAAAAAAAGGTAAACAATATATGTTGTTATACAAGGTTTCGAATTTAAACGTGTGGTACTCAGTTTTAGAATCATTAACTGAAAATTGTGTTATGATTACATTTAATAACTAGGACGCGTGTTTCTTCATACTATCCCGAGACTCTTTTCGAGCAGACTCGTCACGGTTTATTACGAGAATAATATTTAGGAATAAATGATATCATGTTTCTTCAGAAATAGGTCGACATAAAAAGAGGTCATAATTAAAAATAAAATATTTAGGCTTGAAAGTGACAATAGGCAAAAAAGCACACTAATGTATTTATATATTTTCCATCATTTTATTGATAATGAGTATTAAAATTCAAGTTCACACAATAGTTATTGTACGGAAAATTGTTAAGTGTTTAGCACCAGTTTAAGTATCCAATGTTTTGATATCATCATCATCACGCCATGTATCTATTGAAGTAAGCAGAGAACACAAATATCCACCTCATTGGTTCCCGGTACATATATTTCCTTTATCCCACGTCCATACACCTGATCATGCATATTTAACATAACAAAGACTTTTCTTTCCTCCCTCTTAGAATTTAATTCATTTGACTGTACCAAGTTTTCTGAGTCTTCTCTTGAATGCTTCTTTCTTCATCTCAAACACTATATCTTCTTTCAATCCATGTTTTTTTTATCTGATGTCATTATTCCTTATCCTATCATATAATATTTTTCTTATATTTCACGCATTTATCTAACTTCACACATCATATAACTTTTTAACCACGCCTAAGTTTCGATTACATATCCTAATGTTGGAACCAATATTCCGTAATGAGAAGTCAGGTTTGCTTAGAATGGAACCTTGACCCAACATTATCTTGTCACATTGTTCGTGTGTGATATATAATAAAAATAAATTATATAATTTATAGAGAGCTAAACGACATCATTGTAAAAGTTTGCATTGCAAAAAGTTTTCTAAAGAAATGAATTTATTTACCAAGTTTGCATTAGTGAACTTTTTAGGTCAATGATGTTTACGATCAGTCGAACTTTATGTATTCCATAAGCACAATAAAAACAAAAAAAAAGTCGAAAATAAAATACAATCTTGTTGCAGCAATATCAGTATAAAAAGAAGGAAGATGTGGCGATAATGGCGTGACTATGAAGATGTAAAGAGGCAAAATCCTTAACAATGAGGCACACGAGATCCTCGCAGGACATCGCATACTAGGAGAGTGATGACACAGCTGGTGTATGTAAAAAGTGGAGACAGCTGGTGTATATTAAAAATTCAAGATCTACTCAAATGTGTATCTGAACCGTCTCACTAGGCTGAATGCCTGTTCTGACTTACACCCCCGTAATTAATACATAAACACACATAAAATAGCTCGGCTGCAGCTTCTCATGAGATCTGACAATTTATACACATATTCCCAAAAAAAATATGTTGACTAAACCCAATCCGACGAGCATAAGTTACGTCGAACCCAATCTTACGAGATTGTTAAAAATGTTTATATACTTCTTCACAAGATTAATGACCTATATCGGACGTTTCAAAAGGATCATTGCATATTCTGAAACAGCTGATTCATACAAACGAAATTCACACATAAGCACATACTCGTATAAGCACATACTTGTATAAGCACATACTCGTATAAGCAATCCAACAAATCCAAGCTGCGTCGGCTCGTGACTTTTGACAACTCTTAGCCAAAACATTTGAACACCAAACCCAATTAGTTAAAATTGTACATTAACACCAAACCCAATTAGTTTAAAAGAAGAACATCAGTATTTGGAAAGAATCTCAATTCATTGAATTTTATTTGGTTTCTAATTTAAGAATTGACCTAGTTTATAAGATTTATCACTATTCTTTAATAGCAGGATGTTTTTTAGTTTCGATATCTCCATTTAAGTGTGGAATCTCCATTTATTACAGCGTTTCTTTTGTTCCCCATTATTTGACTCCATTAAGACAGACGATTTTCAAGCAATTTTCCCCGAATAACTGCCTTTCGAGCAAACTCTCAAGTTGGCATTTACGAATGAGGTAAATTTCCCCAATAAATTGCCAACCGGGGAGAGATAATTAATTCAAGTATAAACAAATTATGCTTCTTCATAATATTGTTCCTACATAAAATGACAATGGAATTTCATTACATCTGCTGATTTTTAACCAGGAACTTTTAGAAGGAAATTTCATAAATAATAATAAAAAAAGAGTTGGCTCAGTTATTACTTTTATCTTCTGAGCCATTGGATTGTTCTGTATTACACTTTCGTTGTACACAGTACAACGTGGTAGACTTATTGCCAGGTGGCAATGTCTTCCAACAACCAGAAACATATTAAAGAGGACTTAAGTGAAAACCATACTGGAAACCTTTTTATAAAAATCTGGGTTCCAACGCGAATCGAACTCCCAATTCCTGGGTTGGAAGACAGAGGTCTTATCTACTAGACTACGGAAGTCGTTCATTTGAATCAGTGCTGAAACATTTCTTGAGCTCGTGTATACACATTCGTTGTATACAGTGCAATGCGTCGGGCTTACAGCCACGTGTCAATCTTTTCCAACAAACCAAATAGCTGATAAAAAGGTCTTCAGTGAAAACCAAACTGACATTATTTTTAAAAAAATTGGGTTCCAAAGAGAATCGAATCCTCAACCTCCTTCAATGAAGATTACCATAATTTTCAATCAATGTTATAGTGTAAAAATATTATAGCTTACATGGAAAATTGGTCCCAACATTAAATATGTAAGTGAAACTTGGACGTGACAAAACTGATAAAAGCTAAATGCGGTAGAATTAAGAGCGTTGCGTATTGTGTGTAAAAACAACGAGGACATTAGAAAAAAGCGATATGAAAGAAGCTGAAATGTTAACGATGAAGAAAAAAATTAGATGGTTCAACTACATATGTAGGAAAATAATCGATACAAATAAGACATAAAAAACACGTCACGAATAAATTAAGCAAAATTCTGAAAGGGTTAGACAGAAAAGTCTTTACTCGTATAATAAGGGAGTGTGCATAGGAAGTGTACGGACGTGGCAGAAGCGAAAAAAGTGTATCAGGGTAGAACACAAAGAAAATGTATTTTCTCTCGACATACCACAATAAGAGCATGGTGTGATGGTGATGATGTTGAATAATAATTGTATTTTGTTTATTGTAAAAATTAATTTAATTTTTAATAATAATTGTCTTTTTTCATATTAAAATATCGATTGAATTTCCTGGTTTGCAATTTAAAACGGAAATAATGTATTGCTAATTTAAGAATAAGAACTAAGCAAAACCGAAATTATTACTTAGATTAAAAGTAATTAAAATTTTATTTTATAATATTCTACTCTAAACAATAGTATAAAATACAAATCGCAAAGTAATTCGTCGGAAATGAATTCATGTTAAAATGTTTATTATAATTCAGACAATCATATTTTTTTATTAAACTTAATTGTTTGAATCAGTCTTTACTCGATAAATCTGAATTCTTAAGAAATCTTTAAATAAGAGGAAACGAGATTCGCTTTCGGGATCCTCCCACGATCAAGGAAAAATTCCAAAGCCTTAACAATCAGCATTGACCTCTTGTGTCCTTTGTGTGATGTTACAAGAAAGAGGAAGACTGATGACTCGTGATCAGAAATGTTGCAAGATGAAACAATTCCAAAAGAGTCATAATGATTTTTATTTCCTTTCATTTTATTTAAATAAACGGCCCTTAAACCTGTTAAATCATGTTGTGTAGCCTCATGACTGATCATCGTGACTCTCATGATAGCCCTTGAAAACTCTTTTCCGTTTATTCCTGCACTCCACAGTTCGAAGAGCAGTTTATTACATTCTTTGTTGACACATACGAGTATATGCTTAAATCAAGAGTATATCAATTAAGTCCGTACGATGCCAACATGTCACCTTTATGAAATCTGATATTCCTATTATTGGTTATGTGTAGTCCTGTTGCATTTCATGGTTAGTGTCACTCATTGAGGGTCTTCCTCTTGTGTGTCAGCCTTCCACGTTTCCAGTGACCACAAGCCTCTCCAAACCGTCTCCATGACCACGTGCAATGTGTTTAAAGAAGAAGTAGGCTATCAGTACTTCGACAATATATCAGTACTTCGAGAATGGAGGCATTAGTTTACCTTTCCGTCTATTAAATTCGTAACACCCTTCTCCAAAACACAAAACTTCAAATGAACATATTGTACGAGTACACACGTCTTTCACTTGCTCTCAGAGTCCAGTCACCGCGCCGTACATACATATTGCGAAGACAAGAGACTTAACTACAATAGATGCATTTGCTGACAAGATGTTGATAATTCTGCTCTACTGTCTCTTATAAATTATAGGGGTCGTATGAGGTATATGGATATAGAGGAAGTGAAACATTTAATATCCTGAAAATTCTTCGCGGTCGCAATTTTTCGCGGCCACAATTAAAAAAAAAGTTACACGATTCTTCTCTAGCATAATTCTGCGAAGCGTTGGGAGGACAGAATGGCCGCGAAGAATTACTTATAAATTATAGGGGTCGTATGAGGTATATGGATATAGAGGAAGTGAAACATTTAATATCCTGAAAATTCTTCGCGGTCGCAATTTTTCGCGGCCACAATTAAAAAAAAAGTTACACGATTCTTCTCTAGCATAATTCTGCGAAGCGTTGGGAGGACAGAATGGCCGCGAAGAATTACTTATAAATTATAGGGGTCGTATGAGGTATATGGATATAGAGGAAGTGAAAGATTTAATATCCTGAAAATTCTTCGCGGTCGCAATTTTTCGCGACCACAATTTAAAAAAAAGTGACACGATTCTTCTCTAGCATAATTCTGCGAAGCATTGTGAGGACAGAATGGCCGCGAAGAATTACATCCAAGAAAATTGTTGGCAAAGAATGATCCAAGACCCGAAAGACGTATGTTGTGATAGGAAAGTCTGGCGCTGTGTATTATCTGCCTTCCACGATAGGGAAAAGGCATGATGGTATTTGGAAGGTCTTATACACTCTTTTTCGGAGTCTTATCCAAATTTATGATTGTATATATACACAACGCACATACATACACTACACCTAAAGCCGAATGTGTTACTATCACATATCGAAAGATATACAAAGGTTTCTTTGTAGTCCGTCTTCCTTAGTATATTTTCTGCATTTTTTTTTACCATATGTGTTTTTCTGAACATATGCAGATGCGAGTAAGTACCTAAGCTTATAACCGCAGCCATTTCTTTCCTATCATTACACTCAACTTATAGATATTTATTTTATAATGTTTTTAATCTATCAATAATAGTGGGGTTAAGTCCCAAATTGGAAGCACCCTTGAGGATTGTTGGCTCTCTAAACGGCGCTATATAAATTATCATTTTATTATTATTATTATGATTTGTATTATATACCACTTGTACATTATACCCTAACGTTTCATCTAAATTGAATTTCCATCTGATTAACAAGTAAACTTTTCGTACAATCCCTTACACGTACTCGTAGATTTTTCGTACAATCCCTAACACGTACTCGCAAATAATAAAAGCAGACCACGGAAAGACGAAAGCGAAAACACGTTCAGCGTATTTTCAAGCTAATCGACGTAAGTGGCAAATTGTGTGGGCTAAACGCATTCAAGGCTGTAACTGATGTCAGAGCAGACGCGAGGATGCAATTAAGAAAGAAAGGATGAAAGGGATCAGAGAACTAAATGCCAATAATCCGAATGTTGAACCCTCAAACGAGTACAACGATCTCATTTCCCAGACATGTCCAAACCCTGAAAGAGGCGTAACGCAATGAGAAAAAACGGACCAAAAGATCAAAAGGGAAAATAAAAGGTTGACTATAAAAAAAACTATTTCGTTTCCTTCTTGCTCTTGAATAGGAAAATGAGTTTTCTTTTATTTTCATTTCCTAATAGGAAACTCACGGGTATGAATCTTAGTAGTAATCTTCCAATTAAGTTTTCTTTGGCATTTGCTCTTTCAGGATTTCCTTTTTATCGTTGAAAATCTGAAACTTAAAATTTCTGAATCCTGCCACGACTTAACTGAGGTTTTCAACAAACAGTTATTTTAAATTATTATATTTAAAAAAAAATTATCCACAATACACAATTAAAAATTGGCACTGTTTTATCGGAAAAGCAAACCGTTAAGAACAAGTACATAATAATAAAAAAAATGTCAATTTATATAGCGCTGTTTAGACAGCAAAAGTTATTCAAGGGCGTTCCAACTCGGGATTCAAACCCATTATTATTGAAAGATTAAAATATTACTAAATAAATATAGATGAGTTGAGTGTAAGGAAAGGAAGGTGTTGCCTGCGGCCATTAGATAAGGTAATTTCCTGCATCTGCAAACTTTATAGATCTTCCTATATATTCTATGACAGTAACACGTTCGGTTTTAGGTGTAGTGTAGCGTATATGTGTAGTATTCATATTTGATCATAATTTTTTATAAGACCTCTCAAAAACAGTGGTTCTTAAGTGATTCTTAAAGCTGCACATGCCACCCATCTCTCGAATACTTAGAGGCTAACCATTCCAAGTCACAAGACCAGGCAAAAACCCTGTCGTAAAATATAAACAGCCTCCAAAAATATTCTTATAATCAGTTCTAGCTAAGAGTAGACTGCATTACATTTTGTGTCTCGTAAACTTTTTCCCCGCATATTTACATATTTTTATTTCGCTACCTGCTTGACATATTTCTAGAAATACGTCTGAAGTATTTAATTATATTTATATAAATATTCGTTTATTTAGTGTTTGTGTGCATATTTTAGTTTTATTTAGTGTTATTTTCTAACGTTAGATTTGTTTTTATTATGTGTTGTTCGGTTGTATATACAATATTTTGTTATATCGGACATTTTTTGAGTAAAATCTTTCGTATGTACGCAAAAAAGTTAGGACAAAAAACGGGGTAGTATTGTACAAATTATTAACTAGGTCTTTGTTTGTCATGATTTAAAGTGTATCATACCAAAATATTGTTTCGAAAAAAAAATTTTTTTTTACGAAACCATGCGTTAACGCCTCCTGACGAGTATAATGTAAACAATTACATAAAATTTACTGAAATCTATTTATTTTTACGTGCTTTTGTGAAATCTTCTCAGATAAAATAACACTTTGAAAAATGTAATTTAAAAACCTGGGTATTTAAGATATAATATACACATGAAAAAAAAAACTAAAGATAAAAGGAGTATTTTTTTTTGTTTTTATCCACTCTGCACGGATTTCTCCTGTTACACAAAGAGGGTCTTCTTCTAGCGTTAGCTTATTCGTTAGGAATAATATCAGCCAGGATTCTTCTCATACTGCTAATCGGTACCGAGAATATATCAACAGTGTCATTCAGTTGGTTCAATATCTCTATACCACGCGTGACTGAGTGTTTAGCCATGATATTCGTCCTGTAAGTTGGTATGTAGAACAGAGGGTGATTCCTTGCACGGCTATATTTATTAGGTACATATAAACTTAGTGCTTCTAGAATCGCGGGACAGTTACGAGTAAAGCAGCCTTGGAAACCCTTTATTAGGAATATCGCAATGGATTCTTGCCTTCTTGTTTCAAGGCTTCTATAGTTACACACCGTGAGAAGTTCGGCATGGTGAGCATATTTTGGGTAATCGCCCTTTTTTCTGTACCATAGATATCTGAGATTTTTTTTTTGTATTTGTTCTACTCGTATATTGTTTTTATTTTTGAGCTGATGAGGAGCCCAACCCGTAGATGCATATTCTAATTTGGTTCTAATTAGATAATTATATAAGTTTCGGAGGATATCGGTGCTGTTAAATTATCTTGATATTCTCATTATAAAACCGAGTAGTTTGTAATACTCCAATATCAAACGTGAGACATGGTTAACGAACGTAAGTCCGACATCAAAGGTTACGTCCAAATCTTTGAATAAAGAAACTCTGTTTAGTGCCACTTCCTATATAGTATACTGATGAAAAAATACAATTGAAAAAAAAAATCCAAGAAGCGGTCCGATTGCGCGACCTAGTGGGCGACGCAATGTCTGGTAACAGAGAAAATATTCCTCTGAAACATTCTATTTTCCGCACTTCATTAACTCCTCTTGTTTCGCCACCACTGACGTGGCAGTTGAATATTCTAATTTTATTTATTAATTTGCATGCTTTATTTATGAGACGCGAGTGTCGGGGATCTTCTTGCAATATTCTTCATTATACGTAACTAGTTGACACTATTTGTATAATAAAGCCGTATTTCCTCCGGATTATTAAGTGACAGCATACACCATAACTAATTAGTTTTTACAGTGGCATATCTTTTATGTTTCCTGGATATCTTAATTTGGAATGAATACGCAAACTTATTATTTTTTTGCTGTATGAAAACGTTGAAATACAAAAGTATATTTTTTGGTTCATGTGAAACACAATTTTTTGAGGTGCATTACCGCGCGAAAACGAATTTGATATCCGTGCCTCCGGAGGGTCGCCGGTTCGATCTCCGCGCTGTGCTATTGTGCTTCTCCCACCACTAGTATTCAGGAGCATAAAGATACCTATGACTTCGGTCATATATATTCTTTAAAAAAAAAACGGAAGTTAAACATGCCGATGTGCTTCGATCATCACACTTCGGTTTACCATCGAATCCAGTACATCCAGAACTTGTTAAGTTGTGAGACTTTGTTATGTATATTATATGTACGAGTATGAACCACGCGAATCTACCTCTGGTAAATTTTATCATTTCAGATAAAATTTACCAGGGGTCGATTCGCCATCCATCCAAAAGACCATCCAACAATGTCACAACTTTAAAGGTTTATTATAGAATTCACTTCAATTTACTTTGGATAGTACGTATTCTTTACATGCAGTTTAGTATTGCCAATACATACAATACCGAGCCGCAAGTTCCGTGCCTACTGCAATGGTTCGCTCCGTCCTTGGCATGCTTTAAGAAGCGACTGAAAAACCTCTCAATTTCTAATCAGTAAAATAACGTGTTTCATTCCCGATTTTTATTTTCCTTCCCTCTCCACCATCCCTTCTTTTTCTTTTGATTGATGATATCTCACTTTATATGACAAAGAATGTTCGGGTGATTGTCCGTCTTTGTGGAATTTGTGGGCATATGCTCACGTATGTATTTATGTATTTCGTGGGGATGAATAGTAATTTGAATAATTTATGCAACCATGTAACTTGCTTCACTTACTTTTGTCTGGTTGGTTGGAAGAGATTGTCACCTGACAATAACCCCACCACATTGTATTTGCAATAAAAGTGTTAAATAAATTTGAAAAAATAATAGTTCTAAAACCAGTCTCAACAAATGGGGCTGAAACAGTGTTATTACTCAGCTACGCACTAAAAAAACAGAGGTAGGTAGAAAGGACACAGCGCCAAACCACACTATTGCGAAACACATATTTCGCCTCTTCAATAGCCAGACTCCTCATACAACTCTCATGATCTCCTTAAATTTACATATCTTTCTTTCAAAATATCATTCACCTGTTCCAACCATAACATGTGTTTTGTAAGTCTTTCTTCATTAATTCGTTATATTGTATTGTATTTCACTATCATTGTATACAGTACAACCTGGGGGACTTATTGCCATCTGACAATTTCTTCCAACCAACCAAAAAGATGTTCAAGAGGCCCTAAGTGAAAACCAGACCGGAACCCCTTTAAAAAACATGGGTTCCAGCAGGGATCGAACCCGCAACCTCCGGGTCAGGAGATAAGCAACTTACCAGCTAGGCCACGGAGGTCGTCTACATGGCCAAACCATCTAATTGTGCTCTTTTTTATATTATTTAATGCATCAGTCCTACGTCTAAATATTGTTAATGAGAGTTCATTAACATTTTTCAATATATATATTGGGTAATTTCATCAAACAACACACATCGCTATAAGATGGTTGAATGACCTGGATTTTGAACATAATATATGGTAAACTTGTGATACGAACGAACAAATGAATGACACAAGAAAAATATTTAAATGAGAAAAAAATTCTTACAAACCAATATTTATCATTCTTTATTATAAAACGCACTTTCGGTCCAAACATGCGATTAATGTACCAAAAAAATTGCTTCGATTCTTTATTTCTGTTATATCTGTTTACCTCTAGAAAAATATAATTGACAAGCATCGTTGAGCTCTTTTGTAATATTTCAACATTTTCTCAAATTTCGTAATCGTCTTTATTTCAAAGAATATTTATGCTGTCTCATTTTTATCAGATTATTTGAATAATTCTGCCATTTTTGTGTACTTAAAGACCACGACTACTTATATTCATTAAACTTAACGTGGTTATTAAGTGTTTCAAATGTGGTATTTTAGAAATTACTTAGAATTTCTAATGCAAAGTAAGCAAATGAGAACGAAAGGATAAATGGTGCATCATTGTTTATCATAAATTAGTTTGCAAAATTAATATTTCGTAAATTTTAAAAAATGTACATAAAAAATGAGATTAAGATTTAGCAAAAGCAATCAATTGTAAAAAGAGTGGTTCAACATTTTTTATACCAGATAAAAGACAATTTTCTCCAAGTTTCTTGGAAAGCATGTACATTTTTACGATCCATAATAAAACATTTTAAATTGACATCGTTGTGATAGGTAGGCGAACCATCGAGTACAAATACATTAAAATGCTAAAAACCCTAACATTTTGTACATGAAGAGAACTGATTCACTAGGCAAGGCCTGTAACGAAATACAGGTAGTCGTCGACTTACGACCTATGCGACTTAGACTGTTCGACTTTACGACCACAATCCGCGATCTGTATTATAAGCATTTTTAAGCCCTTCCGAGATGTCTACAAAAAGGAAAATGTAAATTTCTCAACCTGCCAAGAAGCGAAGAAAGGTTATTGATGTGAAAACGAAAATGATGGTAATTAAGCAGTACGAAGGTGGAAAAAAAGTAAATGCCATTGCGAGTGATTTGATGCTGCTATCACACTTTACTGTGTCGACAATTCCGAAGGACAAAGCAAGGATCCGTGAAGCTGTGAAGATTAAATTGAAAAATGCACACCGTTATTCCTTTTTACTGCGCAGACGAAGACTACAAGTTTAATGTATAACAAACACTTGTATTTTGTATTTTCATGTTTTATTAATATAATATTTAACCAATTTTACTGCAGCATAATTTTTTTACTTAATCCTAACAAATTTGAAAATAAAAAACAAAGCAATACATGAATATATCCGAATATCAGGAATGCTAATGATAAAGGGAACAATGACAAACTCAAAGAATGATAAAAAAAAGAAACCATAGAGAAACCCGATAAATGACAGTGGTGATACACTGATTATAACAAAAACATAGAAAACAGTCTTATAATATCATCACGCACTATAATTTACATATGTACGGAAATTATTGCATAAGCCGACTTACGACCAGATCAACTTACAACCTGTTTATCGGAACCTAGTGCGGTCGTAAGTCGACGAATACCTGTATAGTCATATCTTATTTACAAATTTCATCATGTATCCGTTCAACATCGAACGTAATAGAAAATTATACTATTCAAATATTTCTTAGATGAGAGCTGAGAATACCTATATATATTTTCATTATCTACAAAATACCAGGTACATAATATGTAAAACCCACCATTTTGTAGATATACTCGTAAAGAGAACTAATTCACTAGGCATGGTCTGTGACGAAGTAGTCTTATTTCTTAATCACAAATTAAATAAATACTCAGCCGAAACATTAAGCCACTGCATTCCCATCCTTATAGACTCTTAAATTCCAAGTTATCACACATTCCAATAACGTATCAATATCAACAACCACATATAATAATCTCCTCACATACTATTGTCATTCATTTTATTATTAATTTCTTGTTTAATATAGAAATGTGTTTATTTATTTTTTATAAAAATTGTTTATAAGAACAACTGATATGATATAGTTTGATGATGACTTACTCATATTGTTAACAAAAGAAACATGAGTCTGGCCTTAAGTAAATTGTAAAGTTAAATTTCTATACAAGCTCCTTGGCCTAGTTGGTAAGACGTATGTCTTTCAACCCGGGGGTTTAGAATTCGATTCATTCCCATTGAAATATATATATTTTAAAAGATTTCACCCTCGTTTTCTTTTAAGGCATCATTGATACATTTTATTTATTTTCAACTCTTTATTGTGAAATATACAAAAGCCGAATTTATTGACAAAAGGCAATCTCTTGCAACCAACCAGATAAAAGTTACGCAGATAAGAACCAATTGATGAGTAAAAGGTTACAACGTTATTATCAAAAATAAAAAAACTTAACGCATTTCTGAACAAAAAAAAGACCTCTGTAGCCTAGTTGGTAAGACGTTTGCCTCCCAGCCCGGAGGTTGCGGGTTCAATTCCCGTTGAAACTCAGATTTAAAAAAAAATTCTTGTCTGGTTTTCACTAAAGGCCTCTTTATGGTTTTATCTTTGTGGTTGGTTGAAAGTTATTGAAACATGGCAATAAGCCCGCCAGGTTGTACTGCATACAACGAAAGTGTAATACAATACAATACAAAAAATCTAGACGACCTCCGTGGCCTGGTGGTAAGACAATTGTCTGCCGATCCGGAGGTTGCAGGTTCGATCCCCGCTGGAACCCTGATTTTTTTAAATAGGATTCCTTAGGACCTATAAAAACATATTTGGTTGGAAGAAATTGCCACATGGCAATAAACTCGCGTGGTTAAAAAAAATCTGTATTACAAAATATTATCAAATATCACCAAAAATTGGGAAATGAGAAAGAAGGTGGAAAACGACACAATAATATGAGTTATGGATTAACACATTTTGTCATCGAAGAGAGATGCAATATTGGAGGAAATTGCCACATGAAAATAAACCCGCCAGGTTGTCCTGTATACTCGTACAAAGAAAGTTTAATACAATACAAAATATTTTTTATTCGCGTACTTATTTTTTGTCATTATACAGTAGATTTTTTTAAAGATACGTCGAAACAAAAATTAATTCCGTTCAGTTAAAACGAATATATAAACGGTTCAACGACATAAAGAGATGGGTCTGGTGTTCGGTCATTACCTGTCTATTTTTTGTGATCCAAAAAATGACTAAGCATCATCTTAGATCATCGTTAATGATCTGGTTTGTCCATAATATGATGATTATTGATCTATTCCAAATTGTATGGATTTGTACTTTGTAAACGTTGATACCATGTGTTGAATTGTATGGATTTGTACTTTGTAAACGTTGATACCATGTGTTAAATTACATACATACGTATCATCGCACCGTTTCCAAATATTAGCAATCCATATTTTCGTAGGTGATATATAAATAAACGAAGCACACCATGAGTAAACTAAAATAAATAAATTATTTTGCTAGAAATATAGATTCCTATGTATTTTTATTCCTTTAAAATTATAAATGAATACACCACGATTGTTAATTTACCATTCCGAAGATATCCATTGAGGTGAAATCGGTCATGAGTGAAATAAAGTTAAATAAATTATTTATGTACTATCTAGACATGATACAATAAAAATAACTAAGAATATCGATCCATCGGTTTATTGTATTAAAAATAAATAAGGATTGTATATCAAGGTAGGCAAGGACAGTGCTTTAAAAAATAATTATAAATGCTTGTGTTAGCGCGTGCTTTATACAAATATTTGTATATACATGATATATAAAACTGCAATTTATTTAAGGATCACCTAAGCTGTACCCTTGAGTTTAGTGTTCTGGACTAGTTATTTCAATATTCTGAACTATAAAATTTAACTTAACTTAAAATGCGTGTTAACAAACCACATACTTCAAATGTGAGTGAAGTTAATGATCTCTTGAAAGAGGAAAACGTGAAAAAAGAGTTGTATTAGAAAGTATTTATTTATTTATTGAATACTTCATTATAAAAACTTTTATCTGCCTTGCAATAAATCTGGCGGGCTTGTTGCCAGGCAGACAAAAGTAAATTAAGGAAGTTACACGGTCGCAAAAAATATTCAAACGATTATTTATCTTTATGAAATTTATGAACATATACATAATAAAAATAAAACTGAGATATCATCAATCAAATGAAAAGGAAGGGATGGTGGAAAGGAAAGAAAAATCAGAAATGAAACACGTTATATTACTGACTAGAAGTTAAGAGTTTTTTCACTTGTTTCTTAAAGCATGCCAAGGGCAGAGAAAGTATATGAATTGTATGGATCTAGAAAAAGCGAAGGATGTGTATCCAGATAGAAAAGTCTGGCACTCTGTACTCTCTTCCTAACCCGACGGGGAAATGGTTTGATGTTATGTTTGTATGTAAAATGCCTTCGAAATAATAATTGGGCTGACTCATCCTTCACAGAAGTCCAGCAATCACCTCGCCGTTGCAATTATAAATATTATTACTGCTGTCGGTTTAGTATTCATAAAGCGTTAACCAAGAGTCTGTTCCAGTGCACAGCGTCTGCGTCATCACTTTGGACATTTTGCTCAAGGTGAGAAAGACAGCATTGACGTTCTTAGAGATCAGATGTGGAAAAGTAACAAAGATGAAAATAAATACACAACTTAAAAAAAAATCTTCGGATCAGAATTTTCTTGGTGCTCGAATGAAACTCGATCTGAGAAAGATTGATTTTGATTTTTTCTCAAGATCTAGCAAAGTTTAATCTCCAACCCATCGACCAGTCTTAATTTCGATCTTGCTCACTCATCTACACTTTATTTGGTTGACGACCTCCGTGCCTTAGTTAATAAGACGTCTATCTCCAAAACCGGAAATTGCGGGTTCAAACCCCATTGGAACTCGGATAAAAAAAAAGGATTCAAGTCTAGTTTTCCCTTAAAGCCTATTTAACATATTTCTGGTTGGTTGGAATAGATTACTGCATGTACTGTATACAACGAAAGTGTAATACAATACAATACTGAGCAGAACTTTTGGTATTTCATGCAATGAAGACTCCCATCGTTGTCGGTACAAATTTTGAATATTTTAGCAACACTGGATTTTAACAGATAGAAAGAAAAGCTGTAAGGAAAATCGGAGTAACTCTAAAAACATATAAATGTAGAGAAAGCGAAAGTAGTATGTTGTGATAAGAAAGTTTCGTGATATGTCCTCTACGCTCACCCATTGTGTAGTGGTATGTATATTTCAAGATTCGTGACACATACATACCATCAAGTCATTGACCAGTCGGACTAGACAGAGAACAGAGCGCCAGGTTTTCCTATCTCGGCACACATCTATTATCCTCTTCTACATCCATACATTGTACCATACAACTTCTACGATTTATCTGACTTTCTAGATTTCCTTCTTTTAGAATATTATTCAATTGGTCCAACCACACTTTTCTTGGTCTTTCAACCACACGCCTTCCATCCATATTTGCACTGTCTGTTTCGTTATTTTTTCTTCATTCATTCGTTTCGCATGCTCAAACCATCTCAGCGTGCTTTTTATCGTACTTAACCCTTCCCTTACGGTGATAAAAATGAAACGCGTGTTCCGGTGTTGGGTAGTGAGTACGCGATCAAAAATTAGCGATTTTAAATCGGAAAAATAAGAACATTAATAGATAATCCCCTTAATTAATTATAATTGAAGTTAAAAATTATAATAATTGAGATTTATTTGCTGAAAACATTAAAAAACCATCTGGCACCGCTCACGGAACGGGCATAGGTCTAGTCTCGTTGCCAGCTCAACAGCTACTGCAGCGCGGCAGGGTTGGGGGCTAACTCGGGCGTCGCTTACACTTGCGAGGTGGAGACAATTGCGCTCCTCGCTATTCAGTGACGTATGCAAAAGTGAGATGCGAATATAGTGTCGCGCTTCCCGCATACTTTTCACCTATCGTCAAGACCCAAGATCGAGGCACTCACAGCGTTTAAATGCGAATTTGTTTCCGATATTCAGAAAATACTTACGATGTAGTCGATAAATTCTGATTAATATTAATATTATTTTTTAAATCAATGCGTAAATATATTATGGAGGAATACCTAGAATCTTAACCTTGTATTTATTATATTTATAGAGATATTGATGGTTATTTGAAGCAACGTGTAGAAGATACCCAACACCGGGAAGGAAAGGTTAATACATCAATATTATGGTAAGTTTACATTCATCCCTGATCACTGCGTTCCATACTTTCATCAGTTTTTCTCTCTCAGGCCTTCTCATATTTGTTTTGTTATTTTTTCTACATTCAGTTATCACAGCGTGCTCTTCTTCATCAGAAAAAATGCTGCAGAAATGCGTGCATTGATAAAAATACACGAGATGACAATGTATGACAGAATAGGAATGAAGTGACGATGGGTAAATGTAGCAATATTACAGCTACTTTGATGTTTAAAGTAGCATGCTACACAAGCGTTGCAAAATGTATTTATTTTCATCAACAATACCATAAATCTTATAATATTAAAAAAATGTATACAATAAGATGAAGACAGTTTTTGTATTCTTTTCAATGCACGCATTTCTACAACATTTATTCAACTCCTCTGAGTATTTCTCCACGTCCACTATTCCTGATTCTTGATAAGTTTTAAAATACTTTCAATATGGTATATCACGTTTCTTCGGATATACAAGGTACCGGGATATTTTCCGGGAATAATGTCTATTACCGACACTAAATCACGTTACCTAAATTCAAAATATTTCTGAGAGAAATGATCGTTTGTCATTTAAATTATATACAAGAAGATTTTTTCTCGGAATAAATAGGCTCATAAGCAAAGGCCAGTAATAATTATCGAGTTGCAAACACATCAAATAAGAAAAGATAAAATAGCTGTCGGAAATTTCAACGCGGTCTGGTGATTAATATATTTTGTTTATTAATTAATTAAATTGAAAATAATTTTCAATATTCTAAAAAAGTTTATGACAAAATATAACTCTTCAAAGTAGCATCACGTCACTTCCCTGTTGGGCTAGACAGTGCGCCAGATTTTAGACGAAGACAGCGCGACTTCTACATCCATACACCTTCTCATACAGCTCCTACGATATCTCTAACTTTATACATTTCCTTCTTACAAAATATAATTTACTTGATACAACCACACTTTCTTTAGTATTCCTCTACCACGTCTTCCACTCACATTTACATTGTATATTAATTTTGTTAGTATTTCGTCATTCATTCGCTTCATGTGCCCAAAGCATCGCTTAGTGCTCTTGTTAATCTTATTCAACACATGACTTAAATTCACATTGATCCCTTATCGTTCAATTCCGTATTCTGTCATACATTGTCAACCCATGTATTCTTCTATGTGCACATTTCTACAGCATTTATTCGGGTGTTTTCAATCTGCTTCGACATCAAAAACATGCGTTTCCTCTCTTTGCAAAATACTAGCAATTCAAAAAACATGCGTTTCCTCTGCACCATCCTGTACTTCTGGTTAAAAAATATTAATCCCATCACAATGATCACATCATTTCCCTTTCAGGGTAGGCAGAGAGGACAGGGCACCGGACGTTCCTATCTCAATAAACATCTTTTGCCTCTTCTAGGTCCATACAATTTTCACGTATTCTTCGATTTTTTACATTTCCCTCTTCCAAATTATCATTCACTTTATCCAACCATACTTTTGTTGATCTTCCTCTACCACAACTTCCACTCACATTTGCAGTATATATTTGTTTCCTTCATTCATTCGCTTCATGTGACCAAAGCATCGCTTAGTCCTCTTCTTAATCTTACTTAACACATGACTTAAGTTTACATTGATCCCTAATCATTAAATTCCGTATCCTGTCATACATTGTCAACCCATGTATTCTTCTATGTGCACATTTCTACAGCATTTATTCAGGTGATTTCAATCTACTTCCACATCCAATCAAATTTGGTACTAAAAACTGTTGTAGATTATCTATCATTTTAGCAGATATTGATACTGTCTGGTTCGAGTATAAATGTTTTAATACCCCATTAGGTTTATTTCTGGGTTTGATTCTTGATGGAATCCGAAAATATATTAAAATGCATCTGCGAATCGAACCTACATATTGGCAGATTAAAATTATTACAAAAAAAAATTAGAGAAGTTTAATGACAGAAAAGTGATTGGCTGCGAGGATTAATGATTAATATTCAAAAAACATATTTGGTAAAAAAAAAATGCCGAAATTTAACCAAGGGAAGACGAACGACAAAGAAACCTTTTTTAAGATTTTCCGATATGAGATAGTAAAACATTTGGTTTTAAGTGTAGTGCAGTGTGAGTGTGAGGTGTTCATGTATAGGTAATATAACGTTGTTGTAATTAGTTTTATCAAACACTGTTTATTCCACGTTTTATCAAACACTGTTTATCCTACGTTTCATCAAACACTGTTTATTCACAAAAAAGTTGAATAAACAGTGTTTGATAAAACAAATTACAATGTCTTTAACGTGTTCGTCGCAGGAAGCACAAACGCCTGTGATCTGATCTGTAGCATTCCTTTGTGTATTTTACGTAATGTTTAGTTTATCTCCTTTATTTAATGAGTCTCCTTAAGAGTAATGACTATTATTTATTATCAGAAAATTACTTGAATGTCATGTTTACTTGGTGGTGTAATCAAATATCAGTGGTTCTAAACAAAATACGCGTTTAAACTTAGAAATTTAAAAAACGCCGAAATCGTGCCGCGTACAGGATTCGTGGAATTTGATTTTTAACGCGGTGTACAGGTTAAACCTCCACAATGTTAATGCCTTAACTATAAACAATATATAATATAACGTTAGTGTACGTCTGATGGCCTCGCGCAGTGTGATATTGAAGGAAGAGCAGCAGTAGGTAATATAGAGATTGGTGGGTTATATAATATGTTTACAGGCAGAAGTATTTCAAGAGAAGTAAATCAGGCTGCATGGATTCTTGGTCCTAATATTCTGGCGTGTGAGCAAATTTTTAACGTGGCAAGAAAGTGTTGAAAGTAAGATACATTCTGAAAAAATAAGAGCGTTGCGTAAAATGTGATACGCATAGGTGATCATAGGCATCAAAATAAGAGCGTTGCGTAAAATGTGATACGCATAGGTGATCATAGGCATCAAAATAAGAGCGTTGCGTAAAATGTGATACGCATAGGCGATCATAGGCATCAAAAACGCGTCTTGTGCGGGAAAATAGGGGCAAGCGAAGGGTTGATGGGCAGAGAAAGCGCTATAAGGACAGTCTGCAAGGACTGGAAATAAGTGGCTCAGAAACGTGGAGGATGGAGAGCCATCTATTCTCGGGCAGATGGCGTCTCAACTGCTAGACGTGTGAGAAACAGTCAGCGTGCTGCGAACATGCGTCAGCATTGCCAGGCGACTCAGCCGGATCCACATGTCTTTGTCATCTGAGGGAAGGAGTGCGGATCTAGGATCGGGGTGTTTTCTCACAGAAGATCTCATCATTGACGTGGAAGAGCGTTGCGTAAAATGTTTGAAAAACAATGCATAACAGAATAAGGTTAATTGAAATGAGATACAATGTTTAAGGTGAAGAAAGAAGCGATGAAATTTGACCACATAGAAAGAATAAATTATGCAAATTTTACAAAAATAATCTATACCAATAGTATAAAGGTACGAGAAATTTGAGAAGTAGCCTGAACGAGTGGACTTGTTTTTGCTAAATAATAAGTGTAAGAATTGTTATCTAGTTATAAGTAGAATGTAGGTGTTAATTATTTCTAAGAAATCATATATTAAGATTGTAAAAAATATAAATAAAATGACATGTAGGAAAATAAGATTAAGTAAGTTCATAAATTATAACATATAATTAAGGTTAAGTAATAAATGTGTATATAGGTATAGCCTTGACAAATATTTGTACAATATATTACTTTGTTTAATAAAAAAAAATGCATTCTTTATAAAAGGAGAGTATCCGTGACGAGGTGTACGGATGTGACGGAAACGAAATATGTGTGCCAGGAAATGAATATAGTGGATATTTGTTATCTGCCTACATGGTTATGCATAATGATGATGATATTTCAATTTTAACAATTTACAGCTCGTAAACAACGCTACCCTGCCAATGAGAGACGAACGAATTTCACTTTGACATTACCAATCGAAGACCGAAGCACTTTCATCTGCAGAAGACTAATTGTTGAAGATACAAAAAACCTGTCGAGTCGGACACTCGCCTGAGGGCGACGGAGGGGGCCGATTCACAATGCAAGTTAACAAAGCTGGCACTCAAATCAAAAACACTTGGTAACTCCGTAAAAAAAAAGAGAATATATTATTGAAAATGAAGGTATCATAAAAAAATAATAATGGAGGCTAATATTCGATTGGCTCTTCAGGGCTCTTAAGAGAATGACGAGGAATTGGGGTACAAAATAACCCAATTTTTAATCTAATTTAGGAATAACGAAAAAAAACTTTTTCTCCATAGTCGAATATTAATAACAAAAATCTCTCCGTGGCAAAGTTAATAAGACGCTTTTCGTCCATGCACGGATTCTGGGTTCGATTATCGATTGCATGAAAAATATATATAACAGTCTGTCGAATTTCGTGCTAAGTCTGTCTAATTTCGTTCGTTGAGAATTTTTTGGTAGATACGAGTAGATGATATTTCATGTGCGATAGTTTTTTTAACACGTACGGGAAAGAAATATTAACATTTGTATTTTTAACTAGACTTCATAATTTTTTCATTTTTGTTGGAAAGATTTACAATTGTTGATTAACTAAAGACATCTATCAAAGATAAATGCAAATCACATTTTTGAAAATATTGCATTTGTGCATTTCAGATCGGTATCAAATTCAGATCGGTAACAGCAGTCTTGTGTGACCCACAAATGTCTATAAAACTGAAAGGAAAGGTATACCAGACTATCGTTAGACCCGCAATTATATATGGCTCAGAATGCTGGACTATGTACAGCTCCTACCTAGGCAACTTGAAACAGCAGAAATGCGGATGCTTAGATGGTCGGCAAGAGTATCACTGAAAGATAAAATTAAGAGCTCACGTATTCGTTGTAGCCTGGGAGTCACTGACATAAATAGTAAGCGGGAAGAGCGACAACTGAGATGGTACGGACACAAAGACGGAGACCACTAGACCATACTATAAATCAGGCAATGTATGTGGATATTCCTCGACTGCCGTCCAGAGGA
Organism: Odontocerum albicorne; assembly: GCA_949825065.1. NCBI lineage: Eukaryota > Metazoa > Arthropoda > Insecta > Trichoptera > Odontoceridae > Odontocerum > Odontocerum albicorne. The sequence continues at coordinate 47,271,508 of OX463841.1, forward strand.
AGACCAAAGAACTCCTGGCTGACTCAATGCTCCAAAATCCTGCAGATAAACGGCCTAGATGAAAGCGACACCCAGAACCGAAGAATATACAGCCTGAGAACGAGAAAAGCCGACCCCAACATCGCAGCGTAGCTCTAAGCACCAAGCGAGGCTCCTACCTGTGTGGTCAAGGCCTTAAACAACGTGCGATAAGTTTTTCGGAGGCTGGGAATGGAAGGCAACTGATTGAGTGTTAGGCAATGAGTTGGGACAGTGACAAGAAGAAGAAAAGAAGAGCATTTGTGCATTTAGAACTGTAGTTGTTATATCGTAAGAATTATGGCCTCCTAGATATTACCACAGGGACATTTGACAGGCAAAGATATGTTAAATCAAAACAGATATCTTGGTTTTGCAGCATCATGGACTAAACTGTAATATTAGGTTTTGGGAAGTCAATTCTTCTAGTTCTAGAGAGAATCTTGCTCTAATTAAATGGGGAGACCTGATATACTAGCAGTAAAGGAAGTAAAGCAGTAAAGGAAGTAGCAGTAAAGGAAGTAGCAGTAAAGGAAGTATAGCTGTTTCTATATATTCTACAACAGTACACATATTCTTCATTAGTTCTCATCCCAAAGCCTCGATTGTTATAAAAATACTAATAAAATGACAATTTGTAGAACGCCATTTAAAGAACGGACTCTCCTCAAAGTCGCTCTAATTCTGAATTCGAACCCAATATTTTTAACAGATTAAAATATTACAAATTAGTGTAAGGATAGCAAGGTGACATTAAAATAAGGTACTTCCTAGCATCTGTATACGTATAGAAAAATATATTTTGCAAGAAAACTGCAGAAAACCTATCACGGGAAGTTGAACTAAGAAGAAAAGCATTGGAGATCTTCCGATATATGAAAGTTATACATTCGGCTTTAGGTGCAGTGTAGTGTTCATAAACTATCATAAATTTTGATACGACTTCCCAAAAATTATTGTCTTTAAGTACTTTCTAAATCTGCGTACTCCACTCGTATCTCTGACACTTCAGAGGCAAACCAATCCACGCCATAATACCAGCAACGGCAAAAGCCCTGTCATAATACCCCGCCCTATTTATTGGATTGATTCGAAACAATTAATTTATTTGATGAAGAAATCGAACTCCGAAATGACATCTGTTAGACACATTGGAAAGATACAAATGATATATATCATAAAGTGGGAGGGAAACCAAAATTAAAAAGAGAGAAAAAACCTTTAAAATAAAAACTCTGCAAGTAAAGCAGCAAATTATACGGTGCGATCGGAAACATTTCCTAGAAGTAAAAAAAAGAGATATCAGTTTGTACCAAAAAAACAAACGATAAATTAAATGAGCATTAAAAAACCGGGTTGATAGAAAGATTGGCTGATGTCACTGTCACTGACCCGGGTGATTTTTCAAAGTCAAGGTGCTGCGGGCTCGGCGTGATGAGCAACACATGGTGCCATATATTATATATAAAACTAGTATGGGAGAGTTGTGGACCTTGCGAATTAAGAGTAACGGGAAATAAAGATAGCCTTGTGGCCGGGTAAATATCTTTCAACTGGGGGTTCCCACCTGATGTACACATTTATGAAACATCCGTTGTATACAATACAGTCTGGCAACATTATAGTCATGTGGTATTTATAAATCAAACAGTAAAAAATCGTTTGTACGTATGTCCGTGTGTAACATATATAGGTGTTGTCATATATACGGTTTAATAGTTATTTGTCATATATTAATGTATTATTTATAGTTAGGACATTAACGCCGTGGAGGTTTAAAGACATTACAATTGGTTAAGTCAAACACTGTTTGTTCCACTTTATAAAGTATAATATAAACAGTGTTTGAATAAAGAAATTACAATATATCAATGTCATGAATTGCAGAGTTTGATAAGAAAATTGTACGAGATGCAAAGAAAAGGTCTGAGAAATTCAAAGTAATTGTGATAGAAAAGTGTGAAAGGAAAAGTAAATGCGATAAATGGGTGAATAATGAAAGATAGGAGCAAGTTGACGAATTCCGCTTTTTGGGATGGTATTTTATAAAATGACGGAAGAGTTAAGATATATATCGAACGGCGTGTATCGATAAGAAACAAAGTCAATGAGGCACTTAAATATACTCGAACCGAACAGTATCAAAATCTGCTAAGATAGTCTACAATTGTAAGTCTGACACTCCGTCCTCTCTGCCTACCCTGACAAGGATATAGCATGATGGTATCTAATGACATAGTTTTCTTGTGCCATATATTTAAACTCCATTTAGTATTTTTTTTTCAGGTCCTTTGTATGTATATATATATATTACAGGTTTCCCTAATTCGCACAAGGACCAAACATAACAAGTATAAGAAAAACATGTATAAAACAGTTCTACATTTTAATTCTAATAAAGAATGTTGTAAAAATGTATATGCTACACCTAAACACTATGACAAAATGTAACCTGTAAGATAATATAAAAATATTTAATTATTTCAAATACTTCACTAAATTCAAGAGATTTTTCCTGAAGGAGCTGAGCGACACATGAAATACATACGTCTATGTGAGGACACACACTGTTAAACAGTGTGATTGCTTTACCTACCGGCATCTCCAAAGGCAGGTTAGTTCGACTTATAGGTTGATAGAAGTATCTATGGGAGCGTTGTCTCAAATAATTATCCGGAACATACAAACCAAGACTGTTCAGGACGGATGGGTTAACTAAATTACCCCTGAGCAAGCAAAAAAATTGACACCCAAACGATGAGATCTTCCACTCTAATGATCTGTAACTAAGCACCCCCAGTAAGAAGACATTTGGACAAAGCCAGGGATAATTTAATTGTACAATGATGTTTCCTTGATCATTTTAGAACAGATAAAATACGGGATGGGTTATTTTTGCAAGTAGCACACGTAAAATTTAATTTTATTGACTTACCATTTTATTTTGAGACTTTCGATTGAATTATTCAAAGATTTTTTTAGCAATGCGTAATTACTCACCTGAAACAAAGAAAAAAGTCTAGTTAGTTTTCACTGATATCGTACAAAATTTAATAATAATAATCATAAAAGGACAATTTATATAGCGCCATTAATGACAAGGCTCTCCTCATAGAGGCTCGGAAATCGAATACACTTTTAAAGACAGATTGAAAGATATTCCAAAAAAGAAACAAGTTGAGTGTAAGGTTAGGAAGACGGTGGCTGCGGCCATTAGATTAGGAACTTTTTCCCATATGTATGTTATATGGTTAGAAAAAACATATTTGGCAGGAAAACCGCAGATAACTTACCAAGGGAAGAGACACGACATTCCACGTCACAGGACCTCCAACGACGAAAACTCTATCATAATAACTCGCCATTTTAGATCGATTCGAAACATTCAAATTCATTCACTCCAGCATCTCTCGCATTTGCGACACTGCCCGGGGAACAAAGATTGCATTGTTTTCCAACGAAATTGTACATGCAAGTGCATGTTCCATTTGAATCGCAGTTGTTAGTTGTAGACCCCAGAGAACAGAATCAATATCAACGTTTAAAAAATAACTACTATTACATTTTGAAGTACTGCCATATATCAGCCTAGCAACCACATTACTACCATATATCAGCCTAGCAACCACATTGAAAACAGGCCAAAATTTGCGAATTAGGCTGACCAAAATAAATATAATAGAAATAATCCAGACGCGATACAACAAAAGAACGAATAAAACTTTATATTTACATTGTTCGAAGACATCAGTATGTCCAAGATAAGATGGTTTCGCTAACACTATCATTATACGAGTATAAGTTTATATATTTATGAAACATCGTTATACCACACATTGTTCAAAGAATATTATTATAAAAGTACTAAATCATAATAGCTCTTAAAAAAATATCTGATCCATCTATAGATTAGTCATGCAATCATACATTGTTATACGTATTATGCAACAATATTATTGTCGCGAGAGTATTGTACCACTAAAGTAATATATTTGATGACACATGAGCCTTAAAATGTTTTGAACTTTACAAAGGTCATCTTTCTTACAATATTATTCAGACCATTGTCCAACAATATATACGAGTACATACCACAAGACCATTCCTTGTCGGGGTAAGCAGAGGACAGAACTCCAGATTTTTATATCGCGACACACAACATTAGCATCTTCCGTATCCATGAACCTTCTCATCATCTTAGCAGATTTTAATAGTCAGGTTCAAATTTAAATATTTAGTGCCTCATTGACTTTGTTTTATAGCGCTATACGATGTTCGATAAGAAACAAAATCAATAGGACTCGTACTGGATTTTTTTAAATTAAATTATTCATATCCAATAAGTATTTAATCGAATAAAAATTAATAAAGTTCGTTTAAATTCCTAAATTACGACATATTATTTACATCACATGCAAGACGTCGACTCTGAAAAGGTTTTAATCGCTGCTTCAATTGGGCGTAGAAGTTAAAAGGGATTTAATTCTTACATTATCTGATCAACTTTAAAATACCCACTAAATCTTGTTATGATCAACTTTAAAATACCCACTAAACCTTATATATTCCTAAAAAAAACCTGTCTTGATGACTTGTGTCTAGACGTATGCAGGACACTGTCTGATAAGAAGCCACTTCTATAAAATCCATATAAAAGAAAGCCCTACATGCTCATGTGGAATGAGTGAGAAGACCCTCGACCATGTTTTCTTTAAGTGGCCTCTGCGTACTGCAAATGAGTGGTTCAGAAGCCAAGTGAACCAAGTCCAAAAATATTAAATTTAAGATCACTGCATGAAAGGCGTGCGAAAAGCTATAGCTTTTAGCAGAAAATGCTTTTGTACAAAGTAAGTGTAATAAATGTACTCAATATAACACTTTTCAGAATTGCGATCATACCCTTACAGAATTAGAAACACTAAAATATGTTTGAACCTAGTTTACTTAAAAACTAACAAGAATGGACTTGGTTCACTTAGCTTGTGAACGACTCAAATAACATTGACTCAATTGTAAAGGTCTCCCGTCCGTTCAATATGTCCCACCTATTCGCACTCCATTCTCCACCAATTGACGTAATAGTCACTTATCTGAATTTATTGTCCGAAACTCTTTAAATATTTATAAATATAGTACTATAGTTCTCATACTGCCTTATTTCATTCAAATTGTTATTGGCACAAATCATCCTCTTTAACCCTTCCCTTACGGTGATAAAATTGAAACGCGCGCTCCGGTGTTGGGTAGTAGTACGCGATCAAAAATTAGCGATTTAAAATCGGAAAAATAAGAACATTCACAGATAATCCTCTTAATTAATTATAATTGAAGTTAAAAATTATAATAATTAAGATTTATTTGCTGAAAACATTAAAAAACCATCTGGCAACGCTCACGGAACGGGCGTAGATCTAGTCTCGTTGCCAGCCCAACAGCTACTGCGGCGCGGCAGGGTTGGTGGCTAACCCGGGCGTGGCTTACACTTGCGAGGTTGAGACAATTGAGCTCCTCGCTATTCAGTGAAGTATGTAAAAGTGAGATGCGAATATAGTGTCGCGCTTCCCGCATACTCTTCACCTATCGTCAAGATCCAAGATCGAGGCACTCACAGCGTTTAAATGCGAATTTGTTTCCGATATTCAGAAAATACTTACGATGTAGTCGATAAATTCTGATTATTATTAATATTATTTTTTAAATCAATGCGTAAATATATTATGGAGGAATACCTAAAATCTTAACCTTGTATTTATTATATTTATAGAGATATTGATGGTTATTAGAGGCAACGTGTAGAAGATACCCAACACAGGGAAGGAAAGGTTAAACGATTGAATGCCTCATTACCTTATAAAAATCTGTCAAAATGTATATTTTACTGAAATAACAAAAAGATCATAACACCAAGTTACAAAGAAAGCGATAGTCAGCGGTCGGTCAGCAGTGGCCTTGATTTCATTTCTGGTGGAGGGAGAGTATTCTAGGCCGAACCGTATGACCATCTGACACCGGCTCAGCAAAGCCGGTCCAATCCCATGCGGTTAGTTAGACAAGGTACGGACATAAATATCGTCAGTACACAAACACTCGACTTAAAGTTCAATGAATATTGCGAAATCCAAAGTAGTGGCGACAGAAAAGTGTGAAAGAAAAAATAAATGCGATATATGGCTGAGCAAACATTAGAGAAAGTTAAGGAATTCTGCTATTTATGTAGTATTTTCGATCAACCTATCTCTATTGACCTTAAAGGCACCATTGGTATAGACCAAGAGTTCCCTAACTTTTTTCGGCCGCAGACCCCTTTACCAAAAACTTTACTTACTCAAATTAATAAGTTTATACAGTACTCGCTATTAAATATTTCACTAGATATCAAACTTTTCATTTTAATTACTTGTAATTAAGAATGGAAAAAGATAAAAGGACTACTGATTATGGCATTATCTTTTGCAACATTTAATATTGAAGTCTGCGCTGACGAAAATTAAAGAAAAAAAATGAGACTATTTTAATTACACATTTTAACCCTTTCGTTCACTAGTTTGGAGTGTAATGTGTTTTTATCAAAAAAATGTTTTTTTGAATTATTTTACTTCTTAATTAGGTGCCTATTGGAATCATGGATGTTTTGAAGTAACTAACAAATAGCAGTAGTAAGGGGATCTATTTTCGCTATCGTCGACCCCCAAATTTTTTTATTGAAACTATCAACCCCTAGAAAAATCAAATCGACCCCAGGGGGTTGACATCGACCACTTTGGGAACTCTTGTTATGGATAGATTACTTCATAATAATATATGTCATACTCGATAAATGTCATACTCGATAAGCAATGCTGAGATGATAGTCCACAACAGCATTTTAGTATCATGTTGTTTATAGTTAAGGCATTAACGTTGTGGAGGTTTAAAGATATTGTAATTTATTTTTATCAAATACTGTTTATTCCACTTTTTTGTGACGGTATAACCCTACCGGTTTCAAGGCTTTCACCTCATCTTCAGGGGAACGCAAACAAGACTAAATGCTGTTCGAACTGGTACCAATATACACGCTTCAACGGTTGGGGGCTGAGGGATGAGGGAGGCATGGGACAATTTCGGCCAAGAGCGGAGAGATTTTTGGGAAATAAAAATCTCCCAAAAATCTCTCCGCTCTTGGCCGAAATTGTCCCATTCCTCCCTCATCCCTCAGCCCCCAACCGTTGAAGCGTGTATATCGGTCCCAGTTCGAACAGCATTTAGTCTTGTTTGCGTTCCCCTGAAGATGAGGTGAAAGCCTTGAAACCGGTAGGGTTATACCGTCACAAAAAAGTGGAATAAACAGTGTTTGATAAAAATAAATTATAAATTTAGTATCAACTTTGATGTATGGATGTATGTCAAACGTGGACGAGGAAAATATTGAAAAAAGCCGAATAAATTCTGTAGAAATGCATGCACTTAGAAAACTACATGAAGTGAGAATGTATGACTGAATACGAAATAAAGAAATAAGGGATGAGTGGAACCAACAACCCTAAGTTGTAATATTTTTAAGAAGTTGCACCTTACCAACTAGGTTACGTAACATAGGTCAGATTTGTTGTTTTGTTAAATCTATCAAAAGACCACGGGTGTGGTCATTTCTCATTGTGACGATCATGGTTCATGCATCGGAAAGAAATAAATATGATAGCTGAAGATCACATGTATTTTTTTACTTGCCATTTAAAAACAGACGGAGTATATAACGATATTTAGGAGAATGATCTCTGAGCAATGAATGCTATTCGCAATATGTCAGTAGTTACACTTTTGGCAGACCGGTTCTAGAGTGATTGGTCACACGCCGATTTATTGGCCTAATGACCAATAAAATCTACACAGCATCTGGAATTGTGGTTGAAATATATTTATAAAGTGTAAAAAAACACACTTTTATGAGACCTTAAGCAAAATCTTATGTAAATGATCATAAATTCGATAATAAATCGAGGTATATTGTGTAAAACTATTTAAGCTCGGATTAATTGAACAATTTCAGCTCGTAACTTTATTGTGATAAATATTTAGTCATGGGATACAACATAACAAATTTTATCGTATTTTTTTTTGTCTTACAAATATTCGTGAAGAAAGTTATCGTATGAAACTAAATAATTTCCATATCCAACTTGGATTGAAACGTGGACGTAGATAAATACTGAAAAGAGCCGAATAAATGCTGTAGAAATGCATGCACTTACCTATGAGTGAAATGCATGCACTTACCTATGAGTGAAATGCGTGCACTTACAAATGGCTATACAATATGCATGACAGAATACGGAATGAAGTGATAAGGGATGAATGTGAACTTACGGCTGTTGTGTTGAGTAAGATGAAGAGCACTTTGAGATCGTTTTGGCAGCTGTATGAGAAGTGTATGGATGTGGAAGAAGCGAAATATGTGCGTATTTATTGTATTGTATTACGCCTTCGTTATATACAGTACAACCTGGAAGGGTTATGGCCATATGGCAATGTCTTCCAACCGACCAACCGAAATATTGATCAAATTAATAAAATTTACGCAACATTGATGCTTTTTTTGACTGTCAATTTTGACCATCGAATAGCAAGAGTGCTTGCAAACATTATTGCATTGTATTGTATTACACTTTCCTTGTATACAGTACAAACTGGCGGCCCAATTTCCATGTGGCAATCTCTTCCAACCAACCATAAAGATGTTTTTTTTTGTGAAAAGTGAAAACCAGACTGAAATCCTTTTTTTTTTTAATCTGGGTTCCAGTGGGATTTCAACCCGCAACCTGCGGGTTGGGAGACTAGCGTCTTACCAACTAGGCCACGGAAGTCGTTCAATGGCATGTATGTATGTTAATCAACAACTGTAAATTAATGCACATTTTTTTAAATAATAGATATGACCGAAGGTATCCTTATACCCACAAATACTAGGCGGAAAAAAAATTGTGTTATTTGAAAGGAATAGTATCACAGTGCGGGGTTCGAACTGGTGACTTTCCACATGGATGTGCAGTGCGTCATCGCGCTGCCATCACCTCAAATTAAAAACTACACATAAATATTAGCTTTAACAATATCTCAAACAAATTACTCTCATTATTGGTAAAACAAAATCTAAATATATAATCTCACCTACAAAAACCAGTTCTAAGAAGTCACATTCAAGTTATATTTAGACAGCTTTGTCATTATATATTTCTGACCTCAGAATCGGAATTCGACAAATACAGTAACATAACAAACAAATGTGACTGATGAATCATCCGATAGAACAGCGTGGTGGATGGGTGTAGTGTGCGTGTCTTAAGGTTTGGCTGCTGGAACTAGTCTGAATGTCACTTTCCTCTGGAAGATAAACAACAGATACCAGTTTGTTGATATCAGAGACTAGGCTCAATTCAATCCTCCAGGGCCGACGTTTAGACGTATGCAATTTGTATGGGGCACGCAGGCCAACATCATCTCACTACAAATGTATTATTATTTTTAAATTCATAGATGAATTTCTTTACTGTCCATGCAGTGAGACTCTGGAATCAGTTACAAACCAATATAAGACTCGCTCCGTCCTTGGCATGCTTTAAGAAGCGACTGAAAAAACTCTGAATTTCTAGTCTGTAAAATAACGTGTTTCATTCCTGATTTTTCTTTTCCTTTCCTCTCCACCATCCCTTCCTTTCCTTTTGATTGATGATATCTCACTTTATATGAAAAATAATGTTCGGGTGATTGTCCGTCTTTGTGGGGTTCGTGGGCATGTTCTCACGTATATGTTTATGGATTTCGTGGGGATGGATTGTCATTTGAATGATTTATGCGACCACGTAACTTGCTTCATTTACTTTTGTCTGGTTGGTTGGAAGAGATTGCCGCCTGGCAATAAGCCCGCCAGATTGTATTGCAATAAAAGTGTTAAATAAAAAATAAAAATAATTAATTTCTTAGGGAAGAAGTAAAATGATGCAATGCATACAACAGTAAGTATACTATATATAGTATTCGCCAGAATATCACAACAATATTTAGAAATAGCTACAAACTTTGTGCTCTCCTTTATTAATATAAATAACCTAGTATAAACGAAACATTAAGGACAATACTTTGCCTCTGGAGTTGAGCAACCCTGCATTAACATGTGGAAGGTTTCGATTCTACAAAGCAACTTACATCTCGTTCTACAAGTGAGCCCATGTGTTTTCCATATCTCAAGATCTATCCATAAAATTCTCGAAAAATCCAATTATTCTTGTTCTATGTAAGCGTTGTTCCACCAAAAACAAATCTGAGTTCGTTACCACTACAAAACAAGTCTTCGACAATTATGTAAGTCTACTTGGTAAAATTTGGTAATATTTTATGATATACATACATATATTGAACTTAAATATACATATTAATATTAAATAATTTTAAACAATGACTTTGTAATTTATTATTACTACTGCTTTTTATATCTCCATGTTAGTTTAAGACAAAGTTTTGTTTTTTTTGTAAATAATTTTAAGTGCTTGTATAACTTGTCATATGTTTATTTGTATATAAAAGACACTGTTGTGTCATTAATTAAATAAATAAATAAAATATAAATGGCAAATTTGTTTGATATTTTTTTCCTTTACGAGTAGACAATATTTCTTATGTGGATTTTGATTAATAACTTAATACATTGTTAACAATTTAATTAAATTACTGACTTGTTAACCATCGTACAAGTTTTAATTATTTTATTTGTTTTGTTGGAAATGTTCTTTGTTCCCTTTCATTATCCTTGAATAAATTGTTTTCGTTTAGATGAATATTTATTATTAGAAATCATTATTTTTTTACTTTAATAGAAACGCTATTTTTTTGTAATATGAGTATCCAAGATGAGCTGGTTCGTTGGAAGAAATTATCACATAGCAATAATGCCGTTAGATGAACCATGTTTGACCATGTACAAAAAAGAAAAAGTAATGAAATATTTCTACTTGACATAATAATATATTTCATAAAATGCACCTTTTTGACAGCTTCAATTTTTTTTAAATTATTGCATAATAATGATGCAAGATATTATTTTGAGATAACCATTAACCATAGATGAAATAGATAAATAAATATTGTAATATTAATTAATAAAATTGGATGAATTTAAGGACCATATCTCCCCATCCATCAGACAATGTAGCCTGCCTGAAACGGACGCATTCCATATGAGGACCGCACGCGGAAAAATAAGGTTTTATAAAATGTTTTTGGCTTCCTGTATCTTTGTAAATAGAACAAATTTATCAAATTACATTCAATTATTCCCTTTTAATCGTTTATGAAAAGAACACGAAAAAAATATATCCATTTCAAATTAAGGGTGTTGTCAAAATTTGCTGAGATGATAGACCACAACAATATTTTAGTACCATCTTTGATGTATGGGAGTGGCATGTGGGCGTGGAAAAATACCAAAACATAATAAGGAATGAAGTGATAAGTGATGACTGTGAACTTAAGGCTGATGTTTAAGATGAAGAAGAGCATTCTTGAATGGTTTGGGCATGTATAACGAAGGAATGAGGAAATGCTATGAAAATAAACATACAATGAAAATGTGAGTGGAAGGCATCGTAGAGGAAGACCAAGGAAAGTATAGTTAAATCAGATAAATTATATTTTGGAAAGAAATGTAAATTATCAGAAAAATCTTAGGAGTTGTATGGGTGTAGAAGAGGCCAAAGATGTGCTTCGAAATAAGAAAGTCTGCTGGCGCACTGTTATCTCTGCCTGCCCCAGTAGGAATACGACGTGATGGTATGTATGCGTACCTAAGTACACATGTTGAATGAAATAATTTTGTAGGTATCAGAAAATAAATCAAACACCACGAATAAAACTTATAGATTTCTCAAAATTAAAAAAAAAACATTAACTGTGTACAACAGATGTATGATGTGCGTACACATAGAGCAATTTTAGAACAAATCTGTTCTGATTCTTTACAAATGTTGTTTCCTATATTAGCAACAGTTGTTAGCTTAACGTAGACGGGCAGCATAACCCTCTCTAGGGCCCTGATTTTCCCCTCTGGTACCTGGTGCTCATTCTCTCTCGAGACTGCATCTCGACAGAGCTGGCCCATGTTGATATGGAGGTCACTGGCATAAGTTGGCCGCGTCGATTGTCACTTTCTTTACCTTACAACAACTTACAGTCGACTTGTTAGTCTGTCGAATATTGTGCTGCGTTTGTGATAAGAATACATATTCAATCGTCTCATAGATTTTGTATGTGATCAAAAAAAACATCGTGGCTTAAAAGTAGAAAACTTCTTCAACTCGAGTTTTTCATGTTTGATTCTCGATGGCGACCGGCAGTAAATTGATGAAGTTCGTTTACAAAGTTTTTGAAGGTACACAAAAAGCACTCCAATCTGGATAATTTTCGTCAACATAGTATTGGATGGTACACAAAAAAGCGTCCCAATCTGGATTAGAGGTCGTCTACAAGGTATTTATGTGGTGATAAACAAAAAACGTCCCAATCTGGATAACGTTCGTCAACAATGTATTTGATGGTATACTAAAAAGTGTTCCAATCTAGATAACTTTCGTCAACAAGGTTTTATTAGATGGCACACAAAAAAGCGTCCCAATCTGGGTAAGAGTTTGTCTACAAGATACTTGATGGTACACAAAAAAAGATCCCAATCTGAATGATTTCGGTCTACTATTTATTTGATTGTACACAAAAAAGCGTCCCAATCTAGATAAGAATTTGTCTACAAGATACTTTATGGTACACAAAAAAGGATCCCAATCTGAATGATTTTCGTCTACTATTTATTTGATTATACACAAAAAAGCGTCCCAATCTAGATAAAAGTTTGTCTACAAGATACTTTATGGTACACAAAAAAGGGTCCCAATCTGAATGATTTTCGTCTACTATTTATTTAATGGTACACAAAAAACATCCTTACCTGGATAAAAGTTCGTCAACAAGGTTATTGATGGTATACGAAACAGCATCCGAATTTGGATTAAAAGTTCATCTATAAGATTTTTGATGGTACACAAAAAAGCGTCCCAATCTGGATAAGAGTTAGTCGACAAGATATTTGATAATACACAAAAAAGCGTCCCAATTCGAATCAAAAGTTCGTCTACAAGGTTTTTAATAGTACACAAAAAGTGTCCCAATCTAGATAAGAGTTAGCCTACATAACATGGTAGACAGATGGTACACAAAAAAACATAATCTGGATAAGTGTTCGTCTACAAGGTTTTTAATAGTACACAAAAAGTGTCCCAATCTAGATAAGAGTTAGTCTACATAACATAGTAGACAGATGGTACACAAAAAAGCATGATCTGGATAAGTGTTCGTCTACAAGGTTTTTAATAGTACACAAAAAGTGTCCCAATCTAGATAAGAGTTAGTCTACATAACATGGTAGACAGATGGTACACAAAAAAGCATAATCAGGATAAGTGTTCGTCTACAAGGTTTTTGATAGTACACAAAAAGTGTCCCAATCTAGATAAGAGTTAGTCTACATAACATGGTAGACAGATGGTACACAAAAAAGCATGATCTGGATAAGTGTTCGTCTACAAGGTTTTTAATAGTACACAAAAAGTGTCCCAATCTAGATAAGAGTTAGTCTACATAACATGGTAGACAGATGGTACACAAAAAAGCATAATCAGGATAAGTGTTCGTCTACAAGGTTTTTAATAGTACACAAAAAGTGTCCCAATCTAGATAAGAGTTAGTCTACATAACATGGTAGACAGATGGTACACAAAAAAACATAATCAGGATAAGTGTTCGTCTACAAGGTTTTTAATAGTACACAAAAAGTGTCCCAATCTAGATAAGAGTTAGTCTACATAACATGGTAGTCAGATGGTACACAAAAAAGCATAATCTGGATAAGTGTTCGTGTACAAGGTTTTTGGGTGTTACTTAAAAAAGCATTCTGGATAAGAGTTTGTGTAAATAATTGTTGTCATTTAACGACATGCGGCAGTAACGAGTCAACTGCATTGGATCGGAGTTAGTATGGTTGATTAGGCGGGGACATACAATATTTTGAACGGATTAATGGGTCTGTAGGGAATACCGTCGTCCCTAAATATTGTCAACATGCACGGTCAACGACCGATGAATCAACCTTTGGATATGTACGAAGGTCACATACCAGAACATCAATATTGTTTACACGCAAATAATATTTACGTTGCATTCCACGGTAGAAAGAGAACGCATCGCGTTGTCTCACCGTTTCGCCGATAAATATTCTACCCACTACATTGTTCGCAACGTCTGCAAACGCCTCGGCACGCACAGGAGTGAGATAAAGATATACTGCGGACGCATTCACGCGCCCCGTTCTGAAATTGTATATATACCTACTTATCGACAAATAAAAATCACTTATTATTATTCACTTGACCATTCATCGCTGTTTACTATTTATTGATTATTCACTCTCACTTCCCGCATTCCTGAATCGACGTATTTTATTTTAAATACAAAACAAATCATAATCATCACGACATACCACTAAAGCATCCCGCTAAAGGTCTATAGATCCAAAAGAGCACTTAATTTTTGGCCTTTTATCTTTTAACAATTTCCAAATGAAACATTTCTCACCATAAACATTTGAGACCCCATACAATGCACAATCAACATACAACACGGTATGTGAGCGAAATCGTTCATATTTGATTACTTTTTTAGCATTTCCTATGTGAACTGGATCCCATTATTATCAGACGAAATTTTTGAGACTGAAATGGTTTAATGAACTGTGAGAAAATTTTCGATAACAATAAAATATTACAGTTATTGTTTTGAAAAACAACATTTTATATCGCCCATCAATTCATATATTTCCATATACCATAAAATCGCACCAATGATACAATACTGGCACAAGTCAACATTTTCTGTAAAAAAACTTTAGCATATTTATAGATGAAGTTTGAATGAGTTCTTACAAAAAAATGTTTATTCGGCATATTCATTTAATACTAATATTATACAGTGTGCACTTTGGTTGTTTATTGATATGTCCTTTGTCCTGCAAAGTTTTTGGTAAAAGTGAAGGATTTACATTTTTAATGGAAAAAAAAACAATATCAAAATGTGCTAAGTGAATAGTCCACTACAGTATTTAAGTACAATGTTTTGATGTATGGGAGTGAAACACGGGCGTGGAAAAGGACTAAAAAGCGCCGAAAACATGCTGTAGAAATGCATGTACTTAGAAGAATACATCGAGTTACACTATATGACAGAATATGGAATGAAATGATTAAGGATGAATGTGAACTTAAGACATGTTGAGATGTGTTGAATAAAATTAAGAACACTGATTCGGTTTGGGCACGTGGAACGAAGGAATTAAGAAAGACTAACAAAACAAATAAATATACAGTGTAAATGTGAGTGAAAGGTATGGTAGAAGAAGATCAAGGAGAATATGGTTAGATCAAGTGAATGATATTTTGAAAAAAGGAAAAGTAAGGCAAATCGTAGGAGCTGTATAAAAAGGTATGGATGTGAAAATATGTATACGAGTATATGCCGAGATAAGAAAGTCTCACGCCCTGTCATATCTGCTAACCCCTGTAGGTAAACAGCGTGATGGTATGTATAATATATATGTATGAAAAAAATTGTATTATTGAAAAAAAAAGATTTTTGAATACCCTAATCAAATCTAAAACTGTTTATACAAACAGTATAATAATATAATAATTTGAAATGTGATAGTCTTGTGTTAATAAAAAAAAACAAGATGACATGCTTCAAACGTGACGGAATAATTTTTTTAATTGATTTTTGACTGACTAAGATGGCAAGCAAATATAAAGTGACGGTTTTTTAATTAAGAAAAATATTTATTATAAGTACTAAATGCATAACAGTTAATTCGGACATGTGAATTCGGAACAGTCGAATTGACATATCCGAATCGACGACGCGGACATATTACAGAGTGTGACCGGAAAACCAGATTGTATTCGGTCCAATGAATCGAGTATTTTTGTTTAGAACCGTTGGAGTAGGTACAACATTCGCAGTTAGTCATTGCATGTGCTATCAATACTACAGCACATGAAGGTGTAGCACACGCCCATGTATAGTTACCAGACTAGGACCTTTTTTCGAGGGATGGGTGTTAATCGAACTCGAAAGCCCCGTGTGTAAATCAAGCTAGGTCATGAAGGTCAAAAAACTATTATAAGAAAACAAAATAAATTTTTATTACCATTCACAAAAAAAAATTCTTGCGTTTTTTCAAAGTTCAAGCTTCTAAATTTAAAAACTTAACCATCTAAAAACTGTCTTATTTTTACTTATGACAGTGTCGCATTAACTGTGCGATATAATCTATAGCGGCGGGTAACAATCAGTGGTGCGGGAGAGATAACTGGTTGTAGGTGGATAATTTGTGCAATTGACCGTATAATTTGTTTATCAAATGTTTAGTCAGTTTTGTTATTATTTGCTTATATTAATTGTGTTATTTTTGTTCAATATATTTTAATGGAAACGAAATAAAAATATGTAGTAATAACTAAAATAAGTATAATTTTGGTGGTACATATTTATGAAAAGGTTGAGAGCCACTGAACTTTAGGATTTATACTTCGCAACTGAAAATGGAAACCTTTTGAAAATATTTTACAATCCAAATTTCATTTTATAAATTATCACAATAAATGTCTTTTTAAAGGTTAATTAAAATTTGTTGCTATAAATAACGGAGAAAAAATAACTTTCATTTGAATGCGTTCATAAAACCTGAAACCATTATACTATCTTATTTTCATTATTTTGTGTACATAGCACATCTATCACGGTTATAGATGTACATCAATTTCTTCCGACCAACCAGCAAATCATTATCGGTATTCTTAGAACAAAAACTCGATGTAGTGAGAAGCTGATAACTAACTTTTTTTTTCAATCAAACGTTTCGGATTTAACTTGATTGAATTCTATATAAGAAAGCTAAAACATAAATTATTTTGTTATTTACAATTATTATAATAAAAGATAATAATATATAAGGCTTTATTAATTGCATGAGGGGTCATCCCTAGCAATGAATGAAGGCAGACATCGCCTATACTCGCGGGCTAACTTTTACCGAGACTGGAGAAGTGTAGTGTATAGTGTTCATATAAAATTATAAATGTTGATAAGACGTCATCAAAAGTTGTCTTGAATTGATTCCTAAAGCTGCACACGCCATCCATATCTCTAACAATTAGAGACAAACCATCCATTTCTCGCAATGAGACTAGCAACGGTAAAAGCACTGCCATAATACCCTGCCATAGTGAATTGACTCTTTCATTAATTATTATTGATGTAAGAAAATGATAAATAATATAAGGTGCCCCAAAAACATGTGTACAGACTATTACACCGTGCCGTTTTATTGACCTTACTGCAACAATTTATTATTCTAAGCATTCGTGATGAATTTAGCGATTAGGACTTTTTAAAATTGTGCACCTCTCCACGGACGTAGGGTTAGCGTTGAATATCCGCCCCTCCCCGGATAGCACGCTAATGGGTCTATTTTAAAAGAACTCATCAAAGATAATGTTTATGTCACAAAACCGTAAACAGTTGAATTGAGAACAACTATTAAAAGAGAATGCGCCTAAATACCAAAACAAATTATTCAATGTTTACCCTGTATAGTTGTGATAGTAAACATTTCATTTGAATATTTTATAACTGTCGAATATGACAAAATATAAATAAACAATATAATATTATATATTTTCTCCATTGTATTATATAAATCGTCGTCCTTTACTGTCCATGCAGTGAGACTCTGGAATCAGTTACAAACCAATATAAGACTCGCTCCATCCTTGGCATGCTTTAAGAAGCGACTAAAAAAACTATTTAAAGCAATAAATACTTTGTTGAAAAAATTTTAATTTCTTGTCAGTTAAATAACGTGTTTCATTCCCATTTTTTCTTTTCCTTTCCTCTCCACCATCCCTTCACTTCCTTTTGATTGGCGATATCTCACTTTATATGAAAAAGAATGTTCGGGGGATTATCCGTCTTTGTGGGGTTCGCTCACGTACGTGTTTATGGATTTCGTGGGGATGAATAGTAATTTGAATTATTTATGCAAGCATGTAACTTGCTTCATTTACATTTATCTGGTTGGTTGGAAGAGATTTCCGCCTGGCAATAAGCCCGCCAGATTGTATTTGCAATAAAAGTGTTAAATAAATAAATAAATAAAATGTTGAAGAGATTATTTTCAGGATTGTGATTTTCATAGTTATTAAATTTAGATACGTTTATGTAATTTAGAGTAAAGCATGCTATGATCTAATATGATTATTTTAGTAAAATATGTTTATAGGTCTACTGAATGATAACAGTAAATATTTAAAATATCAGTAAACTAACTGCTATTAATAAAAACAATAAACTTACACGTATGTATGTGATTATGAAAAAAGGTCAGTGACATAGACAAGCCAGAACCGTTTTGTTGAAGTGAATTGAACAAACAGACCCGACTATCTTGATCGAAAAGTCCTCTCAATCCAGAGCACCTAATTTGGATACTATTTATCACACTGTGTTGGGGTGTATTCCATAAATTCCTTTAAATGCTCTCTTCTTGTTTAAACAACGTTCATCTCGAGTATCTTCCAAGAGCATACTATTCGGGAGTCTTTTCAATAAATTTGATCGTCAATCATTGGTGTGCCTCGTAGTCGAGTATCCCCTCGCATTCCACCGTCAATTTAATTGGAAAGCGAAGCTGTGCTGTGGAGTAAGGCAGAATCTACATGAATTCGATTATGGTAATAGGTAATCCCTCGCATTCCTGGAAGATTGTATTGTATTGCACTTTTGCTGTATACAGTTTAATCTAGATGGCTTATTGCCATGTGTCAATCTCTCCCAACCAACGTTAATAATGTTCTTGTCCTGAAGTTACAACCATATAGACTACGAAGATAGTCAAGAAGATTATCAGTTTATCTTAATGAATAACGATTGCGATAAGTTGGTTTATTTGTTATATATTTAAAAGTGTTTATATTCTATACATTAATCGATTGTATGCAAGCAGCTGCACTTCAGCATACATATTTATTTATTTAACACTTTTATTGCAATACAACCTAGCGGGATGATTACCAGGCGGCAATCTCTTCCAACCAACCAGACAAAAGTAAATTAAGCAAGTTACATGGTCGCATAAATCATTCAAATGACTATCCATCCCCAAGAAATCCATAAACACATACGTGAGCACATGCTCACGAACCCCACAAAGACGGACAATCACCCAAACATTATTTTTCATATAAAGTGAGATATCATCATTCAAAAGGAAAGGAAGGGGTGGTGGAGAGGAAAGGAAAAAAAAATCAGAATTGAAACACGTTATTTTACTGACTAGAAAAAACATAGTCTAGGTAAATAAAAATATTGAGGTTTGATGAAAAATGGAGCCAAGTTTCAATTGACATTTGCAATGTTCAACACTTAAATTTTGGGATGCAAAATCTACAAAAAAATGTGACGACCTCTGTAGCTTAGTCAGTGGTATGCCTGCTTTCCAACATGGGGATTGTAGGTTTAATACCCGTTGGTAGCTTATTTTTTAAAAAGGGGATTAAGTCTGGTTTCCACTTAAGATCTCTTGAAAATCGTCCTTGGAGGAAATCGCCACAAGGCAAAAAGGCCGCTAGGTTGTAATGTAAGAAAGTAAAACAAGTTCGAGAAAAAAACACGTATTATAGTTAGCTTGCTAAGCTGAAACCCATGACCCTAATAAACTCGTTTTCATTAATATTATATTATACATACTCATACTATGTTATATATCATCATGCACTAGTCATTTCCATGTTGGGATAGGCTGAGAAAACAAAGCGCCAAACTCTTTATCATGATATACATCCTTCACCTCCTCTACATCTATACATATCTTATACAGTTCGTTCTGATTTTCTTACTCGTTACTTTTCCATCTTTCAAATTCATTGAACCCAATCAGCTAATCAAAAGTAAGTGACTAAAGAAATTTATAGTAATTGTCTGCCCTTTGACCAGATATTTTAACATCAAATAGCAAAAAAAGTATGTAGAAAATGCCAAATAACTTAAAATTAAAGAAACTCAATGATATTCCCACACTTACGATGCTGCTCAGTGGACGGTACAGCTGCTGTGGGCGTGGGCAAACCTGAACTTAGAAACAACGGCAAAGAATATTTTTTAATTAGCAATAAATCAGACTGAAAATTACATCTAACATCATCATGTCCATAAATATATGGACGGAAGGAGACACGGTTACACCATAAATCCCGCTAGCATAATTGGAAGGCGCATTTAGAAGATTATCCTGTCTTGTAGTTTATGACTGAGAATCGAGACTCCCATGATGGTCCTTGACACTATCCCCGAACATATGCGCGCTCTGGCCGAAAGGTTCTACAGCTCTATATCCCGTCATCCCAACCCAGTCATAAAAGCCTTAGATAACTACAACGCGAACACCAGTTACAGACACACTCGTCCGAAATCAATATTGCGAAACATCCCCCCGACCCCCCCCCTCTTTAACTCTAATCATCCCCCCAAATAACCCCCCGATTGTCACTCTGAACACCCCATCATCGATAATTCCTCCGGCAGACAGTTTACCCCCATAGGCAACCGCATTTCTCACCTTCAATAAACATTTTCTACACCTTAATATATTTATAAAAGTCACACACATTTCCCCACTCATTTACTTATCTACATATACTATATTCATTCTTATAATTTATTCACAATTCATTTTTTCATTTTTTTTTTTTTTTTTTTTTTTTTTTTTTTTTTTTTTTTTTTCACCCATTCAATATAAAACAGTGTGTGACGACACAAATTTATGTATATTTGTATTTAATATTATGTACATATCATCATATTTATATATGTATTTAATCGTTTATAATTTCTCATAATCATTCATAAAATCAAAACAATTACCACAAACCTATCCTTTCCCGATTCCCAAAAAGATCCAAAAATTTCCAATAAATATCTTAACAGTCAGAACTTATCCGATGAAGGAGTAAGGTGTCCTACCATCGGACCGAAACTCCGAACAAGCTATCCATCACTTGATGGTCCTTGACGACTCATCTCCATCCATCCCTGTACTACACAGTTTGAAGAGTTGGTAGTCGTGTTTCGTCTCTCATTTGGTCAGTGCAACTCATTTGGACTCTTAAGGTCGATTGACACACATCAGTGACGTGACAGTGCCGTGACCGGCTCGTGATTAAACCGACAAGATTAAAAATATTCTTCTAGGAATTTGAAGGGTCTTGTTCATCCTCGCCCGGCGCGCGACCGTGCCAGTGCAACCAGTGCTGACGCCGTCACCATACAGTGAACATCAGATTACTTTCTGACGATATTTTTGCCATCACGGCCGTATGTTGTTTTATCAGAAACATGAATGACGAAAAACGTATTGAGCTAGTGCGCCACTATCCCTCGTTGTTTGATCTATCCAATCCAAAATACATGCTCTAGTTTTCCCCGCCTGATGAACCCACATCCGTTTTTTCACTCGCTCTTCCTCTGCTTCATCCAAAACCAGAGCAAACATCGAGAGTTCAACTTCTAAAAACATCGCCATCTTGGGCACTCAAATGCACTGGCAAAAGACGGAGAAACCACTGTCGATTGTGAATAGAAGTCACTGTGAGATCACGGCGGGTAGAATCACGGCACTGACACGTCACTGATGTGTGTAAATCGCTCTTTACTCTTGTACGTCTTCCTTCAACGCTTCCAGTGACCACAAAGTCTTTTCAAACCGTCTCAAAGAATCGGAAGACTTGTCGTAGGTATACGAGTATTCTCGACAATCTGTCGATGAGTCTCAGTTCTTAGAAAATGGAGGCATTAGTTCGCATTACCTTTCACACTTTTCTATCACCGTGACTTAGGATTTCGCAACATTCATTCTTACTTAAAGGACACTTAAATTTTGTAATTTGTTTCATCAAACACTGTTTATTGCACTTTTTGTAACGGTATAACCCTACCGGTTTCAAGGATTTCACCTCATCTTCAGGGGAACACAAACAAGACTGAATTATGTTCGAACTGGTACCGATATACACGCTTCAACGGTTGTTGACATTCGGGTTGGGGATTGAGGGCTGAGGGAGGCATGGGACGATCTCGGGCAGCTGCGGAGATTTTTGGGATATATGTGTTTACCAGATGTTCGCCTCGATGTAACATATTGACTTAGAAATTTTTAGGGCCTCTAATATGTCCAATTTATTTCCGTTACTACTGATATGTAAGAATTTGGCATCATCGATAGAAAAAGTATGGTTTTCACGGTGACAATGATTAGCCATTTCAGAATAAATTAGATGATTTGTTAAGGCGGATTTGTGTTCACGAAATCTCTTTTCAAAACATCTTCCTGTCTTTCCCATACAGAAATTATCACAGTCAGCACATAAAAGTTTATACACACCACTGTTGCTAAGTATTCTATTTTTGCCTTTCCCGTTAAATAAGAGTTTCCGGAGATTAAAATTAGTGTAAAAAGCTGGCTTTATGTGACTTTGAGACACTTAAATGTTGTATACCTATTAAATGAATTATTAAATATCCGATTGAGATGTATTTAGACAATATCGAAATAAACTGAAAACACATGGTACAATCTCATTGTGTTGTCTATTTGGATTCTTTATAAAAAATATATATGTAGCTTTTAATCGTGCAAGATACTTTTACTGGGTTATTAATTAATTCTTACATAAATAATTTCTTCATTACTTTCAAGGTTTTGACTGCAAATCTAAAGTAAGGCTATATAAAGACTTGAATGGACTAAATGATATTCGTGCAGCCGCAAAAGTTGCATCACCGCAATAAGTTGCATGTTGCAATACATCTGCACGCCGCGACCCAGACAACTCGGACACGTCCGTCGCGGCTGATTGAAACTAATGCAGATTGCAAGCGGTGTGGAGACTCATTGTTAAAGCGAAGGATTCTCATGCATCACTTAAGTTATTTTCTTAGCTGTAGCATATTTTTTTCTCATTGTTTGGCAAAATGGACTAATTTCTGAACTATAAAAGAGTTTTATAGTGAGAAACACGATGCCGATGTAGCTAGTGGGTACCAATTCATGGATGGACGCAGAAACGGTGTGCCGGCCCCTCATCTATATCAGACTTTCATTAGACAAGTGAAAGAGATAAAGAGAGAAAGAAATAGATGGAAAATAGATAGTGTGTGTGTGAAAGAGAGAGAGAGAGAGAGAGAGGCAGGTAAAGCATGAGGGACAGAGAGATTGAGAGATGGAGTGAAAAGGACATAATGAGATAGAGAAGAAAGGGAAGAAAACATTACATTTGGGTATTTGTTGATTAATTGTTTGGATGATTGTTGGTTATGACAATTCACAACATTTTAGTACAAACTTTGAAGTATGGGAGTGAAACGTGGACGTAGATAAAAAAACTAAAAGAAAAATGTAGAAAAAAAAACTAAAGTATACATAAGGTGACAATGTATGTCAGAATACTGAATGAAGTTATTTAGAATGAATGTGAAATTAGAAGTGGTGTATTGGGTATGATGAAGAAGAGTATTCTGCGATGGTTTGGGCATGTAGAATGAATGAATGAAGAAAGACTAACAAAACAAATATATAGTGCAAATTTTTGTGGAAGACGTGGTACAGGAAGACCAAAGAGAGTATGGGAGGATCGAGTGAGTGATATTTTGAAAGAAGGAAACGGTGGAAGTCAATGAAATCAAACGAATAATAAAATGAGATGTATGGATCTAGAAGAGGCGAAAAATTTGTGGCGAGTTAGGAAAGTCTGGTACTCTGTCCTCTCTGCCTACCTTGACAGGAAAATGACATGATGCTATGCATGTATGTACAGGACGTGATGTTTTTAAACAACAGGAATTCAATAATTTGATAATTACAGAAATCTATAATACTTGGAACCCTTTATATAAAAACTTTTGGTCGTTAATTTATTGAATGTATTATAATTTTAGAACACAATTTTCATCTAATTATTTTTAATTTAAAAATTAACTCAATGATTTCCAGCAGTTTTTTTATCTTTTGGGTTAACTAGCAGGACAATTTACATGGGAGTTCCCTTGCGAAATCTAATGAAAGATTGTAAGATTCACAATAATTAGCAAATGTGTTTGTGAGTATACTAATTGTTTCCCATCTGAATAATGTTTTGGGCAACGAAGATTTCTCGAATAATAATCAACTTCAAATTTGACATCTACAACTAGAGTTCAACAGTTTTTGGCCTGAACATGTTAGAGCGTGTATGGATGGATGGACATACAGCAAACCGGTCACGTCAACCGCATGTTCAGGTAATGTTACAGTTAAAATTTGAACATTCTACCCGCAGTAGCATGTCAACTAGAAGAGGACGTGTTGTTTCGTTACATTCTGAAATGTTAAAAATTGATTATTACGCGGTTATCTGGTTTCTTTCAAAATGAAGGAAAAGCCTGGCAGAAATAAAACAATGTCAGCATCTTAATATCATTTCATTTTGTCGGGCTTTTGCCTTCTTTTGAAAATTGATAACTGTGCCATATTTCATTTTTAGCATTTCAGAATATAAAAACGCGTAACGTTTTATATCGGCTCTTTTTGACATACTACTTAGGATCGAGGTGTCAAATTTTAACTATTATATTATCTGAATGTGCGTGGGCGAGACATTAATCTATACACGCTCTTAGTATTAAAGTTCGGAAACTTTTGGACCTTAATAGTATATACATATTTCAAATTTAGAGTTGTTTCTTATTCCTGAAATTTTCGTTACTATGTCCATTTTGATATATTCAATGAAACTCATCGTTGCTTTTATGGGTATGAATCCTCCCAAAAGTTATGTATTATTGTATTGTACCGTATTACACGTTCGTTATGTACAGTATAACCTGGCAGGCGTATTGCTATGTGGCTATATCTTCCAACCAACCAGAAAGATATAACCTCCGTGGCCTGGTGGTAAGACGCTTGTCTACCGATCCGGAGGTTGCGGGTTCGCTCCCCGCTGGAACCCAGGTAAAAAAATGGGATTTCAGTCTGGTTTTCACTTAGGGCCCATTAAAACATATTTTTAGTTGGTTGTAAAAAGATTGCCATAAAGACATGGCAATAAACTCACCAGGTTAAATAAAAAAAGATATTAAAAAGGCCTTAATAGAAAACTAGACTGGAATTCTTTATAAACAGTTGGATTCTAGCAGGATTTGAACCTGAATCTACGGGTCGGGAGACGGACGTCTTACCAACTAGACCACGAGGTCGTCGTATTATTCTCAAAACAAATATAAATAATAGTCTGATGAAAGAGTACAGCTAGTAAATATAAAACGCGCTAGAAATGTTGAGACTCAGCCACGCTCTTCAATATGTCCGAATCCCCTATTCGGATTTATTGAAGTGCACCATACGAATAAATGAATAAATATATGTACTCGTACATCCAATTTATTCATCATGCTGTAAATTTACATAAAAATTCAACTTTTTTTTTCTAATAGTGAGATAGGTGATTGGTGACAGGTCATCGGAGAATAGAAACTGAAGGACTGTGTTTTCCACAAGAGTGGTTGGCCTGTCAGAAAGAATCCAAGAGAGGCCCATCAAAACCAGGCAGCGTGAAAAATTGCAAATTATGGGTGAGAGGCATCAGACATGAGAGAAATCGGCCTTTTGTTTGAGTTCCCGTACCCCTTCATCTCTGAATTTTTCGCAGGGCTCCTGAAATCGGGTCGAGGTAAGCAACTTTTTTTTTAAACTAGATTTTATTTTATTTTAAAAGAATAGATATAACAGAAATCATAGGTATCATTATACCCCCGAATTCTAGACGGAAAAAAATGCGTGTGTTATTCGAGGGGAGTATCACAATGCGGGGTTCGAACTGGCGACCTTCCGCGGCCATGTACCTCTTTTCACTTTGAGCGTCATGTTTGAGTATCCATCCATCCATGGCTCTACAACCCAGGTCGGGTCTTGGCCTCCCGCAGAGCTCTCCCCCATGACTGACGGTCCTGTGCAGCGTTACGCCAGTTCCGGATACCGATGTTGCTTGCATCCCTCACCACTCCATCCAGCCATCGGAGTTTCGGCCATGTTTGAGTATACATCGACATTTTTCAGTTTTTAATCTATCAATAATAGTGGATTCAAATAAAAAGTTAGAGCACCCTTAAAAAAAGTCTGCTTTATAAACGGCGCTATTTAAACTGTTTTTTTAATTATTGTTAAATTTTCCTTAAGTTAAAATTATTTACTTGTGAAATTTGATAAGGTTTTTTTGGGATTAAATTGTAAATGAAGACTGCAACGCCTTTAAAAAGACGGCCATTTTACTGGCCAAATAAACATGATCTCACGCTTCCAGCAATACGCAAATGAATCCGCATAACTCTTGTCTGGTTGGTTGGAAAATATTATTGAAGAGCAATAAACTCGCCATTTGTATACTTGACAATTAATTTACTTAAAAATTGCGTCTAAATAAATAATAATACAGTAGACGGTCGATTATCTGGGATCGCATTAACTGAGTTCCGGATTCACTGGGACAGTAAACCAATCCAATTTTTATATCATTTTAAAATACAACAAATCCTGGTAAATCCGCAACCCGAGTTTTCGAGAATCTTATGTCAATCTAAAATGCTTGGCAAAAAATCTTTATTACGAACGAGTAACCAAAGGCTGACAAAACAAACAAATACAAAAAACACATACGTATACCAAACGTGACTGATAAATATGACCCAGGAAACCGAGAAAAGTTTAATATCAAATTTCGAGATTGAAAATATATGAGATATTTTTATTTTATTTTATTTACCTCTTACAGTCAGAAACGATTTTTACACGAAACATTTTTCTCATAATTAAATTCTAAGAACATAATTTACGTTTTATTATCGTCATAAATTCACACTTAATTAATAACGAATTGTTTTTACTACTAAGGTATAAAAGTGTCCGGCTTGAACAAGTTATAGTGTGTATGGAAAGATACCACATCAACCACACCCACCGATTGGGCAAGCGATGTTACAGTTAAAAATTGATATATCTATCCTCAATAGTACGTTAACTAGAGCCTATAGAAGACGTGTTGTTTCGTTGCATTCTGAAATGTTAAAAAGTGAATATCGTACTGTTAAGTATATTTTAAAAGAATATGTTTATATGATTTCTCGGTCCTGCAACGCTCCAGATGTAAACCTGTAGAGGATGTGGTTGCAAAAGTGAAATTTCGGTGGACCGGACATGCGACATGCATGGGCGATCATAGACTCCCAAAACATGTATTTTACGCGAAGTAGTGGACAAGCGAAGGATTGATGGGCAGAAAAAGCACTATAAGGACTGTCTGCAAGGGTCGCTGACTTTCTACAGGACGCCTTAGGACTGGGAGCAAGTGGGTCAGAACCGTAGAGGATGGAGCCATCTGTTCTTGAGATGATGGTGTATCAACTGCTAGACGTGTGAGAAACAGTCAGCGTGCAATGAACATGCGTCAGCATTACCAGGCGACTCAGCGGCGCAGGATCCACATGTCTGTGAGCTCTGCGGAAAGCAGTTAGCATCTAGGATCGGGATATTTTCTCACAGAAGATCACATGATTGACGTGGAAGAACAGTTCAAGATTGACGTTGGAGTGGCGAGGAACATGGAACAACTTAAACGGAGCACTTAATGTTATATACAACAACCGGAACATATTCATCCATCCTGTTACCTCATGATAGCCTCTTGCAGCGCCTCACCATCCCTGCACTCCGCAGCTCAAAAGACAGTTGGTAAAGATAATATCAGCAGAAGTGAAAATGATAATACTCAATAATGTGTTGGTGCCCACCGTGTGTATGCAAGTGAATCTTGGACTTGGTGGAAGAAGGATAAGAGAAAGCTTAATGACATATGGTGTATGGAGTGGCAATGTTTGAAAGAAGGTGGAATGTAGACATCAGAAATGAATACATGGATAAAATGGATGTTTTAATTAAGATGAGGAAAGGAGCTTTGAAATGGTTAAGACGTGAGAAGAAAATGAAAGATAAAATAATGAATACGCGAGTATACAAGTCAGAAGTGTAAGGTGTGCGTGGAAGAGATAGACCGAGGAAAATGTAGCTGAATCAAATGGGTAATATTTTGAAAAATAAAGTGTGTGAATAAAAGAGAATTGTTCATAACGAGATGAATGAAAGTTGTGTGTTTGGATAAACATTTTTGGTGATCTGTTCTCTTTGCTTGCCCCGAAAAGGACACGGTGTGATGATATATTTACTTATTATGATACAAATGTTCTT
Source organism: Odontocerum albicorne (assembly GCA_949825065.1). Classification (NCBI taxonomy): domain Eukaryota; kingdom Metazoa; phylum Arthropoda; class Insecta; order Trichoptera; family Odontoceridae; genus Odontocerum; species Odontocerum albicorne. The sequence goes on from OX463841.1 coordinate 47,299,979, forward strand.
GTATTTAAATTCTTAATGTGGCTCTTAAACCATATTTTCCCAGGCCTGGTCTAATGCGACAGTCGGTGACCCGTAACGGGAGAGCATTGTACTCATTCCCCCTGACAGATTGGGAACGATGATGCCTCCGGGAGACTGCAGACTGGAGACAGCCAGGCTGCTCAACCCTTCCTCTTCCGGGTTCAATTCACCTGAGAGAAGTTTTTCCCTGGTCTGGAGTCTGGGTATGAATCCAAGGTAAATCCTATTAGTTCATTAACTGATTAAGCTTTATTATATTAAAGATACCAAAATTAAAACATTGTTTTGTCATCAAGTTTAATTTAAATATTCATACCGAAATGATAATCATCATTTTCAGCCATTTTATTCGTTCATAGTGATACGAATTAATGAACCTTTGTTTTTTAATTCATAAAATGCAGTTCATGCATACAATACATAACAATATGTAATTCCCTGTTAGGGAAGGCAGAGAGGACTTAATTCCAAACTTTTTTATCACGATATATTTCCTTGGACTCCTCCAAATCCACATATATTTACCTTTTTTTCTTTCAAAATTTCATTCATTTGGTCCAAATATACTTTCTTGGTCGTCTATTATGACTCCCAGTCATACTTGCGTTACAAATTTATTTATTCAATATTTCGTCTCTCATTCAACATGTCAATAAAATTTGATAATACTTGATTCCAATTATGTACATACATAGCAATAATCAATTTCCTTGTCGGGTAGGCAGAAAAGACAGAGCGCTAGATTTTTATATCTCCACACACATTCTTCGTCTCTTCTACATCCATATACATTATCATACAACCCCTACGATTTCTCAGCCTTTCTACGTTTTCTTTCATAATATCATTCACTTGAACCAACGATACTTTCCTTGGTCTTTCTCTACCACACCACGCCTTCCAATCACATCTAAACTGTATATTTGTTTTGTTAATTTTTATCATTCATTTGTTATACATGTCCAAACAATCTAAGAGTATTTTTTTTGATATTGCGTAATACATCAGCCTTAAGTTCACATTAATTGTACCAAATGTATTATTTATACTGCACGCATTTCTTAAGCATTTATTCGGCTCATTTTAGACTTTTCCACGTCCACGTTTCACTCCCATATATCAAATATAGTACTTAAATATTATTGAATATCTTAGCAGATGTTGATAGTGTCCGGTTCGAGCACAAGTTCCTCGCTGACTTTGTTTCCTATCGTTACACGCCATTCGAAATCTCATTACAATCTTCCATCATTTGAGAAAAAACTGCCCAAATAGCAGAACTCCTTAACTTGTTCCAATCTTTCGTGATAATAAATATATTTTTCAATATTTTTAATGTCGAACCATGAATTTCGTTCCAGTTCCAATGGTTCTAAGCCCGAAAGCTTGATTATTGAGAGAGAAAGAATACAATAATATCCCGGCCACGCTCTTTAATATATCCGAATCACCAATTCAAATACGTTGATGATGACGAAAGTAAAAAAATCAACATTGTCGATACAATTTGATGATATTGTATTTCGTATAACGTAATATGTCATATTTATTTAAAAACAAAACAATGCTTTCATAATAATATGTTGAAAGGTATCACACGAAAGTAAAAAAATCAACATTGTCAATACACTTTGATACAATTGTATTTCGTATTACTTAATGTCATATTTATTTAAAAAAAAAAACAATTATTTCATAGTAAAATGTTGAAGGGTACCATACAAAAGTAAAAAAATCAACATTGTCAATATGATTTGATAAAATTGTATTTCGTATAACGTAATATGTCATATTTATTTAATAACAAAACAATGCTTTCATAATAAAATATTATGCAAAAACCGGCCTTCAAATATAATAAAATGTGGCCTGTAGCGTTTCTTAATGGTTTATAATAGCAACTAAATTTCAGTTTAGTATACAAAACACTCACATATCACGGTTCGCTTCAAATCGATCAAAGTCACGGCAGTTCCTGATTGTCTAACCGGCTGACTGCTTGTAACAACAAATCGAAGATAAAAATAAATGGTAATCACCCAAGGTTGCAACTCCAGCTGAAATAGTCCGCAAAGTCCATACGGACCACACTCCGCACACACCCACGGACTATTGTGGTCTTGCAATGAATATGTGAAATACGCAAGTGGGTTGCGGTTCGATGTCATTGCATCGCGTAAATACTTTAAAATAACCAAGATTTGATCATTGACTTAACTCAAAAACGTTTATTTGAATAAATATTTTATCAGAAAATATCACTATTGGGAATGTTACGTGATAGATCAACTATCAGCATCTGATGTGAGGAGCAATTCACATAACACTTGCTACAGTGTCTGAGAAGCCCGATGTCCTGCACTGAAGACTTAGGCCGAGGCCACACCAAAGTGCTTCGTCAGGTGCTAAGCTAGGTTTTACGTGACTCATATACTAGGTGACTTCATGACTGGCCACACCAAAGTGCTTTGCACAAATTCATTTGACATTTGGGAGTGGTTGAATCAACAAACGATGCCACTCTCAAAACTAACCAATTTCATTACAACTTACCATATTTATTTACTTTCTGTGCAACTTCATTCCAAAGTGATTTTATCACAGGTACATTTTTCTATAATTTGCTTAATGAGTTCCACAAAGGCTCCCTTTTATACACAGCTGTCATTAAAACTTTCGCCATCTTGTAAATTAACCTACACGTATGTTCACTAGGAGATTCACTCGATAACTAATCGTCATGCAACGTGGCACGAAGCGTGCAGTGTGGCCACTGTGATAGTATGCGGTGCGTTGGTTCGCTAGGATTTGTCGCCTAACTCGCAACATAGCTCTAAGCATCAAGCGAGGCTCCTACCTGTGTGGCCGAGGCCTTGTGCTGCCCTGGTGACAAATTTCTAGAAGGAAGTATCATAGTGTATTTGACAAGAAAAGAGAGCCCTGCATTCACCAGGGTATCCGTTGCATTCTACGGTGCATCCACATTTCGAATGTGAAACGGTTAGAACTTTATTATTAGTACAACTATTGCACAGCAAGACTATAAATTCAGACCAATCAATAAGAAGATTGAGGGGATTTTCATATGACTTTGATTACTTACAGGAGGAAAGTGAAGAAGAAACTATTATTTCCGAGATGAATTGATCGAATTATATATTGTGTTGGATTCATCTTGAACTATTTTTTCTACCGTATAATACCGTTTACATGTCCATGTTAGAATTCCATTTGATGCTGGTTTTTTTAATATTTTGTATCAAAAAGATCATTTGACCTGAGTCATCTTCTTTATAGAATAGAATGTCTAATCAACTAATTATAATAATTCAAATGGATTCAGAAATGTATATAAAATAACAAAGAAGTCGACAAAATTATGAAAAGGATTATATTGACTTTAATTTGTGTTCAAATAATAAAGGATGCGAAATTCTGCATCATCCTTACACTGTTTATTATTAACAATTATTTTTAATTAAGCATCGTTTTATTGTGTAAGCTATGAACACGCCACTGGTTGGTTATGCTGTGCGTACCACATCGTCGTATTGGCAATTAGGTACTAGCAAGGTCCTCGATCCAGGACGGTCATATCGGAATTATCTCATTCCATTACGTGGCTTCTTTACCTTTTCCAGGTGAAACGAAGATTTGCGTGGGTATATAAACTTATACTTCGCTTTATGGACCCTCTTTTAACGAAATTTCGCTATAACGGAATTTAAAAAAAAAACAATCAATAAATTCGCTTTATGAGAAAAATAGATAAACGTAATATTTTAAAATTCAAATTCAAATGAAGATTTGCGCCAATCAAACCAAGATCATTGCTTAAGCTAAATTAAAGACAAAATGAAGATTTGCGCGAATCAAACCACGATCATTGCTTAAGCTAAATTAAAGACAAAATGAAGATTTGCGCGAATCAAACCAAGATCATTGCTAAGCTAAATTAAAGACAAAATAAAGATTTGCGAGAATCAAACCAAGATCATTGCTTAAGCAAAATTAAAGACAAAATGAAGATTTGCGCGAATCAAACCAAGATCATTGCTTAAGCTAAATTAAAGACAAAATAAATATATCCCGAGAATTCACATTATCGAAATTATTCGACGCTTTTTCACATTTTGAAAAGGAAATTTTAAATCTAAATGACTCCAATGAATTCCTAAATCAAAATGACCCCAATGAAGATCAAAGATCAAGAGATTGCTGCAAATTAATGATGGATTCAAACAAAACAGCAAATTTTGGATGTAAACAGCAAACTCATTTTCAAACCTTTAACCTTCCCTTCCTATGCTAAAAAAATCCGCGCGTTCCGGTGCTGTGTATTCAATACACATGTAAAAATGAGCGATTTAAAATCGGAAAATTTAAGAATATTCATAGCCAATCGCTTAAATTTATTGAATTTGAAGTCAAAAGTGATAAAAATTGAAATTTAATTGCTGAAAACATGAAAAAAAACCCGGGCGAAGCGATCACCTCAAACGAATGCCCGCGAGCTACTGAAGCGAGAGAATCGAGCGAACTGAGATTCTATTTCTTTCATTCTCATATACCGAAGTAGAGTGAGTGAGAGTGAGACGTGAATAGCGTCGCTTCCTCACCCATAGCGCTTTTTTTAGAATGAATATACCTACGTCACACACTGGCACACGTTTGATTGTATTGGTGAATTTATTCCCGATTTTCACAAAATATCTCTGATGTGGCCAATAAGTGCTAATTATTATTAATTTTTTTTTTCATTCAATGCGTAAATGTATTACGGAGGAATACCTAAAATCTGAACCCAGTATTTATTATATTTATAGAGATATTAAAGTTTTTAAAAGCAATGTGTATTAGTTACACATCACAGAGCAGGAAGGGTTAACCAGGCATATCTCATACAATTTATTTATCACATCCCTTAAATCTTCTTCATTTTCAGCAAGAATTTCTATGTCATCTGCATACAGAAGTCATCATACCTTTATTTAACTTATTCTTATACCTCAACCAAAATTTCTGTCATCTGCATACAGAAGTCATCATACCTTTATTTAACTTATTTTTATACCTCAACCAAAAGTTTACTTAAAAAACTCACGAAGTAGCTAACCACATTAATTTCACAGAAGTTTTATTGCTTGAAAAATGGGAAAAATCATAAACTGGCGATTTTCTTTTTAAAAATGAAACGTTAGACCGTATATTCTTTGAGTGCCCATTGAAAGACGCGTATCCGACATTTAACGAAGTTTTTTAATAACAAATATCTCTTTGCAAAAAACAATATGAAAACGCTAATTGCAAACCTGTGTCGCATTGTTTGCAAAGTATAATAAAAGAACAAATTGAATAAAAATAGAATTTCATAATAAGTTTCTACAAGTTAGTATTTTATGTAAAGGGAACACGATGTGTTGCGTTGCAATAAGACTGAAAAGCTTATTGACTGAAAACACTCAACATTGTAGAATAACCATAGAACACATACATACGAGTACATACCATATAGCATCACGTCATTTACCTGTCAGGGTAGGCAGAGAATAAAGTGCAAGACTTTCCTATCACGACACACATATTTCGCCTTTTCTACGTCTTCTCATACAACTCCTAAGATTAATCTGATTTTTATGTTTCCTTTTTTAAAATATCATTCGCTTAAACGAAACATATTTTCTTTGGTCTTTCACGACAAACCAATGCAATCACATTTGTTTTATTACAATAGTATTTCGTCCTTCTTTCATTCTACATGTCCAAACCATCTCAGAGTGTTCTACTTCATCTTACTCAAAACATGAGCCTCAAATTGATATTCATCCCTAATAACTTAAATCCGTATTTTGTGATACATTATCACCCCATATCGTAACAGTGAAAACATTTCTACAGCGTTTATTCGGCTCTTCAGTAATTTTAAATGTCCACAATTCACTCCCATACATCCGAGGTGATAATATAATAGTGTAGTGAAATATCATCTTAGCAGATTTTGATACAATCCGATTCGAGTATACATAGGGTCTTTCAAATTGAGCGGTTTTTTTTAATTATTGGATAAAACACTTGCCTGGGTCTTGTGAAATTTGAGAAGTGTAATGTATGACATTTATAAAAATTGAGTCGTATACAATACAACAACGCGTTCAAATTGTTAAATTATTTTATGTATTGTAATCTCAGGAAACGGTGATATTAATTGGCCACCAAGATCATGTGATCTCACACCGTTGGGCTATTTTCTCTGGGGTTACGTGAAAAGTTAGATCTATAAGAATGACCCTCAATCAATTCCTGAGCTGAAGGAAGAAATTATTCGCGTTATTGGTGAGTTAGAGCCGCAATTATGCCAAAATGTCGAAATTTTGACAAAAGAATGGACATCTATGGAACTGCAAGAGGCGGACATTTGGCGGGTATAGTTTTTTGTGTTTAAATGTTATACATTATACTTCAATGACCAATGAAAAGTTTTTAGAAATCAAAGCAAATTATGTGTTTTATTCAAGAATTAAAAAAAATTGAATTGAAAAAACCGCTCAATTTCAAAGACCCTTTATGTTTAATGCCCCATTGACTGATTAAACGTTTTTTTTATATCTTCTTAACGTAGCGTTTAAAGTTATATACGTGTGATTAAGACAATAAAAGTTAATACTGTTTAATATTGATCTACTTAACGGTGTTTAATAATCTAACTATAATCTAAATAATTTTAAATACAGATACAATCTATGAAGAACCAAAAATAGCAACGGCTGCTCAGCAGGTCTATCCACTTCATCTTCCCACTATAAAATATGATTCCACCTTATAACTCAGTTCTTCCGCTAGTCAGGTCCTATTGAGGCGATGACTGTCTTAAATCATAATATTGTTGTCTATCAACGAATAGCTTTCTCATTGGGAATATTTATTTATTTGCATTATTATGTGTACATTGTTATACATGGTACATCTGGCGGGCTTATTAACATACTATACAGCAATTTCGTCAAACCAGCTCATCTATATAACGATAACCAGGATATATTACGGTTACGGTTGTTGTATCATAATATAAATAGGTCAAAACCCGTTCGACGGTTGTCGTCAAAGAAAGAATACGAAAATTGAATGTTGAATACAAGAGAGCGAGAGAGGAATACTTGGATTATCTCCGAAAGTAATTCGAAATTTGAAACTCGGTGGGTCCGTGATAACTGAACGAATTTTAAATACCTAGCTAACAATTTTTACACCGGTGTAAAAGGGGACGATGTATAAATGATATATATAAACAAATTCGATATTTATGAATATATATATTTTCATAAATGTAGAATTTGTTTTACTTTCGTGAATATTTCACGGGTTGCAACTAGTACTATTATATTTATATACACATTAAGTGATTCGTTTGTCCCTTTCCCTGTCGCGTTTCTTTCAATGTTCCTTTCAGCTCTTTGCATACTGATTCACTCAATCATAATTGTTCAATGTTTGTTAAGTTATTGGTAAGGTACCTTACATTTTAATTTTAATTAAATTTACTTTTTTTGTCCTCGAATCCTTATTTATGGGGACAAATTTTTTATCTGATTATTATTGGTAACAAAGCATTTCAACGTTATCAAGATCAACTGCATATCCGAGTTAACCACTTTTTAGTTTTGTTCCGGCAACGAGTACCAGTTTCTTTTTCTGAGTTTTAAGGTTTATTTCTTAAAACAATAATATTTAAACTGTTTTTTATTTATTTACTAGCTGTACCCGGTCACGCATTGCTGTGGCTCAGGTTAAATGGAAAAGAAAGAAAAGAGAAAGCACACGTTTCTAATATGTTTAATTTCAAAATTTAATATTTAATATTCGAAATCAAAATGAAACTGTGAAAATTTCAAAGCAATCCGTGAAGAACTTTCGGAGATGGGAGATTTTTAATTAACGAACATTTACATTTTTATTTATATAGATATTTAATATTTAATATTAATTCCGAAACGTCGAAAATGTAGTGTGACATAACTGTCAATGAGAATTGTTTAGTTGGCGTGTGTCGCTGCAGGGGGCGCTCCCGTTATTTCGTCTGTTTTATATACTTTTTTATATACAACCATATATAAAAATATAAAAACACATACAAACAAACAATATATAAACATGCTTGTATAGGAATGCAACCGTTTGTTAAAATTTCAAAGCAATCGGTGAAGAACTTTCGGAGATTAATATACGATTTTTAATATACGAACATTTACGTTTTTATTTATATACTCGTAGATTGTGTTAGCTAAAACGGTTTAGCAGTTATATTAATGGCAAAAGTTAACGATGGTTAAAGAGAAAGTATAGCAAACAAAGTATATTGGGTGTTGTAAAAAATATGCATTTTAAGTCAAGTTATCAAAAAAACTTAGAATTGCATTATTTGCAAAAAAAATAACAAACAATTAGCAATAAACGTGAGAAAACAACAAGAAAAGATGAGGTGATCGAACCTAAGTAAAAATATTTTATACAAGTTGTTGGCCTTACTAATGATAGCTATTAGCGATTCCCATCACGAGTTTGTCGACACGCGTGCTACCAAGGGCGACATGGCTGCAAACTATGAAGTTAATGCAGAACGATATTTTCTTAACTGCCTAGCACCAACCATTTGTATTTTATTTTAATGTTAGAGAAAATAAATACCAGAACAATGTATTGACACAAAATATCACAGACTACCTCCGTAGCTTACGTAAACCATAACATAACGAAAGATTGCATGTCTGAGTGATATATTGAAAGAACAAAATAACCACTTAAATTATTTATTAATGATGAATTGAGGGTCGACATCGATTCGGTGAATGGAGCCTGTTTTGGTTACGAAACATTCGAACAGGTGTCCAGACAGTTGATGTTGCGTACCGCCAAAGACAGAGATGTTTTCTAAAAAAAAGTGACTGCCGAATATATATATATATATATATATATATATATATATATATATATATATATATATATATATATATATATATATATATATATATATATATATATATATATATATATATATATATATATATATATATATATATATATATATATATATATATATATTGGGTGTACAAATAAGTAGTCACCGCCGTTTGACAAAAGTTGGCGCCACCAGTAAGTTATGGTTAAAATTGTCAGATGTAAAATGTCATTATCGTAAGGTTGGACATCTGTCAACAACATGACCTTGAAATATTAGTGAATTTTTATCAGTATAACATATTTTTTTGTGTTCGAAAATGTCAAGTTTTGAGCCGAATAAGCGTCATTTGCGGGAACTTTTGATTTACTTCTTCAATTTGAAGAAATCTGCAGCTGAGGCGCATCGATTGCTTGTAGAAGCATATGGTGAGGCTGCCTTAAGTGAGAGAAGTTGTCGTGAGTGGTTTCAAAAGTTTAAGAACGGTGAATTTGACATCGAAGACAAAGAACGTAGTGGAGGGCCGAAAGTATACGAAGACGCGGAATTGGAAGTATTATTGGATCAAGATTCGTGCCAAACGCAAGAAGAACTTGCACTTACATTAGGAGTGACTCAACAAGCAATTTCACATGGGTTGAAATCATTGGGAATGATTCAAAAACAAAGAAATTGGGATTCATATGAACTGACACGGAGAAACTTTGAATGCCAATTTTCCACATGTGAAATGCTGCTTGCCAGGCATAAACGAAAGGGTTTTCTGCACCATATAGTCACTGGTGATGAAAAATGCATCCATTATGATAATCCAAAAAGGAAGAAATCATGGGGATCCCCTGGTCATGCTTCAACATCTACGGCTAAGCCAAATATTCATGGAAAAAAATCTTGTTGTGTATTTGGTGGGATCAGCTTGTTGTCGTGTATTATGAGTTGCTCAAACCGAATGAAACCATTGCTGGGGCTGTCTACCGAACATAATTGATGAGATTGAGTCGAGCACTCGAGGAAAAGCGCGCCCACTACTACGCCAGACACGACAAAATTATTCTCCTGCATGATAATGCTAGTCCACATGTTGCGGCACCGGTCAAAACCTATTTGGAAACACTCAATTGAGAAGTTTTACCCCACCCGCTGTATTCACCAGACATTGCTCCTTCTGATTACCACTTGTTTTGATCGATGACGCATGGCCTGTCTGAGCAGCACTTCACATCATATGAAGATACCAAAAATTGAATCGATTCGTGGATAGCCTCAAAAGATGATGATGATGACTGACGCGGTATTCGTATGCTGACAGAAAGATGGGGAAAAGTAGTGGCAAGCGATGGGTACTACTTCGAATAAAACATGAGGTTCCGTTCTTTCACAATAAATGCCCATTTTTTTATAAAAAACGGCGGAAACTTATTTGTACACCTAATATATATAAATATATATATATATATATATATATATATATATATATATATATATATATATATATATATATATATATATATATATATATATATATATATATATATATATATATATATGCATATAGACTAAGAGATACGGAGGCTGGTCACTTCTACTTCTGTTTTTTTCCCTATTCTCTCTCAAAATCCTTCCAACTCCTATCAATGTTAGTATATCCTAAAATATTTCAAAAACACTCGTGCTCCACATGTACATATTTTCTCTACTTACTGTATGTTAGCAGCAGTACTCACAATATATACGACATGTATACAATTCCTAAAACATCTACTACGGTGCAACAGGCAATGAGAAACCACCACACTATTTTTCGCAAGAAAACTACATGAATATGCTCAAGAATTTGTGGTCCATGTTCCTCAGCATTGAGGTCACAACAAAGAAGAATGTAAGCATAAAATACACGGTAGCAAAAATACAAGTAGAGAAATTTAAATATTAATGCAAATTATTCAATTGTTATTTTTAATGGTAGAATGGCCAACCACCGGAGGTTTTGATGGTAATACACATATGTATCTACTTATACCTTGTGAAATTCTCTAATACTTATTTATAAATTTCCTTGTTTCAAAACTTCCTTCACTCGGTCAAACAATGCGTTATTTGTTTTGTATGTATTTATGTCACCCGCGTTCGCCTTGTTAGTATACATTGATAATATTAATATTACTCAAATTACCCTTCTCATGTATTCAAAACTACTTTAATATTTTTTAACATTATTTTTTAAAGTATTCAAACACGGTGTAAACAATCCTTTATTTGAAATTCATTTTAATCTCATTGTTGGTAGATTTTAATGTTAATCTTTCTCCATTCGTTTTTTTGGCAAATAAACCACCTTCAGTACCTTCTTCCCTGTTTTCTTTTTAAGTTTAGTATTTTCTAGTGGAAAAAATAGGGGGGGGGAACTTATAAATAATTTTAACATTACAGTACTTTTAAATTATGGATTATTTTAAAACTCTTTGCGAAATATTTCACGTGTTCTATTCTCTCCAATGAGTCAGATAAACTCACGCTGCACGTGTTATAAATTCACAAATACCTACCTACGTAATAAATAAAGTGAGTCAAAAATATGAGCAAGAATAAACTGCAACAATTTCGATATTTCAGCCGGAATATCGTGCTGGTCTGAGAGAACTTAACTAAACAAAACGATTGAAACATTCCGAACTGTGCCGTAAACAATTGGATGGAGTTTTATACACTCAAAAAACTTAATCATATATACCAATGAGTCCCAAATTGAGCGCTACCGTCCCCTCGTAGGCGTTGGAACGCAAGGGGATGGAAGAGTGCTTTCGAAGGTAAGGGGGCAGTATGAGAGTAGAGCCATACCTAACTGTGTCGTAAACAATTGGATGGAGTTTTATCCACTCAAAAAAAACTAAATCATATATACCAGTGATTCCCAAAGTGGGCGCTACCACCCTTTCGGGGGCGCTGGAAAGCAAGAGAATGGTAGACAGCGTTGATAGACAAGAATACGGTATGAGGTCGTTACGGAAATTTTAACCAAAAAGAGACACCAAAATAGTCGAACGAGGCAATTTAAGGATGCTGTCTGCTATTATTGAGCCGCATCTGGAAAAATCTTACCGTTGCATTAGGTCCATCCTTCACACTGACATTATGAAGGAAAATCAAGCAAGCAAAGACGGAAGTTTTCAAAATTACAGCGTAAAATAAAATGAATATTATTTTATATTTATTAACCAAATACTTTTAGATTATTTTAAAGGTAACATTATATTTTTGTTTATAAAATAAATACTTAAATTTGAAACATTATTTTATTAAATTTAAATATTCATTGTATCATCATTTCGATTGACTTTATGGGGAAGGGGGGCCGATGAAATACGAGTATATGCTCTATACAGGGGGCAGCAGTCCGAAAAAGAAAGAATGGACACATTTCGATACTTCATTTTTTTTGTGAATATGGTTAAACATGGTACATCTGGCGGGCTTATAGCCTTATATTTCTAGCTTTTGAATGTTATATAAACATGACAAAACCTGTCAGCGATTTCTCGACCAATTGACTACGTCAAAATTGTTTATAATCTACGAAAAATTTGTAAATTTATTAATACCGAAAAAATCACTAAGGAAAGCGAGATCGGTCTTTTATTGTTTAAGACAGAAATTTGTATTTTCTTAGAGCCTTAAAAATATTAAAAAAGCTTTCAACTTATTCTTGAAAATTCATGACATTTAAATATTTTTTCCAAAATAAATCTGCAAAAGCGTTCAATAGTGAGTAATTTACAAACACATATCGCTTTTGCTTACACAGAAGAAAAAATCATATTTGTTGAAACAAAAATGCAATGAGTCAAACGTTTTCAGGAATAAACTGAAATCATAGTTTAAAATATTCGGGTCAGTAAATACTTTTGAATTTGAGTCGAATAAAAAATGATGAGTAAAGGAGCATTACTTCAATTGATTTTCCATCTTTCAGGTTCGGATAAGACTTACTATATATAATGATAATACTCTTATACGCTAGATAAACACGAGTGTTGTTGCCTCTCCAAGAGCGGTATTAGGGGAAGGAAGAGGACGTACGGTTAAACATTCACTCTAATAAAATGGACGTCTCAGGTTCGATTCCTCGCAGATTAATTTCTGGACTAGTTATTCTTAAGCCATGTCATTTAAGAAATCGTATTTTTCTGTAGCTCATAAAAAACTTATTGTATTATATTATATAACACTTTCATTGCATACAATATAACCTGGTGTGCTTATTGCCATGTGGGCAAATCTTTCAACCAATCTGAAATATGTTAAACGGACCTTAAATATAAATTAGATTGCAATCCTATTCTTTAAAAAATCTGGTTACCAACGGTAATCGAACCCACAGGCCCCGGGACGGAAGACAGGCGTCTTACCAAATAGGTCACGGAAGTCATCATAAATTAAATAAATTAAAAAAAAACAATACATGATTAACAAACGACAGTAAATATCTCCCAGCCATGCTCTTCAACTTATCTGAATCACCAATTTTGATTTGTTGAAGACGTCAACAAGAATGTATGTATGAATTTAAACAAAATCTTTTCATAACTACAGTGAATGTAAATTTACAACTTTATTACGACGCAAGTTGTAAACAAGTTACAGTTGGAAAGCAAAGTGAATCACTTTTCAGCAAACTTTCATCCTTTTTCAGCACATTATATCTTATATATGTTGATAGCAATAGAGAATAAAGAACAAGTTGTATTGAACGCTTTCTGCGTGAATGGCTCATTTGTATCGCACGCTTGATTTACCACCAGCTTATATTTCTACAGTGGCGTTTCCACATTGACAACTAAACTCTACTACGGCTGCTAAACAGAGCGCTAAATAAGGTATTTTTTTTATCCAGTGACATTAGGATTAATCTCCCTACACAATATACATAATTGTATAATCTAGATGTCTGCAAAAATTATTTAGATATTGAGGTGACGATGAAATACGGATTCAAGTGATTGTGGGATGAACGTGAACTTAAAACTGATGTAAAATCAAGATAAGCACTATGATATTTGATGGTTCAGGAACGAAGATAGACTAACAAAATAAATATACAATGCAAATGAGAAAGGAAGGCATCGAACAGGAAGACCAAGGAAAGTTTGTTTGTAGATATAAAGTGAATATCATTTTGTTTGTAGATATAAAGTGAATATAATTTTGTTATATATGATATAAAGTGAATATCATTTTGAAAGAAGGAAATGTAAAAGGTCAGAGTTGTATGTAAACATAATTTGACTATACCATCTTGTGTTACATAAATGCATACCGACATATCATCATGACATTTCCCTGTTGGGGCAGGTATGAATACATTTTTTAAACTTACAATTTACGAAGTTTATATCTGCATACTCCAACTTAACGTTTATAAAGCGTCTTTCAAATTGAGCGGTTTTTTTTAATTCTTGGATAAAACACAGATGGCGTTGCGAACTTTCCTGGGTCTTGTGACATTTGAGAAGTGAAATGTATGACATTTATAAAAATGGAATCGTATACAATACAACAACGCGTTCAAATTGTTGAATTATTTTATGCATTGTAATTTCCGGAAACGGTGATATTAATTGGCCACCAAGATCATGTGATCTGACACCGTTGGACTATTTTCTTTGGGGTTACGTGAAAAACTAGGTCTATAAAAATGACGTCCAATCAATTCCTGAGTTGAAGGACGAAATTATTCGCGTTATTGGTGAGTTAGAACCGTAATTATGCCAAAATGTCATCGAAAATTTTGACAAAAGAGTGGACATTTGTGGAGCTGCAAGAGGTGGACATTTGGCAGATATTGTTTTTGTGTTTAAATGTCACACATTGTACTTCAATGACCAATAAAAAGTTTTTTGAAATCAAAGCAAATTGTGTGTTAAATTCAAGAATTAAAAAAAATTTAATTAAAAAACCGCTCAATTTGAAAGACCCTTTATGTATTCGTAACATACGAGTATGCAAGCAATGGACGAGAAAATATTTACCTATCATTTTATTGCAAACGACTAAAAGTTTTAAAAGTCTAAAATTAAACGCAGTTAATTAAAACCTCACGATTTTCCAAAAGTCGAAATATGTAACTGATGTAGTTAAAAGTCGAAGAATGTAGAACCCATATTTTCCAACTTAATGGTTTAAGGTTTGATTCCCGCTCGTGCCCAAAAAAAGTGATTCACAGTCCGGCTGTTATCACATAAATATTTTCAGGACATTAATTTTTATTTGGTTTAAAGATATTGTACGAGTAAATATACTCTGTGTTGTATTACACTTTCGTTGTATACATTCCAACCCAGTGGATTTCAACCAATCAGCAACCAGTTTTAATTGTAAACAAGAACTTTTTTTTTTAATCTGGGTACTCACGGAAAACGAACTCACAATTTCCTAGCCGGTAGATAATCGTTTTACCAACTTAGCAACTGAAGTAAGTGAGTGTGCTTCGAAACAGCGACCTTCTTCTTGCCGAAAATCTGATCTAACCAATTATTGCAGAAATAATTTTTTCCCCTTTTCGATGCGAAACATTCGATGCACATTCCATTATTGAAAAAAAGATAAACAATTTTGTTTCGCCACTGCAAATAATTATAAAACTTTAAGGGTAGCAATGATGTTATCTTAATGGTCATTCTGAAAAGCGTGAATAACATACAAGAGAGGAAAAATAAAATTCACAATTTTTATGGCAATTATTTTCCCTCTCCAATGATTTATTTATAATCTCCACATTTGAAAATAAAATTTGCGAAAATGATCGCATGTTTTATTAACTACAAAATTATACGTTTTGGATCATTTTTAAATTGGCAGTTTTTTAACTGTTGAAATTAAAGTTGAGTTTTAAGAACTGATAAAATCAAATTTATGTAACGTTATTTTCCATTATGGTTTATGAAACGTCATTTTCTATTAGATTTATGTAACGTCATTTTCTTAAA
Organism: Odontocerum albicorne; assembly: GCA_949825065.1. Classification (NCBI taxonomy): domain Eukaryota; kingdom Metazoa; phylum Arthropoda; class Insecta; order Trichoptera; family Odontoceridae; genus Odontocerum; species Odontocerum albicorne. Next base: position 47,315,936 of record OX463841.1, read on the forward strand.
AATACTTACATTGATTTTTTTTGCTAAATAAAATTAATTACACACTATTTTTCTCTGTATTCACCACATGTGTATAAATTGAGTTTACTGCCGTTTCAGAGGTCTCTATCTTATTTGTCAGGTGATGAGGAACTCAATGACATGTTTAAAATATATTTATTAGTGGTCACTGTGAAGAAAGAGGAGGATTAGTGCTAGGAAGAAGAAGGAGTATCGAGGCGAAATGAAGAAGTTGGTGTTTAAATGGGAAACACGTTGAGGAGAAGACAATTGTAGACATTAGACTGATTATTTAAGAATGCTTAGATGTTTGTCAATAATAGTATTTTATTACCAACTTTGATATTTGAGGATACAGACATCAACAGCAAGATGGGGGTTACAGACATCAACAGCAAGATGGAGGAAAGGCGATTGAGATGGTATGGCCACTTTGGACGCAGAGCACCCGATCACATTGTGAACCAGGCAATCTCCATGGATCTTCCTCGAATAGCAACCAGAGGAAGGCCAAAGAATTCATGGGTGGTGCAAAAAGATAACCTGATGCAGAGGCACGGCCTGGGGGACGTAGTCCGGGACAGAAGAGCATACAACCTGACGACAAGGAGAGCTGACCCCAACAGTTTTCGCAGACAAGGAGAGCTAACCCCAACAGTTTTCGCAGACAATGAGTTGGGATGGAGCCAGGGAGAAGAGAAGAAGATTTGATATATGAGGATGAAACGTGAACGTGGAAAAATACTGAAAGGAGAAGAATAAATGTATTGAAATGCGTGTACAGTACCAAGCGGCAAACAATACACATCGGGCTTAAGAAAGAGAATGTCTCTTTCGCACGATGCTACTGACAAATCGCGACGAAATACGTGTCTGAATGACAGAGACGACGATCTTCAAACCGACAGTCTCTTTCTTAAGCCCGATGTGTATTACTTACCGCCGGGTACTATACTAAGAAGAATATGGGGGGTGCAATGTATGACAGAATACATAATGAAGTGATTTGAGATGAATTTGAAAGTCAGGCGGATATGTTGAGTAAGATGAAAAAGAGCACAGAGATGGTTTAAGCATGTAGAACGAGTGAATAAAGAAATGCTAAAAAGAACAAATATATCATATTGTGCAAATGTAAATTGAAGCGTGGTAAGGGAAAACCAAGGATATTTTGAATGAATAAAACGTAAATCTGAGAAATCGCAGGAGTGGCGTGAGAAGGTGTATAGACGTGGAATAGGTGAAGAATGTATGCCGAAATAGGAAAGTCTAGCGCTCTGTCCTCTTTGCCTACCCCCGTAGGGAAATATGATACTAGACAAATTGTAAATTCGATTGAGCCCATGCGATAAATAATTTCATACAAGCCCTTTCAAAGCGATGTTATGTTTCGCTGAATAACCCGTAACAAGTGAAATTTGGGTTGAACCCCGTTTGCGTATACAATAAATGTCAAAATATTATTCAGAAACAGCATCAAACAATATCCAAAAATAACTATTCCTAGATTTTTGTTTACGTCACAGTTCATTAGTGCACTCTGGATTTTTTTTCCCCGCGAGAAACATGAACTAATTGAAAGTGCAATACAGAAATATGTTTGGCTTGTCGAGATAATGAAGCGCCTCGAAAATGGTCGTTAAGGGAAGAATCCACAGCTTTCTTCCTCTTTGAAGATATGGAGCTAATATCATCGCACTGAACCAGTACTAATATTGCTTAATAATTAAGAAAGATACTGCTGGAAACAAATTCAATAGTATTATTTTTTGACGACCTCTATCGCCTAGTTGGTAAGACGCTTGTCTACCACCCCGAGGTTTGCGAGATCGATTCCCTTTCGAACCAGATTTTTTTATTAAAAATATTCTAGTCTAGTTATCAATTTAGGTATTTTTGATTGGTTGAAAGATAATGCCACATGACAATAATCCTGCTAGATTATATTGTATAGAACAAAAGACCAATACGAGTACAATACGATACAAGAATGAATTGAAAAAAAAAACCGGTCATTATAAAGACAATATATTTTAGCAAATTTTCAGGAGAAGGAGTCGTAAAAACCTTCGTAGATCAAATGCTAAGATGCCTGTCTTCCAACTAAGGGTTACGGATTCGATTTCCTAATAAACCCAAATTCTTTTAAAAAGGTTTTCTGTCAGATTTTCATTTAAACTTTATTTTATATCTTTCTGATTGGTTGGAAGAGATTGTCACATGGCAATTAACCCACCCGGTTGTATTGTATATGAGGAAAGTGTAAAACAATAGAGTTCATATATATTTATATTTTTATCTTTAAAATTGAATTAGTGATTAGGGATAAACGTGAACTAAGGCTAATGTGTTGAGTAAGATGCAGAATGTGAGTGGAAAGTATGACTAGATCAAGCGAATTATATTTTGAAAGAAGGAAAAGTAAGAGTAATCGTAGTAGCTGTATGAGAAGTTGTATGAATGTGGAAGATACGAAATTTGTGTATCGAGATAGGAAAGTCTTGCGCACTCTACTTTTCGCGTACTCCAAAATGAAAACGGCGTGTAGGTACGTAACATATGTCTTTTTGTATAATTTATTCTCAATCAATATTAAAATAAACATAAATTATATGAACAGAATGATTTAACCAATAAAAATGAAAAGAAATCTACACAAAAGACTTAAATTAAAGTGACAAGCCTGTTTCGCTTTACAAAAGCATTGTCAGACTGTTCTATGAGGGCTGGTTATTAAAAAAATTCAACATGGCAGTGTAGTCGACTCTTGTTAAAGATTTTAAAATATATCTGTCCTATCTCCCTACACCATCAGGAAAACGGCATGATGGTATTCATGTATTTTTTCATCAAATATTTAATTTTATGTAATAAATAACATCTATAAATATTCTCGCGTTTAATTTTAACACCAGGAATCAATATGGGCTCAGCGAGACCAGAGCGGCACTGGGAGAAAGCCTGAATATGACAAAATGTTTGCAGGGGAACTCGCAGCATCCAGGTCGCAGGATTGAGCTCCCTCAGGCCAGGCCAGGGGGCACATTGACCCACTTGCGCCGGCCCCGGCCTACCCTATTTTCCATGCCCCATACCTGATAAAAAGAGGATTCTTAAACTTTTTTTTAAATTATTCAAACGTTGTACATACCATCACACCATTTACCTGTCGGTGAAGGCAGACAAGATTTTACTATCTCGACACACATCATTCGCCTCTTTCCCATCCATACTCTTTGTTTCAAAATATCATTCACATGATCCAACCATACTTTCCTTGGTCTTCCTCTACCATGCCTTCCACTAAGATTTATTACACGAACTATTTGTTTCGTCACTGTTTATTCATTCTTTCTAGTCACTTCATTCCGCATTCTTTCATACATTGTCCCCCCATGTGTTATCAGTGCACGTTATAGTATTGTATTGTGTTGTTCAATTTGAGTAACATTAGTAAATAATGTAATCAAACTGTTTATACGCAATATTAGTTGGTTGAAGACGATCTCCGTGAGCTAGTTGGGAAGACGCCTGTCTTTCGACCCGGAGGTTGCGGGTTCTATTCCTGAAACTGTGACAAGATTAAAAAGGTTTTTATTCTGGTTTTCACTTAAGACCTCATAAACAGATTTCAGGTTGGTTGGAGGAGATTGACACATGTCAATAATCTTAAAAGATTGTACGGTATAGAAAAAAAGTTCGGACGCTTCTATAGCTACAAAGGGTGATTTGTTTAATATTAGTGGGTTTGAGTCCCAAGTTAGAACGGTCTTCATAAGAGTTTGCTCTCTAAATGGCGCTGTATCAAGTTGGCCTTTTAATTGAGACTAACATAAGTTGGTTAATGGTTTCAGAGTATTACTGCATGGATAGTATTGGACGATGTAAAAAATAAGTGCGGTAAGCAGAGAAAGACAATAGATCTCTGCTTAAGCGTAGCGCAAATCTGTGATCGGAAAAATTATATATATTTGTTGCGGGATACAACGGGATGGTTAAGGATGTTATATAAAATTGACTAAACATGACATTTTTTATTCCTATAGTCCGTTCAACATATCCAAACTGATGAATCAGACATATTAAAGAGCGTGACCGGGAGCCATATATTATATTTGACCACGTCAATTGAGCGTTCAGGTTTTGAACCCCTGGATTAGGCAAGAAACTCAATTGTATGATCGTCATCGTACGTATTGGTAATACAACCCCGCACGTGAAGGGGCAATAAAACTCGAACTAGTTTCAAGTTTATAACTATACGAACTCTTACCAAAAAATAATCATTTTCAAAATGTTTTTTTTCCGGTATCATCGAGAACGAATCCGAAATCTAAGTCTCCGAGGTCGTCAAAAATGAATTGATGCAAGTGACTTCAGAAAAATATGGCATTTGTGTTACTCCGTGACCTTACTCAACAAAAAATCCTGCCTTTACTGAATCTCTACTCTAGATTGTTCCACGAACCACGGGTTTGAAATCCCTGACAGTACAGTGTATTCTGAGGTCGCAACGACCTGTTCAGGACACTGACCCATTTTACCTGTTACCCAGCCTCTAGAATAAGGGTGGGGCAACCGGAAGCATTACAGGGGGGGTGGAAATCAAATATAAACATTGAACAATGTCATATTGGGTCATGCACTTATTAGTGCAGTTTTCAAAAGAAATATAAAAAATAATTACGATGATTTTCATGTATGAGAGTGAATCGTGGACGTGGAAAAGACTACAAAGAACCGAATAAATGTTCTAGAATTGCGTACTCTTAGATGAATACATGGGGGGGACTATGTATGGCATTATTAGGGATTAATGTGAAATTAGCTGATGTAGTGATCAGGATTAGGCATTAATGTAAACTTAGCTGATGTAGTGAGCAGAATTAGGGATTAATGTGAACTTAGCTGATGTAGTGAGCCGGATTAGGGATGAATGTGAACTTAGTTGACGTAGTGAATAAGATGACAAAGACTGATGTGAATTAGATGCGCACTCTGTTATCGACCTACCCCGAAAGGGAAACGGCATGATGGTACATGCAAGTATGTATGATACCTTTTTACAAAAGGTATTCTCATTCAATATTTTGAATAAACTAAAATTATATAAACAAAATGATTTAAAACTTAAATATGAATAAAAAATCTACACAATACACTTAAACAAAATGACAGGTCTGCTTCGCTTCACAAATGCATTGTCAGATTGATTTATAGGGTTTTGTTTTTTATCAAAATTTCCAACATGTAGTTCTGTTAAGTATTTATGTTCTGTTAAGTATTTATGTATAAGTTAGTTTTAATCCAGATATTGTAAAATATTTTGCTATAAAAGAAAGGTAAACAACGTATTAGGTACAGTTTGACAATGATTTTGTGAAGCAAAACAGGCCCATCACGTTAATTTAAATACAGGATGCCCCAAAAGTCACTCCTCCATTTTAAAAGGAATCAGCTTTTTATTTCTTAATAATTCACATTTATTCTTTTATAAACAGAAAACACACTTCTTGAAAATAAATTTTATTTAGTTTTTAAAATTACATTATTTAAATAAATGCCATTTTGGGCGATGAGGCCCACTTCCACCTAAACGGATTTATTAATAAACAAAATATGCTATTTCGGGGGACAGAAAATCCAAGAATAGTTCACCAACGTAGTCTGCACCCCGTACCAAGTAATGGTTTGGTGTGGTATAAATGCGGAAAGAGTTCTTGGACCTTATTTCTTCGAAGATGAGACAGAAAACCTACTAACCGTCAATGGCGAAAGGTATCGTGTTGCTCACATTACCCCAAATAGACGCAACATAGGTTAAGATGGAACGAATAAGTGTTTTATATAGTATAGGAGGAGCATATTTTTGGGTGAAAGAAACGGATCTGTGTTTCAATTTTTTATATTATACTTGTATTTTTTCTTTATAAATCTACCCCACATGACTATTAACTAAATAGATTCACAGAATGAAACCAAAACAACGGGTAATTTCCACAATGTTAGTAAACTCAGTGATTTTCCGATAATCCGACCTCTCCCTCGACACCCATTCGTTATCACTTCCAACTCAAAACATTTATTCGAACTGATCGCGATTGAGTCACAACATGAAACATAAATATGATTTCATATAACATATTAACAAAGAACTAATATTTTAAAGAAAATCGAAATACAACGCTTTGACAGTTCTACGTCCTTTTTATTTGATTAGTGACAGATGTTTTGTCATACAATGACCTTGTTAAATTGTAGACGAAACTTATCAACGTGGTTGTTAATACCCAAAAACTAACAGTGATAACATAGTATTATCTATGCATTGTAAATATTCCTTGGGTATTAAGTTTTTTGGCTTCATCATGAACAGTTCTTAATTGACCATACAACTACGAAGTTAATAACAATAAAACATACTATTAAACATGATTCTGACTGAACAATCAGGTTTCTTTTTCATTATCGACAAAATAACATAAACACAGTTTTAATAGAAAGGCGACCGTACAGTACAAGTAGATAACAATGCAAAAAGTCAACATTTTATAGATATAAAGAACAGCTGCGGCTGGTCTGGAGGCGCGCTGGTGCGCTGAACCGGAGAAATAATTCGCAATAATTAAATTATAGATTCTTTAACATGACTTCCAAAAATGTTAAATATTTGTATAGATTAAACATGTATAAGAATACTGACAAATAAAACGAGTATTTTTATTTAAGTGAAAATTTAAAAAAAATTAAGTAAAATTTAAAAAAATATTCCTTTCAAATTGACCGGCCAAGTTTGCCAATACTATCCGAGCGATCTCCAATACGCACCGGACGGAAACACAAATTCATATAGGGCAGACAGAGACATACAGTAAACCGTGAGACAGCGATATTTCCTATTCGCTCAGCGTCTCGAGGTGCGTTGGTGCTCAGCGCACCTCGGGAACAGCCGCCGCTGATAAAGAACCACTCCATTAGGAAAGACTTAAAATGAAGTGGTCCCATTCCTTCGTCACATACATACATACCATCACGCCATTTCCCTGTCGGAGTAGTCAAATGACAGAGCACTAGACTTTTCTATCTCGACAAACATTCTTCGCCTCTCCTACATACAACTTCTCATACAGCTCCTACGATATCTTTGACTTTCTACGTTTCTTTCTTTCAAGATATAATTTACTTAATCCAACCATACTTTCCTTGGTCTTCCTCTACCATGTCTTCTTCATTTATTCGTTCTACATCTCAGAATATTTTTCTACAATTTTTTCAACAAGCCGTACATTCCGACTCATCTCTAATCACTTCATTTTGTATTCCGTCATACATTGTCACCCTATATATTTATCTCAGTGGGCACGCCATTTTTCAGCATTAATTTGACTCCTTTCCGGGTTTTTTCCACGTTCACTGCCATATTTCAAGTTGTTACAAAAATTGTATTTTAATAACAGATTTGAATACTGTCCGATTCGAATATATATGTTTTAGTGTCCTATTAACTTAAGTGACATTTTTCTGTTATAAAATTCACAATTAAAATTTCAAAAACCGTTCAAGCACTGGAAATTTATTTAACAACTCTTTTAAATGCATCACGACAATTTATTTTATGACCTAGTAATGAAAATGTATTCCGATAAATTTTAAACTAACCCTAAAATAGACTAAATTAATTATTCAAACCACTTTAAGATTATTCTGGAAAAGATCACTAAAAACCTTGGTCTACCATACCGCTAATATTTTCAACAAAATAGAGAGAATACTTCACATTGGGATGTCTTATTAAACGAAAACATCATTATTTTTGTAACAAGTGTCCTTATATACTTAGAAATATTATTGTTATGTCCATGGATTGTGACATTCACGATTTCATTATTGAATTCAATCATTCATTCATATGCATGGTGCTCCTCAAATAATCGGACTTAGTGATGCAGACATGTTGAAGAGCGTGCTCGGGAAATATAATTATCCCTCTCTCTAACCATCTCAACAAGAAAATGGTGTGTTGTTTGGATATATGGAATCTCATATAGATTGAAAAATAAACACCATAATAATAATAATCATTAACATTTACCCGAAAAGAGCCTTCGGATATTGAACTACTTGAATTAGCTTGGAACTCGCAGTTCGTCATCACACGTGTTGGAAATACGAGTACTATTGCACGTTAAGAGGTGACAGATTAATTCTGATTCTTAAAGGATTTCACTTAATGTATTTAATAAGGCAATCCATCTTATATAATGACGATCTGCGCCGATGACAATTTAACACTTGGCAATTAAGATACGGTCTTGAAATCGATCTCAGACTCTAATGATAGGCATAAATCGCAACGTTTATAGTTCTGCGTTTATGGTTCTTAGCTAAATTAGTTATAGATGACTGAGATTAAAACTTATCAAAATAAGCCCATTTTTTGCACACAAATTCATTTAACATTCGATGGCGCCGACTCGACTAGGCAAGTGCGGAACTCTTCTCATTTCCGGACCTTGTAGTTGAACCCAGAGTTTTCAGACTTGCAAAATGAATACGCTAAACATTTACAAACATACATATCATCGTCCCGTATTCCTTGCGGGTTAGGCAATACACTGATCTCCATCCGATGTATTATTTAAATTGTACGCATTTCTACAGTGTTTATTCGGTTTTTTATAAGTGTTTTCCACGGACACGTTTGAATACCATACATCAACGTTAATTTTAAAATAATGTTATAGATAGGTGTGTACATCGATGTGAAAGAGGTGATATACTCGTATGTGTCCCGAGATAAGAAAGTCTGGCACTCTGTTCTTTCTCCCTATCTCCGTAGGGAAACTATATGGTATGTATATGATACAAATTTGTTTAATTTTTTTAAATTTCTGACTTTGAATGAGCCCCGTAGTCTGATCTTAATAAGATATTTTTACATTTTCCCGGTTTTTGTAAAAACTCACTTGGTGCACTCTATAAAACTAAAAATCCAACTTAATTTCAGTCTTAAACTTGAAATATTGTACATTGAGTGTCCAGTCAATTAAAAAAAATTAAAAACATTAAAGTCCCAACTTCTCGAGATTCGTCTTAAATTATTAATTTCTTCCACTCCAATTACCGTAAAGTACCCTAATTAAACGATTCCTAGTACACACTTAGGTGAGGGCGAAACTCTATCTACGACACACTACACCCTGGTTATCGTTAGACTGAAACATTCTCGCAGGTTTCAGGGAGAGCTTATTATTCAGCTTTTAGCATCATCAAATAGGAAAGCTGACCCTAACAATTAAAGTTAATTTGTTTTAAAATATTCAAAATAGTCCATGGAAATGTGTCTACGAGTAGATGTCTGAGATAGTAATGCAAAAAATCTTTTTGTATTAATAACTTTTCGACGGCCATTTATCTGACGGCACTTAAACGAGTGTCTCTCATATTTGCTTTTGGCCGTAAAATGTTTCGAATTATATAACCCTGGGTAAAATAAGTAAGTTACATTTTATAGCCAGCAAGAAAAACACTCAAGTAGCATTTCTATCGAATTTAATAGAGTCGTATATATTCTTCTTCTTCCTGGCGCTGTCCCAACTCATTGCCTAGGTAGGCTGTTGGGGTCGGCTCTTCTCGTTCTGAAGCTGTATATTCTTCGGTTCTGGGTGTCGCTTTCATCAAGGCCGTTTCTCTGCAGGATTTTGGAGCATTGAGTCATCCAGGAGTCCGTTGGTCTTCCTCTGGACGGCTGTTGAGGAAGATCCACAGACATTGCCTGATTTATCGTATGGTCTGGTGGTCTCCGTCTTATGTGCCCGTACCATCTCAGCTGTCGCTCTTCCCGCTTACTATTTATGTCAGTGACCCCCAGGCTACCACGAATGCGTGAGCTTTTAATTTTTATCTTTTAGTGATACTCCTGCCGACCACCTAAGCATTCGCATTTCTGCTGTTTCAAGTTGCCTAGAGTAGAAGCTGTACATAGTTCAGCATTCTGAGCCATACATAATTGCGGGTCTAACGATAGTCAGGTATACCTTTTCTTTCAGTTTTATAGGCATTTTTGGGGACACAAGACTCCTGTTACCGATCTGAATTTCATCCATCCCAAACTTATTTTACGAGCCTAGATACTTAAATAAGTCACAGCCGGCTAATATTTCCCCATCCAGTTGCATTGAAGGAGTTGTCGCATTTGGGTCTTCAAATGGCAGGTACAGATATTCTGTCTATATATTACATGGAGTCGTATATATTACAAGATTATACTATTAATTTTAAGATAACTCTAGGTGTATAACATATGCATAGAATATATAATTTTAATTCCCTGAGGTCATCAAACTCATGAACTTTATTACAAAATAATTCATTAATACCTTCATCATTTTATGTATATTTTTGTTATATCCAATTCATGTTACTCATCAATTCATGTTTTTTATCAATTCATTGATACTATACGAGTAAAATATCTACTGTAACATTTTTCTTTTTTTATAAAAAAAAATGTGGAAAAACCAAGTGAATGAATTCTTCAGTCAATGGATGCAAAGGACAATCAAAACGGTGCACAGTGCGTGCGATAAAGATCAACTAAGACAGTCAACGCACGATGAACACAGACTAGGTGACGGGTGATATTTAGAAAATCGAATTCAATACATTTTATTAAGATAAAAATACATAAAATAGTATTGTTGAACAAGTTTTATTTGTATAGAGTACATAATAAACGAATCAACAGTGCAATTTCTTGTCGCCATATGAAAGAATGTATAGTACACTAAAATAATTTTTTAAAAAGTATTATTATTCAATAAACATCATTTCTGTAGTGCGAACACGATGCTTGCTGAGAACACAGTACACTCGTTTGCAGTCGTTGTAAGACATTGTATCTAATGAATTTTGGCGCCTTATATTATTTAAGCAACGTAGTAAGAATGAACTCCCATCTGCTTAAAATTTTCAAGTCACTTTTCTGATAGCTTTGTTACTTTCCCCGCATATGAATACATCCTCCTCGAGTTAATACAATATAGAAAAAGGCGGTATTTCTCACTACATTTATTACGACCTAGTAGAGAAAAGTGTTTACTTATTTCGATACATTATTATAAACAATATTTATGGTGAATGTGTTGCCATATAGAAATATCCTCAAACCAACTAGTCAAGATATACGTAGATTCGTGTCAATTGCTCGGTAAAAGGTTAAAATGATATTTTCCAAAAAGAAAAGTAAGCCATCACAGTACTTCAAGCATTAAAATGTGAATGAAAAAATGCAGAAAAAATAGAAGTAAGATGTGAAAAGACAAGAAAATAAGAGTGACGGAGAAACCAATTTCCTCATTGAAGAGAGATGTTATATTTTAAGATAATAAAAAATTTAATTAATTCTCCTTAACTTCAGTTAGGGTACTGAATTTATTAGACAAACCCTCCCTCACGTTGTCAGTTTTTACTTGAACGAACTTGATAATTCGATAAAGTGTCGCATCCACCTCAATATAGCAAGAGAGTAGCTTCTTGCTAGATAAATATATCCAGCCGACGTAGAATAATTATCCCGCTTCTAAGATTAATGGGGATTATGATGGCGAATAATCGACGCCATAACTCAAAAAGATTCGCGACCTCGCGTCACTTGCCAAATATAATGCTTCACTTTGATATACGCCGATATTATTATATGAAGATATAAAAAATAATAGTCTGAAGGAAACTAGCGTCAAATTTAGATTTTCATTGTCATATTACACAAAATAAAGGAAAATATCAACGATCTCTAATAGCAGTAAAAATGCGTGTCTTGCGTACTCGTATAATATCTGGTAGTTGAATGTATAAAAGAGTAAACGATAACACTTTTTTGAGAGATAACTGTTATACGTACAATAGAATTGAGAAAGGTGAAAATATAAGATGCATAGGAATAAATTAATTCAAGGAACAAGGTCAACAACATATTTAGTACTGTTTTTGCCAATCGATCAATTGCAAGATCTTCATAAATTACTGTGTGAAGTGTATTAGCGCTAAGCTTGATGTATGGAAGCGATGCTAGGCCATTGAAAGGGAATGAACACATGATTAAATGCGGTGGAAATGCGTGTCTTACTTAGAATATCTAGTATTAAAATGAATGGTAAAGTCAGGAGGGATCGGACAAAGGATAACTGTTTTTTTAGAGAATGGAATTAAGAAATGATAAGATGATTTGACCACATTGAGAGAATGGAATTAAGAAAGAATGTTAAGATGATTTGAACACATTGAAAGAATGGAATTAAGAAAGGAATATTAAAATGATTTGACCACATTGAGAGAATTGAATTAAGAAAGTAATATTAAGATGATTGGGCCACATTGAGAGAATGAAATTAAGAAAGGATAAGACGATTTGACCACATTAAGAGAATGAAATTAAGAAAGGAACATTAAGATGATTTTTGACTACATTGAGAGAATGGAATTAGAAAGGATAAGATTATTTGAATACATTGAGAGAATGGAATTAAGAAAGGATAAGACGATTTGACCACATTAAGAGAATGAAATGAAGAAAGGAACATTAAGATGATTTTTGACTACATTGAGAGAATGGAATTAGGAAGGATAAGATTATTTGAATACATTGAGAGAATGGAATTAAGAAAAGATAAGATTATTTGATCCCATTAAGAGAATGAAATTAAGAAAGGAATATTAAGATGATTTGACCACATTGAGAGAATGGAATTAAAAAGGAATAATAAGATGTTTTGACCACATTGAGAGAATGGAATTAAGAAAGGAATATTAAGATGATTTGACCACATTGAGAGAGTGGAATTAAGAAAGGAATATTAAGATGATTTGACCACATTCAGAGAATGGAATTAAGAAAGGATAAGATGATTTGACTACATTGAGAGAGTGGAATTAAGAATGGAATATTAAGATGATTTGACCACATTGAGAGAATTACGAAACAGATATATACGAATATGTCTGAAACCAACGAAGAGAATTAGAATGAGGAAAGATTAAGCAGAATGAGATCGTTGCCATAAACTTTAACGAAGAAAGAGAAGGAAGTATGAGAAACATAAGAGCATTTATGATGTATAGATGTGCACGAGACGAGAGAACTATGTACGTGGATCGATAGGTGTGTCAATTTGTCAACTCTGACTAGCCCATAAGACACGGCGTTATATGGTATGTATGCACACAGCAATAAATTAAACTTTCTGATTCCAATCATTTTACTTGATTGACGCGACTAAAATTGAAAAAGCATGAAGTAAAAGATATACATATATGCGTGTATAACAAGATGTGTGAATGTGGACGAAGCGAGAACTGTGTGCATGGATTGGAAGTCATAGATATACGAGTATATATCCTCTCTACCTACGACAAAAGAAGCATGGCATAAAAAAATTAACAGATTTTTTTTTGCTTTCTCTCTCTCAGATCTCTTTTGTATTTATATCTCGTTTTTTTATTGCTTGCGATTTTTAAATGCAGTTTTCTATTATAATTTCACTGCTCTAGGTAAATGAAAGTAGAACTTTTATAATAAACTAAAGAGACTAATAAATCATAAACAAAATAAAAACACTAAAGTCGTTTTTATCCTTGAATCGGGGGTAAAAACACTATAGTCATTTTTATTCTTGAACCGGGGGTAAAAATACTATAGTCGTCTTTATCGTTGAACCGGGGGTAAAAACACTGTTGTCGTATTTATCCTTGAACCGGGGGTAAAAACACTATAGTCGTCTTTATCCTTGAACCGAGGGTAAAAACACTATAGTCATTTTTATTCTTGAACCGGGGGTAAAAATACTATAGTCGTCTTTATCGTTGAACCGGGGGTAAAAACACTGTTGTCGTATTTATCCTTGAACCGGGGGTAAAAACACTATAGTCGTCTTTATCCTTGAACCGAGGGTAAAAACACTATAGTCGTCTTTATTCTTTAACCGGGGATAAAAACACGATAGTCGTCTTTAACCGGGGGTGATAACACGATAGTTATCTTTGTCCTTTAACCGGGGGTAAAAACACTATATTCATCTTTCTCCTTGAACCGGGGGCGGTAAAAATACATTTGCCTACAGAAATATACCAAATATTGCGTATCAGAAAAAAAATAATGAATACTATACAATTCAATTACTTAATCATTTATTACCATGAGGCTTACTTAACTATTCAAGGACTGGCGATCCAAAGGCCTTGCGATTGATAATTTACATTTTTATGAAGGAGACTGTCTAAAAATATAAAAAGGGAATTAATTACAATTAATTTCTTAAATCGTCTCACTTTACGAAATTGAAAATCTGTCATAACATTGCCATCATAAAAAATTATCGGAAATCTCTCATTTATATTTCAAACACATTTTAAATTTACAACTCAATTAATTTAATTAAAAAAAACTTCTTAAAATAACGAATTCAGGTGACAACTTCTATGATTCAACTGGTAGACCGAATAATTGTTTTAAGTACGATTCTGTCAACTTTTAAAAAAAAGTCTAACTGCTTACTTTACTTTCTTGGTGTTTTTTTTTTCCTGTTTTCTTTCCTCCCCTGCTTAAGACACCGGTCTTAACTCTGCAATGATTCATAATAACTTTATTTCTAATTCTGTAATACAACTAACATAAAAGAAAATCCGACCTGAACAAGTCAGAGCGTGCATGAACAAATGCCACACTGGGGACTCCGTTGCTTGGGTAAGCGATGTTACAGTTAAAATTTAATAGATCTACCTTCAGTAGCATGTCAACTACAGCTGATAGACGACGTGTTGTTTCGTTATATTCTGAAATGCTAAATATTGATTATCACGCGGTTACAAAGTTTCTTTTAAAAAAAGGGAAACTTGGTATTCGGATTGACCAATCTAGAGGAACAAAATTATTTTTCATGTCAAAAAATAAAATAAAGGTTTCTTGAAAAATCTGGCAATTGCATCTTATCAATAGGTTTGTTTGACACACTAAAACGAAATTTTTTATGTGAAGTATTGATTTTCATTTTTAGGATTTTGTCCCTCTAGATTGGTCAATCCGAAAACTGTGCGACGTTTAGATGCTGTGTACGGAGAATCATCTCCGTAGAATGAATTTAAACATAGTAGACAGCATCTCACCTAAAAAGTGATTTAAAAAGCTCCTAGTCCATTTTCCAAAAAAAAAAAAAGTTCTGTTTGATTGAGAGAAATTACCACGTAGTAAATAAGCTCGATAGATTCATGGTTTACTATTACAGTGTATAATAAAATGTTATGTATTGATGGTCACCACGATTGTAATGCATATACGAGTATATGATAGACATGATGCTAGAAGTATTACAACGTGAAAGGCAGACAGAGAAGACAGAGGGCCAAACAATCCTATCCCGACACAGATCCTTCGCTTATTCTACATTTATACAACTAAGATTCCTCCAAATTTTTAAGTTGCCTTCATTCAAAATACAAATTTCTTAATCCAACTATACTTTGCTTGGTTTTACTCTCACGTAATCCACTCACATTTCCACTATACATATTTGTTCTGTTTGAATTTCTTCATCCATTCGTTTTAAATGCTCAGAAAACTATCTCAGAATGCTCTTCATCTTACACAACACATCAACCATAAGTTCGCATCTTATCACTTAATTCCGTATTATTTTAAACATTGTCATGCCATATATTCGGCTCCTATCAGTTTTTTTCCACGTCCATGTTCCACTCCCATTTATCGAAGTTAGCACCAAAATACTATTATGAACTATCAATCTTAGCAGATTTTGATACTCTCCGGTTCAAATAAATATATTTGCTATCCCGCTGACTTTATTTGTTATCGCTACACGTCGTTCGATATCAATATTTTCCATGATTTCTGAAAATACTACCCTAATACCAGAAATATATAATTTAACTGCAGATAATTTAAAATGTTTCCATACAATTAAACGAAACTAAAATATTCATATAAGGAGTCCAAGAAGACACAGGAAATCGTCTAATTTCTTGGATCCTTAATATAAAACATCGAATTTGCAATACCACGTTTCATCTTAAGATTTTTTTTTATTCGTAATACTCGTATGTACGAGTATACCATATAACTGTATATTGTAAAATAAAAAAACATAATGTATATTTTACGATTACTCTGTTTAAATACTTTCTCCCGTTAACGATGTCTGGCTTAACTACCTCGTAAAGTAGCGGATCAAGGAAATATTTACTGACTAACCCAGGAAAGACGAGTACACGCCTCCCCAGCCTCCCCAATTCAGTTCAAGGCCTGCAGGAGCAACAAGTTCCTGGCCCATTTACCTACCCCAACATCTCACCCTATATTACCCTATTTTCATCTGGTCCAGGTCAAAATGAGGCTGATATAAACTGCGATTCAGGTCACATCAATAAATGCACAGTTGGCAGTCTAATTGAATTATTGGATTTTTTTTTATATTGAAGATTTTTGATAAGGATGCAAACTCTTTTTGAATCTACTTTTTATAATGCTGTATTGAAAATAACCGCAATTTTAAATATTATGAAACATTAAAAAATTTACTCTCTGAAAAAACGTATGCTTACAAAAAATATGAGGTGTGTTGACGTCTTCCGTGGCCTAGTTGGTATGACGCCTATCTTCCAGCCCGCGGGTTGTAGGTTCGACTCCCGTTGGTATATATTTTTTTCAAATACGATTCCAGACTAGTTTACACTTAGGGCATCTTTAATATATTTCAGGTTGGTTGGAAGAGATTGCCATACGGCAATAAACCCTCTAGGTTTTATAGATAACAACAAAATATGATAATAGTAGAATACAATGTAACATACTCGTATGTCAGAAAACGGATTTTTTTTCGAGATTAATGTGAACTAAAGACAAAAACTAAAGACATCTAACAAAAGACAAAAAGAGCACTCATAGGTAGATTGGACATGTCGAATTAGTTAAGACTGACTTTACAAATCAACCACACGAACGTGAGTGATAGAGGAAGACCAACCCGAGACAAGTTTTAAAATTATACTAATAAGCGACTTAAATAAATGTTATGCATTGTAATTTGTTTTATCAAACACTGTTTATTCCATTTTATGTAGCGGTACACCCCTACCGGTTTCAAGATGTTTACCTCATCATCAGGGGAGTACAAACAAAACTTGTTTGATGAGATGATGAGGTGATACCCTTGAAACCGGTTGGGTTATACCGTTACATAAAGTAAAATAAACAGTATTCGATAAAAACAAATTACAATGTATTTAAACCTCCACAGTGTTAATGCCTTAACTATAAATAATAAATGTTATACATTTATCATTTTCAGCTTTCCTCTGAGTTCCTATAGTTCACTCCTGAATATAGGCTTCTTGAAGACTCCCCCGAAATTGCCACCCTACTGCAGTTTTTTGCAACGTTATGCCTTCGATTTTACTTATAACATATACCCAGCGTACATTAACTAGTTTTCTGAGCTTTTGAGTTCCTCTCGGCTACCTATGTACTCGTATTATTGGCGATGCAAATATATTAAAGAGCATGATAGGGAGGTAACATTGTCAGCAGTTATATTAATAAAGCCTTCAGGCTTAGAAAATCGTAGGCAATACTACTACACGTGAAAAAGCAACAATACTAGCACACGCCTAACGTGAGTGAATATACGAGTACTTACCAGACGAAATCTTTTACCAGAATGAGAAAATTGTTCCGAAGTATAGCGTTTTTCGAACTAGGCCTACCAATGGACGACTATATATTTATGAGGAGCATCGGTTCGGTTAGGTCGTCGGTTCGAACCCCGCGCTGTGCTACTCCCCTCGAATGACCCAGGCATTTTTTGCGCCTATTATTCGAGGGTATAAGGATACCTTTGACTTTGGTCATATCTATTCTTTCAAAATCGAGAAATAAAAAACACGCTAATGTTCTCAGACTCAGTACAACGATGTGGTCGATGAGTTTGCTGGCGTTCAACGGCTCACTCACTAAAAAAAACTTAACTCCACGGCACGGCTTTGCTTTCTTACAGAAATGACGTTAGAATGACAAGAGGATCCTTGACTACAAGGTCAATGACGACTTTATGTCCAACTGTTGTATATTATTCTACAATAGTTAATTATCGTACTTAACTCCATTTCAATTGTATAATGGTCCAAATTATATTTCCAGCCCTCTCTGATTCCTTTCTTGATTTTTCAATACTTATAACATCCAGCCCTAGCAGTTTACTTTAGTCCGGTCATTTCTTAATATATCATTCATTGTTATACTAGATATTCAACCAGCCAACAACGCATTTATATCAAATTTATTTGGCTCAAATCAGTCTTCCTTGATTTCCAGGCTTCACTTCCATAGAAATAGCATTAATACTATACACTACGATAAACTCCCATTAAAACAAGCAAACATTTAATTAACAAATACAGTTCTGAGTGCACCTTTTCCCTACTACAACACGCCTTTAATATTTATTTCAATAATACTCTTCCTTTTTAAATATGTGATTCAATTGGCCTCCCTGGTCAACTTCACTTTGGCATGCTTTAAGAAGCGACTGTAAAAACTCTTAGTTTCTATTCAGTAATATTTAATTCCTGATTCATTTCTATTCAGTAATATTTAATTCCTGATTAATTTCTATTCAGTAATATTTAATTCCTGATTAATTTCTATTCAGTAATATTTAATTCCTGATTTTTCTTTCCTCTCCATCGTCCATTCGAATATTTTTTGCTACCATGTAACTTGCTTTATTTACTTTTGTCTGGTTCTATGGAACAGATTGCCGCCTGGTAATAAGCACGCCTGATTGTTTTTTTGCAATGAAGTGTTAAATAAATAAATAATAAAACTTAATTCTTTAATATGCCCTTTCAAAATATAAATTGTCCTTTGTAACAATTTTACATATCAATGAAAGAATTACGTATAAATAAATATGTCATAAAATGCCAATAAAAAAAACACTTCCTTATCACGTATTCTCGTAATAAACATCGTATACATAATGAATGCAAACCTATTTCTTTCTATTCCACATCAATGAAAAAATCCTGCACTGAATTCAACATTATAATAAACCTGTCCATAATGCAGAGGATCTTGTTGACACTAATGGCATGCACATTCAATGGCACCAGAGCAAATTACTATCGGCGCCATTCAATTCTCAAAAGGAAATATCCAATAAAACCGGAATTGGAAATGACATTTAGTTATTAGTTTTTAATTTTATTCATTTTTTTCTACACGTTGTATTTAATTAATCTCGCGCATTTTTTAGCACAATCATAAAATATTATTGTATCATTAAGTATAAATATTTTCATTCATTCAGAGTGCTACTCTTAAACATACCTGAATTGGTAATTCGAATATAATTTGTCGGCGGTCGTGGTCTAACGGTTAGCACTCAAGCGGACGCCCCATGTTCGATTCTTGGCAGAGTCACTTACGGACTGGTTTTACTCTCATAGACCATTTTACATCTGAATTTAAGAATCCAGATGGCGCTTGTAATGGCGACATTGGAGCCATTCGACCTCCCTTATTTCTTTAATAGTTTGAGCTTGTTTGGAAGCGTTTTTAAAGTGATCGTAACCTAACATAAAAAATTTCAGCCAGGTGACATCACAACATTGTCCTAGGCCTCATGAATCGAAAAATTGTGTTAAGAACCACTGGAGTAAACACGAAACTCGCGTTTCGTCGTTGCAAATATTTATTAGCGAGTGAGTATTGTTATCAGACGAACTGTTTTACCTTACTGGGATCTTTTATTTTCAGATACCATCAGGAATTGAACCCGAAACCCCAGTTGGAAGTTAAGTGTATTACCCAACTAGACTACGGAGGTGGTCAATATTTATATTTTCAAACAATTAGTTACTACAAAATCAAATAAGTTCGTTTATAAGAGTGACTTAAAACATATATAAGTTGTTCAATCCCATCACCACCCATGCTGTTACGGGAACACAAAATAAGATAAAAGATAAATCTTAAGGAAAATAAGTATAAGAATGGGAATTGTACGAGTATATGAGTAAAATAAAATATAAATCTTCAGGAAAATAGGTATAAGAATGGGAATTGTACGAGTATGTGAGTAAAATAAAAGATAAATCTTAAGGGAAATAGGTATAAGAATGGGAATTGTACGAGTATGTGAGTAAAATAAAAGATAAATCTTAAGGAAAATAGGTATAAGAATGGGAATTGTACGAGTATGTGAGTAAAATAAAAGATAAATCTTAAGGAAAATAGCTATAATAATGGGAATTGTACGAGTATGTGCATATAGCCCAAAGGGGCTTGTCCTACGGCGGCGACACACCCGAGTATGTGAGTAAGATATAAGATAAATCTTAAGGAAAAAAGGCATAAGAATTGGAATTGTACGAGTATGTGAGTAAAATAAAAGATAAATCTTAAGGAAAATAGCTATAATAATGGGAATTGTACGAGTATGTGAGTAATGAGTAAAATAAAAGATAAATATCAAGGAAAATAGGTATAAGATGGGAATTGTAATTAGATATTTCAGATAAATTATGTTACTTCAGTTAATTCTTAAATTAAATCATCAGTTAAATCTTAAAAACTCAAATCTGATTGAACTTGGAAAATCGTTCCAAAGTCGTGCTGACTGAACCGCAAAAGATGATGTGTAACATAGAACATGCCAACGCATTTTCCCTATATTTACATAACTTATATCATTAATTTTCTACGTATCTCTCTCATTTATTGGCATTAATACGCTGTAATGAAAATTAAAATACTAAGTGATTCAATGAAACAATTCAAATATTTCTTCTGAATCAGATATCAAACTATTTTTTCACATCACGCAGCTCAAAACACTTTCGAAATTAAATGTCATGTCAGCCAATTCATTAGTTTAGTACCGACATCAAATATTATAAAGTTTTCACCTGAAGTAATTCCGCTGAAAAAAGTAGCGTGTGTATGTTACCTTGGTATTTTCAGCGTCATGCTACACAGAATGGATTTTCACTCACCTGAAAATTAAAAAAAAAAGAAAATTATGAATACGTTCTGTCACAAAATACAAAATTTTAATGTATTAAGCTTTTATTACAAAGTTACATCAACATTAAATATTACCAAAGGAGTACTCTTCATATCATCATAATTCTCACCATGATGCAATGCACCTATTGGAGTAGACATAGAGAATAGATCTCCATTTTATTCTGTTCTGGGACACATATTTTCGCTTTGCCAAGTCCATATACCTCGCCATGCATACTCACATATTAAAAATGCTTCCATTTTTTTTATTTGATCAATTTTGTCAATCTGGATTTTTATAAGTCTTTCCAAACTTCTTATGTCTTCTGTACTACTTATATATGTTACTTTTGTTATTCATTCAAAATTCGTTCTTTCTACGTCACTTAACTATATCAAAGCTCCTTCCTTCATCTGAAACACTGCATCTTCTTTCAATCCGCATTTTTTTCCTAATATCCTCATTCCTTATTCTGTTATACATTGTTTTTCCACACATTCTAAGTAACGCTCTCATTTCACCCGAGGCTTTCAGGTTCGATTTCTAATAGTATCCAATAAAAAAGTGTTCTAGTCTAGTAAAACAGTTTGTTTGGTAACAATGTGCTCACGCGCAAGACATGTGTGAATGTTGTTTTCACTTCACCTGCTAGGTAATATTCCAAACAAGTGCTATAATGAACCGCGAATTCTGTACCTACTCCAGTGTTTCTAAACCCGAAGGCATGATCAATGGGGTCTTAGACAATCTTATCTCCCGACCTTACTCTTCTATATTTCCGAATCACTAATTCGAAAGTGTTGAAGGTTTATTATACCAATAAATTAAATCTAAGTAACAAGAGTAATGTCTATTAGACACAATGCAATATTCCATACAATTAATGTTTTGAAAAATAATAGAATATTATTATGAGGTCGGCATCGACCCTGTATGAAATACATACACCGTTTACTTTCTAGGGTAGGCAAAGAGGATGCATCGTCAGACTTTACTATAAAACACACCTATCTCACCGCTTCTATATCCATTCACCTTATCACACAGCTCCTACGATTTCGCTAACTTCTAACTTTTCCTTGTTTTAAATGCCATTCACTTGATCAAACCACACTTTTTTTGGTCTTGTTCTAGCACGCCTTCCACACACATGAAATAAATACACAACTATTAGCGCGTCTTTAATTAAAATGCACATATTACTAAATTGTATGTTATATTATACATGAGATAACCTGCGTGGCCTAGTAGGTAAGTCACCTGTCTCTCAGCCCGGAGGTTGCGGGTTCAAATCCTGCTGGAACTCAGATTTTTTTTAAAAGAATTCCAGTCTGGTTTTTACTTAAGGCCTTTTTAAATATGATTGGCTGGAAGAAATTACCCCATGGTAATAAGCCCGCCAAGTTGTAATAAACACCTAATTTTGGATCCAACAATGAAACAACCTGAATTTCAGTCACCTAGGAAACTATAAAGCCTCATCAACCGAGTTCGATACTGTCAGCCTCGTTGCACATACAATATGCATAAGTGAAGTCTAAAGGAGTCACCTCTTTGCGAGAGTAGAGGAGTGCAGACAACCGAGTACATAACAGAGAAATGCCCCATTAACGCCTTTCAAGAAGAGCATGTCTGAAGTACATTAAGCTGCTTCTGTCTGAGGAGTCTCTACGCGTTACTACAACACTATCACCGAATAAAAGTGAGATTATTGTTATGTAGATGCATGCACTTTGGCACCCCATTGTATGTCATGGGAGCCAAATAGGCATATTGCCTTTGGGCAAAAGATATTTTAACCCTAAGGATGGTGAACATTTGATCAGTTGGCATGTGTGTCATGTGTATCTGTAGAGTTTGCATTTTGTTGTCTTGATAATAGTGTCAGATAATGGATTTGAACAAGTTGGCTACGTTTAGGACTCGATATTTCCTAAAAAGTATCGCTATGGGATACCGGGCAGGAAGTTTATGAATTATCTTTATAATCAATTTTTAGAAAACCTGCAGTATGTGTTTCTATGTTAAGATCCATCCCCCAAACCGATATACCGCGGAAATGTACCGATTGACATAAAGCAAAATAATACCTTAAGAACATTTTTAGTGTGCACATTTCGAATTAAACGGAAAATATACACTAGTTTTCATATTTTTATGATATGGATGTGGACCTCTCAGCGAAGAAACTGATCAACAAAAACTCCAAGATACTTTATACTATCAACCCTTTCCAAAGAAACACAATACAGCCAGCCAAAGGCGTACAAGTGTACAGTTTTATGTATTTATTTGTAGATGCTTGAGTTCTTGTAGATATGCTAAATGTGATGTACTTATTTTTTTTGTGAATTTAGAGTCAATAAATTTGATTCCATCTATTTTTTAACTAGACACAATTCTTTATTTGTTTTTGGAAATACACTTTCCTATGTTCTGCCCTCGAATAGAAGAACCGTGTCATCCGTAAAAATTACAATATTACCCCTGAAGAAATAATACTTTGGATTTTTTCAGTCAACAAAATTTTTACTATATATCAGTGACTAAAATAAAAAAAATTACACGATAGCATCAAAATTAAAATTATATTTTAAGATAACCTTGGTTATTAGATGAAGTATTTATACACAATATCAAACGAGGTGACCTCAGTGCCAAAATGTAACCCCGAAAGTAACGTCCGCATCCTAGAATAGACCCCGTAGCCGATCGATGATTAATTTAATTAAGCTTGCATGATGATAGTTAGACGGGATCTCGACATTTCAGATTATCACCCAATTTACGTACCGTGATAACAAATTTAACGTCAGTCGAAATAAAAATAAGAATGGTATGTATAATAAATAAAGAGTATTAATGAGAATACGAGGAAGTGTGAAGAGAAATTAGGGTAATGTTGACAGAATCTGGTATGCTCCATTTGTTCACCGTGTGTGGCAGGCAATACAACTTTAACCACAATTAACTCTTTTGAAAGAATATTTTCATTGAATTAATATTTCTGTTGTATTTGATTACATTTTCGTTGTATACTCGTACAGTATAACCTGGCAGTTTCATTGCTAACTGGCAATGTTGTACAACCAACCACTAAGGTGTTAAAGAGAAGAGAGTTTAAAGCTGAAACATTCTCTACCAATTTCAAAATGTACATAGGACGCTAGCGAGGAAGAGAGTCTCGAGAGAAGTCGTAAAAATATGCGAGGAAAACCTCGGGGTAAGAAGTACAAATGTCATAGAAATTAATGTTTTTAGGGAACTATTGTAATAAAGCTATTTATTATATACTATTCAATTATGAAGGTACACAAGCTGAAACCTTCGATCAAATATTTTAAGATCTTTATTCGACACAGCTCAGAGTTGAGTCTCTACCCGAGTACTAATGATCGATTGGTTGGTTATACTTGCTATATGTGGGATGCGCAAAAACCTTTTCCAGTTACACATCTCAAAGGCATCAATCTTCTGTCAATCGGTATGTTGAGTGTCTAAGTCAATAAACCGTAAAAAATATATATAAAAAACGAAGATTTACACCAATTTTTCCGCGTCATATCTTTTTTATTGTAATACGGAGAAAAGATAATAATTATTTTATTAAATAAAAATGCATAGAGCGTTTAAGAAAAATCTGCAGCTTCATTGTAACAACATGAGATAACAAAAGGAGTTAAATCTAAGATTGCCGCAACCATAACATATGTGCAATGCACTTGAATATTATCTAAATGTATCCGAGTACTTGTGTTAGGAACAATCCAAAGGTAGGAAAAACAATTATATTGTAATTCTATAGTACAACAAACCAACAGATAAAATAAACATGCAGTAAAAAAAATATTTTATAAGTAAAATTCACGTTATGAGTGGATATTGAAACATTTGCACTGAATGAAGACATGGTAGAGCAAGAATAAATAAATAACGGTTGTATCGGGTGGATATTTTGAAAGAAGAAAGTCAGAGAAATTGTAAAAGTTGTATAAAAAAAATTATGGATATAGAAGAGGCGAAGAATTTGTGTCGAGATAAGAAAATCTGATATACTGTCCTCTCTACGTACCCCGAGAGAGAAATGGCGCGATGGTATGTATGTAAGTAATGATAATCTATATTTACTTCTCCCCGGAGTCTCCTTCATAAAATTTGAACTTTCCGATAAAGTTCCTTTATCTAATACAACTTTTGGAATTGGACCAAACAAAGTTCCTGATTGTAATCCCTTTATCATGATAAATATTAAATTCCCCAGCAGGCGGTGCGAGTTATTGTGACGGACACGCAAACAAAAATAAGGATTATAAACAGGACTGGTTTAAGTGCTGATCAAATTAAACGTCACAAGTTAAGTTATTCATTTGTTAAAAAATTATCAGACTTCTTAAACTTTTTTTGTCACATAGACATAACACGCACATGTAACATATTATCGCTATAATATAACATTATTAGCTGTCCCGCTGACCTTACATATCTTGCCGAAAATTTTCTGCGTCTCGCCGATGACGGATGAGCTCCGCTCAAGCAAAGATTACCTTTTAGCATTTCCTCTTCATCATATCCATGCCGTTAAACTTTTGAACCAGCTTCTGTAAGACTTCATAGTCTTTCTTCAAAAAGCAACTAAAAATCGTTATATCTCTCTTTAATAACATAGAATGACTTTCTTTATTCCGCGTTTTATTTTTCTTTTGCCATCTTTCCCGTCTCCCAGTCACTGGCAATATTAAAAAGATTTATTTGTATATTTTCTTTTCATTTTATACACTCTGTTTCAGTTGGTTAGAAAAGATTGCCGTATGGCAGGGGTCGGCAAATTTTTTTGGCCAGCTCGTTAACGTTTTTGGCTCGGCGGGTCAGGAAGCAAACTCGAGGTTATTTATATAGGCAATTCTACTTATGTAGCAAAAAAAACAGGCTTCACTCTTTTTACTAGGCGGTGGTAATATTTGTAACTTTGCTGACAAATCAATCAATGGCACTACAGCCCATTGTGGGCCCCGGCCTCCTCCAGCAGTCGTCGCCATTCCCTCCTATCCTGGGATGCGTTCCTCCAGCCCCTGATGCCAATCACGCTTGTATCACTCTGCACCCCATCCATCCACCTGAGCTTTGGTCTACCCACGCTACGTCTTCCTTGGGGCTCGAAAAAGAGTACCTTGTTAGGTATTCTCTCTTCTCCCATTCTTGCTACATACCCCGCCCAACGTAGCCTCCCAATTTTGATGTATTTTATAATGTTGGGCTCTTTGTATATGCTGTATAACTCCTCATTATATAGTAATCAATTTTGCTGACACACTTACGAAAAAACGAATGAAACATTTACATTTATTAATTAAGGTATTATATGTTAGAAACAGGCGAAATTTTCGTATTATTGAACAACAAATGTTACATAATATTGTAATAAAAAGCTCTACTAATGAGATGAATTTAATTGCTTTTTCTAAGATAACATTTCATCAAACTGGGGTTCGAAGTTAGTATGAATACTTAGCAGATGACCATTTACAATCAAAATTGATTGCAGATGGGCATCTGCTAATGCTGACCTATATTGCGAGTTTACTTACTTCATTTTTGAATATTTACATATTTTTGTGATAACGACTATTTTCTAAAAATAAATTTTTTGTTCAAGACAAAATAATTTTATTTAATTAAAGTATAATAATAAACTCAAACTAACTATTTACTAAATAAAACAATATTAAACATAAACCATTTATTTTAACCAATTTAACACAAAAAACCAGGGCTGTAGAGTCGGAGTCGGAGTTGGAGTCGGAGTCGCGGTGTTTGGGCCGGAGTCGGAGTAGGAGTCGTAAAAAACGAGCGACTACGACTAATTTTTCGTTAAAATTTAAAATACATTTTTTTTAAATTATTATAATGAATGTGTATTCTGCACGAATATTAAACTTGCAGGCGCAAGTCGCGCCGATATGGTGAATCACCGAGATCCATTTAATGCATAAAGTCTACGAAAATGTGTTTGTCTCCTTTCTCACGTCGAAAGAAAATTCTGTTGGCTGGGATCTATGTTAACCCCATGGTTCGATCCATATTGACGGAAGAACAAATAAATAGAGCGAAAAACGCTATGTTTGAATTAACCGTTCGTATGAAAGGCTTTCGACTAGAAAAAGAGACGACAGCAGGCAGCGTACACCAAGTATCATCATCTTCATCCGACACCGCTGAATCTGAAGACGATTTAGAAAAATATCTCAATTAACAAAATAAACTAAAACGTCCTCGTTTGAATCACAGTCCCAATATAGATGAAGGAGACTCTATTTCAAAATTTAAAATTGAATTTTATGATGCATTGAAAATAATGGAAAAAATTGACCGAACTTATAAGTTAAATGTTGAAATGGCAATACAGCGGTATCTAGAAATCGTAAAAGATTCAGCATTGATCGTTACAGCATTACCGCCAACCCAAGTATCCGTAGAGCGGTTATTTTCCGCTCTTAAAATTCTCAATTCTGACTTGAGAGCCTCTAAGAATACAGATTTAATAGAAGCAATGTTGTTTTTAAGAATAAATTCTAATAAATAATTATTAAAGTTTGATCTTGTTTTATTTTTATCCGTATAACATGAAAAAAATGGCTATATTCAAAGATAGGAAACAACCTGATAAAATTGAGCTTTTTTGAGTCGGAGTTGTGGAGTCAGAGTTGTGGAGTCGGAGTCGTGGAGTCGGAGTTGTGGAGTCGAAGTCGTGTTGTTGGTAAATATAGGAATCGGAGTCGGAGTCGTGTTTTTTTTTTCACGACTCCACAGCCCTGCAAAAAACACATAAAAATTATTAAAAATGAGATTGGTTATTATTTGCTCGCGGGCCGGATTAAAATAGGCATCGGGCCGGATTTGGCTCGCGGGCCGTAGTTTGCCGACCCCTGCCGTATGGCAATAAAATCACCATTTATATATCATACTTTACAGTCAATAAATAGGATAAATTCATTTTAATTGCAATAGATTTTTTGGCACGGATTACATAAAAACATGTTGACATACTTTACTCGAAAGTACCTAAAGGTGGCGAAGTACAGTATGTATATAATATATCATAATTCCTTACGAGCGATGTTTATTACTATAATAATTCAAAATATTAAATAAAATAATTTTGGATTTTGTGTAACTTATTTTTCGGCACAGATTACATAAAAACATTTTGACATACTTTATTCGAAAGTAACTAAACGTGATAAAGTACAGTTTTAAAAAAAATCTAATAAAACTATTTCTCATAAAACGCTTTTTCCTTAAACCAGCCCAGTCCTTTATTCTCCGATCATATCTCGTTGGTCACATCGATCGCGCCCCTTGTATTACAAATGACCGAGTCTCACGGCAGTTCTGCCGGCACAACAACCGGCCGGGCGCCAACGGTGACGGCAACTCAACCGGTGACGATTAATTTACCGGTGTCGGTGCGCGATGGTGACATCTTGTTTTCAGTTTGTCTCTTGAAGTAAATCACTGTCGACCTTGGGACTGGAAAAAATATGAACCTACGCTTCTAAGCTAGTTGAAAGATCTGTTAAATAAATAATACGTTTGACACTTACTCTTCATTTCGAAGAGGTTGAATTTTCATTTTCGTATGATTGAATTTATTTAAGAGCTGACGACCTCCGTAACCTAGTAATAACATTCTTGACTTCCACCCGAGGGTTTCGGGTTCGATACCCATAAATAGGGTGCCACTCTCGTAAAAAAGTTCGTCTGGTAACAATACTCGCATGTACTGAGCGGTAGTATTGTCAACATATTCAATGACGAATCACGAATTCCGTGCCCAGTCTGGAGGTTCTAAACCCAAAGGCTCGCTAACCGGGGCCGTAGACAATGTTTTCACCCAGCCACACTTTTCAATGTGTCCGAAACACTTATTTTAATATATTGAAGGGTACCGTACAAAAAAGGAGAGTATCAAAAATTTCCTTTAGATTAGAATTTGAAGTCGTGAATAGTGGGCGTTAGCAATAAGATAAAATGAATGGTTGAATTAAAATAGGCACTAAGTTTTTTTGGTACTTAGTGCCTTTTTTAATTCAACCATTCAAATAATTTATTGAAAGTTATATTTATTGATTGCAAACAAATATAAACGAAAAGAGAGAAATTAATTATACTAAGAACAATTACAACAAAATAGAATTAAGGACAAGTTCAAAGCGGTTGTACTAAGGTTATACACTTACGAGTGTCGGGTCTTTATAAAAGACCAGTGATCGGTGCCGCCTAGAGTTTGGACTACAAATGCAATGGAGTAGACTGTGAATAGATCATCATCTTTAACGGCGTTGTGGACTGGAGAATACTAGCGCAGGCTCTAATCGTCCTTAGCATTGCGAAAGCGTGCCCCATGACGACCATACTATGGTCATCCAGCATTCCAGTGAAATTAGGAGTGCCCACATATTGAGACTGTGTAGCAGGTAAGAGAGGTATGTCTCCGACTAAAGCCAGGCAAGTAAATAGAGATATCCGTCTCTGAAGAAGGCCACAAGATTAGAGAAGTAGTTTTTCTTGAGCTTCTCCAAGGGTCATCTTTCATCTTCTCTGATTCTGAGCGAGCAAGTGACGTTGCTGCATGTGGCATTTTCATTAATCGCCTTTTTCCATTCAACATCTCCCATTCCAGAACATCTCATAATCCTCGCTCGAAATGATATCTTTTTCTAAATTGTTTACAAATTCGAGTAAATGCAATCATACCCTTTTTAACAAAAGACCTTATAAACTGAGTCGACAGGGGCAGGCTAAAATCGGTTGACAATTCCACGATGTATGGACTCTGGAATAATTCTTAAAATGGATAATTTGTCTGGTGGCTTCCCTTATCTCAGACAAAGAGGTACAGCAGTAAATTGAAAAAAAAAGCAATTAAACAGTACGTTGTTTTTGCACTAAAGGGCCGCGAGTGTAGCTTTAGAAAGTGTTTGAAGAGTGCCATTTTAAGGAAGTCTTATCAAAATTCATGATCATATATAAACACTACATACTATAAAGAAATACACTCTATTAAAGCATTGTGGTTAAACTTATTTGAAGTCGTGAATAGTGAGTGTTAGCAATATGATATAATAATTTATTAAAAGTTACATCTATTGATTGCATACAAATATAAACGAAAAGAGATAAATGAAATATACTAAGAATAATTAAAACAAATTAAGAGTTAAGGACAAGTTCATCCGACCCCAAATGGATAATATAAAACAAGGGAAAAGAAGATATGGACACTATGATACAATTACAGCCGAATGTGTTACTATCACGTATCGGAAGATCTACAAAGATTTATTTGTAGTTCGTCTTCCTTTGTTAAGTTTTCTGTGGTTTTCTTAACAAATACTTTTTTTTAAACATATGCAGCTGGGATGGAAAACTCGTAACTGCGAGTAATCTAATGGGCGCATCCACTACCTTCATATCCTTATACTCAATTTATATATTAATTATTTAATATTTTTAATATGTCAATAATAGTGGGTTCGAATCCCGAGTTAGAGCGTCCTTGAGGTGAGTCTACACCCTAAACTTCGCTAAATAAATACGAGTATTCCGTTGATTATTATTATTATGATAATCTTATTTTATTACCAAACAAACCCTTTTAGCAGGATAGAAAACTTTTACTTGTTAATTATAAAATATTATCTATTAACCAGAATATATTTACATTCATATCTCAGAATATAAATTATCACCAGTCCTTATTGGAGATGCGGTGCTAAAAATACGGCATCTGTGAAAGAAAAACCAGAATAATTGAAGTTTTATGGAGGTGCCATCAATTTTTACGAGCATCTGTATTATCTGTCTCTTCAATACGACTTTCCTTCTTTGTTTTATTATCGCATTAACACGTGCTTTCTTGATCATATATTCGACATAAAAAGCAATATATATATATGGAAAATACTTGATGGGCGTTAAAGCTTTCCTGATTCGATGCTATTCATTTTTGTCCCATTTTACGTGTGTCAGTACATACGTACATTTGATGATGTCATGTCCCTTGTATAATAAGCAGGGGGAAAAAAGCACCACAGTCTTCTATTTAAGTATACTACTGCGAAAATCATACATCTTCTCATACGCAATATTCTATTATTCGTGATCGTAACATTTTGGTTAATTTTCTACACGTTTTTATGACTCAAATATTTTTTGACCTTTTAGTTATCTCCGTCTACTACGTTAATAAACACTTATTTTAGTTATCTCCGTCTACTACGTTAATAAACACTTATTTTACCTTTTAGTTATTTCCGTCTACTACGTTAATAAACACTTATTTTAGTTATCTCCGTCTACTACGTTAATAAACACTTATTTTAGTAATCTCCGTCTGCTACGTTAATAAACACTTCGTTTATTTATCTCCGTCTACTACGTTAGTAAACACTTATTTTAGTTATCTCCGTCTAGTACGTTAATAAAACTTATTTTAGTTATCTCCGTCTACTACGTTAATAAACACTTCTTTAAGTTATCTCCGTCTACTACGTTAATAAACACTTCTTTTAGTTATCTCCGTCTACTACGTTAGTAAAACTTATTTTAGTTATCTGCGTCTACTACGTTAATAAACACTTTTTAGCTGCCATTAAAAAAGTATCTAGCTGCTACCAAACAAGCATCTAGCTGCCACCAAACAAATATCTAGCAGCTACTAGAAAAGTATTTAACTGCTACTGAACAAATATCTAGATGCTCATAAACAAGCATCTAGCTGCCACTAAACAAGTATCTACCTGCTTCTAAACGAGCATCTAGCTGCTACTAAACAAGCAACTAGATTCTACTAAACAAATGAATTTACCATTCTGAGACCCTTTTTTTCAGGCACCCTCAGATAGCGAACTAGAAAGCCCCAATCGAATCGAAATCGAATTAAACAAGTACACGGAATCAATGTTCAAACTTCACGAGAGACACTGAACAGTTGGCATAAAAATATATTAAACAATCCTCAATTTAATCTATTGCAATTAAACGACGAAAAAATATCACACAAAAATATAATAATCACATATTCAATCATGGATCTAGCAAATTAAACATACCTGTACTTCTAGCGACCAAAGGATCTTAGAGAACTCATACAAAAGAACAAGTGTTTCCGCCGATTTACCAAACTTAACATTTCAATATACGCACGTAAAATTCTGCGCAGTTACAAAAAAATCCTTCCATATTGACAACAAAACATTCTACGTGTATAAGTCTTCACTAAGTGACATGAAAGTTTCCATATTTCAGGAAACGTTTTTCACAATTTGTAAAAAAGAACGCATTTAAAATCGCTCGTCATTGAAAATGATTGACTTGGAAAATGCCAGTACATTTTCTAACCGAACCGGATCTCCTTTTATTTCTGCTCTGACTAGTCGGTTAATAAATTTGTTCTCTTTTAGGTCTGTCTTGGAATTGTTCGTATAGTTGCATTTTGACGTCAATGTCGCACTACTTCCGTAGCTTAGTTGGCAACATACTTCACCTCCACACGGAGGTTTCGGGGTCGATTCTCGATGGTACCCGAAGTAAAAGGGTATTTGTCTGGTAAGGAACTAACACATATATACTCGAACCAGACAGTATCAACATCATCTACTGATATGATAATCCACAACAGTATTTAAGTACCAACTTATGAGAGTGAAATATGAACGTGGAACGAGACTGAAAAAAGTCGAATAAATGCTGTAAAATACATACAATTAGAAGAATACATGGGGTTACAATGTATGACAGAATAAGGAGTTAAGCCATTAGGGATAATTGTAAACTTATGTGTTGAGACAAACAGATGTGTTGAGTAAGATGAAGAAGGGAACTGTGAGATGGTTTTTTTTTACACGTGACAAGAAATATACATAATTTGCGAAAAAAACAACAGCTTATTTAATTTGGATACACAATTTTAATGGAACTGGGTTCGTTGCCTTTCATTTGTCGTGTCCCCAGTAAACTAGGATTTTGCCTGTATCTCACTAAGGACTGAGGTTTAGGCACGTGGAACGAATTAATGAAGAAAGACTGACGAAAACAAATATACAGTGCCAATGTAAATATACAGTGCCAATGTAAGTGGAAATCATAGTAGACGAAGAACAATGAAGCATGGTTGGATCAAGTAAATTATACTTTGAAATAATGAAATGTAACAATTCGGAAAAATCTTAAGGGCTGCAGGAGAAGGGGTATGGGTGTAAAAGAGGCGATAGAAGTGTGTCGCGATAGGAAAGTCTGAAATTTTCTCATCTGTGCCTATACCAAGAGGGAGACGGTGTGATGGATGTTTGACAATACTTACACGCCCTAGACCTGTGTACGAGTGTTGTTAGCTCTTTACGTACGGGGTAGTATTCCAAACGCATGCGAAGTACGAGACAGCGAGACCCGTGCCTACTCCTACATACATGCCATAACACCGTTCCCCTGCTGGGATAGGCAAAAGGATAGATCGACAGGCTTGCCTACTTGATACACGTATTTCGCGTCTTTCACATTTATACAGCTTCTTGTACATCTCATACAATGTCTCTTACTTCTTATATTTCCTCAAACTTCTTTCAAAATATAATTCACTTTAAACATTCATATTTTCTTTGATCTTCCTCTACTCCGCTTTCCACTCACATTTGTACTGTATGTTTGTTTTATTTTTTTCATTCATTCGCTCCACGTGTCTGAACCATATCAGAATGCTCTTCTCCACCTTACTCAACACATCAGCCTTAAGTTCACATTCATCCCCAATCACTTTATTCCGTATTTTGTCATACTCGTACATTGATACCCCTTGTATTTTTCTCAGTGCACTTATAGACTTTCTTAACGTATAGAACAAATACGATATAACTAAAATATTGACCAAGACGTTAAAAACGAAAGTATGTTTCACCATGCATATACAATACCTGATACACATACATATCCTTGATTCTGGTGTATTCATTTAATTTCAAACTGTTTTACCATGCATATACAATACTGATACACATACATTTCCTTGATTCTGGTGTATTCATTTAATTTCAAACTGTTTTACCATGCATATACAATACCTGATACACATACATATCCTTGATTCTGAAGTATTTAATTTCAAAATGACGACCTCCATAACTTAGTTGGTAAGATGCTCGACTTCCAACCGGTAGTCTCTTTACGCGCTGTAGTTTTACCAACACTTTCAATGACAAAATCGAGTCTTGTGCAAACGCCAGTGCTTCAAAACCAGATTGATCTATTACTAGGATTGAAGACAATGTTGTATTCCGATCAAGCTCTTTAAGATATCCGAATAACAAATTCAGAGATATTGAAGAGTACCATACAAAATTTAAAAAAAATGAAAATTGTTTTCGTCATATTTCTTAGAAGTAATATTTAGATTATTCACAGCAGTAGCAGAAAAGAGCACAATGAACTCTGTAAGCTGAAAAGAATACGAAAATGTTTGTTTTCATTACATTTTTCTTTTTCCATACCACCATATGGTGACCTAAAAAGTCTTTTTTAAAACGAATAATTCACTTAATGAATAATTGAGCTTTAAAATCGGCCAATGAGTTTGAAAGTGTAAACTGATTGATTTTTGTTTTATTAGTTACGGCACCCAATAAACGTGGTATTTTTTAAAGCATCACGTGATCGATCGGTTTGTTGATTTTTATTTTCATGATATCCACCTTCGGCGCTATCACTTTAGTCTGGATACAAAATTCACCTGTTTCGATCTCGGTACTGCCCGGTACTATGTTCATGGAAAGGCTTATAGGACATGCTCGGCGAAAACTTTCTGTCTTAATGGGAATCGCACCTTTGAATCTGGAGGTCCTTCTCGGTAAGGGTCAGCCCGTGAGTATAGGCGACAGCCACCTCCATCCCTTAACAGGGGTGACCAACGGTCGATATCGATGGTTGTCATCCTCCGTGGGAAGACAGACATTTATTATTTCCTTGCATCAGGGTGCGCCTCAACTCTCAGTGGATGTACACAAGCTATTTGACTACTCAATTTCTCTCTAGCCATGGGAGTTTTAATGGTAAACTCTTTAGCTTCAATCATTTCGCCCAATTGTAATTCTTATGATCATCTGGATCAAACCGCAGATCACATTTTGTAGCACTGCGATGATTATTGAGTCAATATATTGGTTCACCTTCGGACCGATTGGCTACTCCGATTTAGAGGCGTCAAAGGATAGTTTTACTGCATTCGAAATTTCCTGTTCTTCTACTACTACTACTAACTGCTACTAACTGAGCTGCTTGAACTACAGCCTTTCAGCCGCTTTATAAGTATATTTACTGCACTACGAGTCATTCTTCTTCTCCTGTGACGTCGGACTTTAAGTCAGTCGTATCTACTATTATTTTTTATTAAGGTGTGTCGCCACCAGAAAAGGAGTCCTTTTGAACAGTTCTTCATCGTCACTACTTGATGTCGCGCTATGGGATAGATGGGATGATAGATGGGAACTTATTTTGTCCCCATATTAGCATGGGTGGTGGTGGGTACTGTATACCCAACTAAACTGTATATCCATGGAGATGCTGTCCTTCTATCTCAAACTTGATCTGCCAATAGTTGACGTTCATGTTACTATTCAGAAGGCGTTTTTGGAAGCGAGATTTTCGCATTTTCTCTTCGTAACCTTACCATTGAATTCGATTCGTGTAAATACGAGACTATATTGCTTTTACATATACAAAGCCTTACACTTTTCATCTCAAGTGGACGCAAAAAAAATGTGTTAGGTGGCGATTAAGCGCTAATACAATAATACACTCAGATAATAAAAATAAATCCATTTTGAAAATGTCGGGATACTATGCAAAGGTGCTAATCACTAGCCTACGGCGAAAAAATATAATTTAGAGGAATAATTTACTTCAGTGAAAACGTTAGGTTTATTCCTTTAAGTATAATGTTAAACTAATTTAATTTACACGAACACGGTAGTCAGGTTTTCAAAACGCTTCTCTTTTAAGCGAATGTTTCGAGTTTGATTCTCGCTGTTACCAAAAAAAACCATTCTGTATTTTTGTACGAGTTCTCTGTGGTTCTATGAAATTGCTTACTAGGGTTCATTCAATTAACACAACGGAAGTGAACTACAGTAAAATCGGGAACGCTGGAAAAAATCCTGAACAGACGTCCCTGGTGAAGATTAATCACAAAACCGTTCGCTCCATTAATTATTTATTTATTTCAACACTTTATTGTATAAAAATTTGGGCAAGCTTGTTGCCAGATGAAAATCTCCTTCAACAGACCAGACAAACGTTAATAAAAGAGGTTGCATAGACGAAAAAAATTAAGTAATTATTAATTCGTACAAAATGTATGAACAGTATAAATAATACAAATAAAAGTGAGATATCATCAATCAAAGGGAATAGAAAGGGATGGAGAAAAGTGAGATATCATCAATCAAAGGGAATAGAAAGGAATGGATGAAAGTAAGATATCATCAATCAAAGGGAATAGAAAGGGGTGGAGAAAAGTGAGATATCATCAATCAAAGGGAATAGAAAGGGGTGGAGAAAAGTGAGATATCATCAATCAAAGGGAATAGAAAGGGATGGAGGAAAGTGAGATATCATCAATCAAAGGGAATAGAAAGGGATGGAGGAAAGTGAGATATCATAAATCAAATGGAATAGAAAAGGATGGAGGAAAGAATAAGAAAATAGGGAAACACGATAAATTATTTATTTGAAATTAAGGGTTTTTTTCACATTTATGGTAAAAAAATATTGGATAAATCTCGATACTAGCTGACGTTACGTTTTCTCGAGTATTTGGAAACAGGTACAATTTGGATTAGATCTCTCAAATTAAATGTATTTGTATGATCAATTCAGTAACTTTTACAAAAACTTCAAAAATATGGACTAACCGTCTATACTAATAATCGATACTGAGATGAACTAAAATTCGTTTAGTTAAGTCTTAAGTATTCTTCATAGCACTGTATGGAATGGAAATATAGACGATGAAAAGGAAGGAAACAAAAATGATACATGCTTTCGAGATGTGGTTTCGGAGGCTGATTTTGCAGATGACTGCAAGGTGCACCAAGTCTCGATCATCTGAGTATTGAAGATTACCGAGAAACTTTCGACAACATGCAGAAAAAGAATAATAACATACTTTGGACATGTTGCTAGAAAAAAATATAATTCTAGAGAAACTGGTGATCACGGGGACACTTGAGGGAAATTGAGTAAGAGGAATGTGTCATAGGACACGGGCAGATCAAATAAAGGAATTAACTGAATCCTCTTTCAGCGCTGCATTCAACATGGTCCAGGACCGGAAGTGATGAAGACAGGTGGTGCGCCGAGTTCGAGACATCTCGTAGCAGAAGATTAGAACGCTCAGCATTAAGCACACGATGTGGAAGAAGACAAAAACATCTAAAAATGAACTAAAATAAAATTCAGTTCAGAGTTTAATTTAAGATTCTCAAAATAGATTCATTTTATTTTTAGAGTAAACGAAATCAGGTTAAAAAAAATAGAGTAAACATGATTTGCGAAGGAAATTGGGGCAAAACGAATTTAGTCATTTTATTATTTTATTAATATGATTTGAGTGTGGAAAGCATTCTTGGTGAGAAGAAAATATCAACACTTAGATGACATGCGCCCACTTTTCATAGACTTAGAAAACGGTTGTCAACTGAGATATTCAGAACGGTGCAGAAAAATACGTTCCACTTGTTTTGTGGAGCATATTCGCACTGTATGCGAAAATAACCTTAGATGACGTATGATGTAAAAATGATTAATTTCTCAACACTTTTATTTACAAACATAATTTATAACATGTTAAATGAAATATACAGGGAAATTAATAAAATTCATGCCAAGTATAAAAAGGCACAATATTTTATTTGTTCGTATTTTTATTTCACTTGCAATTATTTATTTACACGGGAAAAGTAAACCCAATAAGATTATCCATAAAAATGTTTTATAATAAATAATGCTTCTAAATTCAATTTATATTTGCTAAAATAATTCAATTTGTATTTGCTAACAGAGAGCCACCAACAAAACATAGTTTTTGATTTATTTGAGATATTAAAAAAAGGAATTCACGTTATTTCTTCACTAACACTACAATATCATCAGCATACATACATCAATCTACTTTTATCTTATTTGACATTTGTATGCCAACCATTGACGTCTATAATTCCTCCACAAATGTATGGTTGGATCAAAATAATGACATTTTGAAAGAAGGAAACGTTAAAAGTCAGAAAAATCTAGGAGTTGTATGACAAGGTGTATGTATGGCATAGAAGAGGTGAAGGATGTATTTCGAGATAGGAAAGTCTGTCCTCTTTGCCTAACTTTTTTTATATAAAACTTTCCATGCTTTATTCTAAATATATAACTTGTTTATTTGTATTAAACTTTTCATGTACTCAACGACTTTATTAACATATGGTCAACGCTAATAACCAACCAAAAAGATGTGCAAAAGGTGTTGAGTGAAAACTAGTCTGGAACACTTCTTTAAAGGGGAATCGAACACAACCCCCAAACCGAGAAGGTCGCTTTATGTTTCATTGCCGTTCTATACATGCTGCTTCGAATAAAGATTATTAGTCCTTAATAATTCGCTTTGGTGATAAATAGCGTGAAAAGAAGATATAATAATATGAATTCATCTTTAATATTCATTTTAACAGAAAGCTCTTATTTGATCCTCACTAAAATTTTGGGATTTATGCTACGAGTCTGTAAGTCATTTATGGAGGGAGAGATTCTCAGATCCCTTTACAGTGCACTGGTACGTAGCATGTTATAATGTGGACCATTGGTGTGGAGCCCACGGGGGATTTGAAACTCAAATGAAATTTAATTTTTTTTAGACATCTCTACTTACCTGAGTGGAGTTTCTACCAGTGGCTCTAGCCTACGACGTTTCGTCTAGGTATGTTGAGATACTACCTTCTAAGCGTGAGGAGGAATGTAAGGGTCTCTTTTTATGTATATATTTACGAATATGTTGTTGACTGGAGACAAAATCTAATCCGACTATGGTAAAAAGACATGGATTTATGTTCCTGAAAACTATTCGAGTTACAAAAATATTTATATATTTAGACTAGCAATAAATATAACCAATTTGCTAAGTGCTCTTCCTTTGTTACGAGAACTGTCCTTTTTGAATAGATGCTCAGATGTTGACATTTTTTAAAGAATGAATTTTGAACATTCTTAGTAACATAATGGGAGTTAGTTATCTCGGCTTAATAATTATTTCCTATTTGTTGATGTTTAATTCTTGTTACAGTGTATATTTACTTCTTTCTAAGCTTTGTTTGTAATTGGGTTTATTTTGTAAATATAAGCTTTATAAAATAAATAAATAAACCTGACTGTTTAAGATTGAGATGGAAGGATAATGTAGGCAGGAAAATATCGACTACGTCAGCTTTATAAAATGAATAAATAAATAAAATTTTGTATCCGGTACTTAGCTCGATGTTCATTTGTGTGTGTGTGCATGTGTGTGTGTGTGTGTGTTTGCGTGCGTGTGTGTGTGTATGCGTGTGTGTGTGTGTGTGTGTGTGCGTAGTTGTATGCGTATGCGTGTGCGTGTGTGTGTTTGTGTGTATGTGTGCGTGTGTGTGTGTGTGTGTGTGTGTGTGTGTGTGTGTGTGTGTGTGTGTGTGTGTGTGTGATAAATAACAATTCTAATTATAGATAATGATATAATTAATACACGTATTATTTTTAATTATTTTGAAATATTTAGACAAAGTTAACACTACGTAGCTTAGAATAAAAATATATAAGACGACATTACAAAAAATACAAATATTACTTTCTTGCTTGATATTTTGTCACTTAATAAAGGACTGAGTTATGCTTATTTGATAATTCAAGTATACGATTTTTTCAGTTAGCTCCTTTTCGCAGATTCGCATATATCATATACCTCCATATTATAATTCAAACGTGTCAGTAGAAATTCGCTAACGACAGTTGCATGATATATGTTGCATTGATATAAAGTTCAGGATGCTTCGTCTCAGCCATTTCTCAAGGAGACTGGTTATTCCATATGTATTTGGTTTAAATTGTTTTTGGTAGTTTAACTTAGCTAACTTGATAACATTGCACTAATTTTTTTTCTTTGAATTTTGTTATACGAGTACTTTGCACTGATGATTTCAGGCGTCAAATTAAATGTTGTTATACTTTGCACTGATGATTTCAGGCGTCAAATTAAATGTTGTTATACTTTGCACTGATGATTTCAGGCGTCAAATTGAATGTTGATATACTTTACACTGATGATTTCAGGCGTTAACTTTGTTCTGAATTGTGTTTATCAATTGTTTTATATATGGTATATATATATTTTTTCATTTGTTTATGTTTTATCTTTTTCTTAGTAAATATTAATATAGCTTTTTCTTCTTCTCAACGTTCCTCTCCGCGTTCAAGGCTAGCAATCATCATGGCTATTTTACCTGTTTCTGCAGCTGCCTTGAATAATATCTTCGTACAAAAGTTAAACCACTCTCTCAGCTTCTTCAGCCATGATTATCTTCTTCTTCCTGTACTTGTTTTTCTTGTATCTTCCCTTACACAATATAACTTGGATGATTTCATATTTGTATCCTCTCATAGCCAGCCATGGTTTTTAAAGGGCAATAAAACGTATACGCACATAAAATATATATGGAATAGGAACTTAAGCAAACACGTCGAAGACCAAAAACATACTGTGTTGCCCAGAAGACATGTAGATTTTCAAGATCAGTGCAGATACATTAAAATTATAAAAAAAAGTTGTTTTATTAATTTTTTTAGAATGTAAATCGATTTAAATCGATCCCATGTAGCGGAGTGTTATGATAGAACTTTTACCGTTGCTAATTATGTAGCATGGAATGTTCTACTTCTTAATGTTAGAGATATGGGTGATGTACACAGTTTTAGAAAGCAGTTCAAGACAACCCTTTTTGGGAGGCCTTGTCAAAATCGATGATGATATATGAACGGTGCACACTTAATTCATGCTGGTAAATGAACGCTACACTACGCCTAAAGCGGAATGTGTTACTATCACATATCAGAAGATTATAGAAAGGTTCCTTTGTAGTTCGTAAGTTTTCTGCGGCTTTCTTACCAAATATTTTTTCTCATCATTCTCGAATACGAGAAAGCAACTAATCTTATACCCGCAGCCACTACCTTCATCTTTTTACACTTAACTCATATCTATTTTGTAATATTTTTAGGCATTCAATAATAGTAGGTTCTAGTCTCGAGTTCGAGTACCCTTGAAAAGAGTTTGCCCTCTAAACGGCGCTATATAAATTGTCCTTTTATTATAATATAAACGTTCAATTGTCCTTTAAGGAGTTAACAGTGTGACATTTAATTCAGTTCAGTGATCCGTCATTTTTGGCGTAAACAAGAATCTAGTAAAGTCGCACATAAATATTTTTGGAGCATTAATCAAAATTAAAGTTTTCCTAGACACATACATTATGCACGTCAAGTTGAATTTAAACAACAATTATTAGGGAAACGCGTAAATCCGTCGTTTGCCAAGTATAATACAAGTACCGTTTAGTGCGGTGGAGTGGAGATATCTTCTAGAGAGGAAGTGGGCTGGTATAATAGAATGGTTCGCTGGGAAAATCTTAAATGTTCATTTGTATTTTTGAGTTTTTTTTTTCTTTCAGTGGGACATCTTGTGCGGCATACTGAACATAAGGATGACCAAAATGTATTAAATAAAAATAATTTTACAATTGATTTATATCGGATTGAGTGAATTCAAAAGAGATATCTGCGATACTTTGATTGCAAATAATATGAATTTTACATATGACTGTATCCTACGTTTTTTAATGGATATGCTAACGACGAATCTTCCAAATCTTTGGGTACATTGCTCGTGGCCATGGTGACAGTTTGGAGAGGTTTGTGGTTACTAGATGTGTGGAAGGATGATGCACAAGATAAAGAAAACCAATGCGTTGGATTGATCAAATGAGATATGCAAGTGGACTATCCTTAACAGTTTTTCTTCGAGTCGAGGAGTGCAGGGATGGATGGAGAATAAAAATACATCTTGGGAATAAAAAATCGATTCATTATACAATACCATAAGAGATAATATTTTTTTAAATATTTTACATTTGATACATATTAAATCCAATTAATTATGTTGTTTATAGTTAAGGCATTAACGTTGTGGAGGTTTAAAGACATTGTAATTTATTTTTATCAAACACTGTTTATTCCACTTTTTTGTGACGGTATAACCCTACCGGTTTCAAGGCTTTCACCTCATCTTCAGGGGAGCGCAAACAGCTATATGTTTGATAAAAATAAATTACAAAATCCAATTAATTACATCAAATAACAAGGGAAAAAATAAATAATGAAGTCGAAATATAGCATAATGACAACAGGAACAAGATTACTCATGAATGAAGTGATTCAGAAATAACTATAAAGTCTTAGGACTTTAATCTTCAATAAATCCACTGATACGTAAATATCGATATCGGAACAAAATTTCATTCAACAAAAGCATTCCGTGTGCGAGTGGTGATGCTCTTAAGAGTTCAGTTCGTGAATACAAAACAATCCAAATTCACGATGTCTTAAATTAGTGTCTGGTGCATTAAACAAAAGTCTGTGCATTAACAAAGGGTTTGCTATTTTTCCTGTTTGCAATACATAAACATTCGCTTAAATATAGTTTCTAAAATTTAAAGAGTAATATCCTTATCACCATCATGTCGTGTAGTTCATGACTGAGCATCGTGACTCATATAGTCTGACGACTTCTCTCCATCCATCTCTGCACTTCGCGTCTCGAAAGGCAGTTGTAAAGAGTAATCCAGTTGCGTAACTCACTTGGTAAGTCCAGCACCTTGGGATTATTCCTCTTGTGCGTCATCCTTCCACGTTTCTACTGACCACAAGCCTCTCCAACTGTTTCCTTGGACAGGAGCAATATAACCAAAGAGTTGGAGGACTCGCTGAACGCATATGGTCGACAATTTGTCGGTGGTTCTCAGTTCTTCGAGAATGGAAGCGTTAGTTCGCCTTCCAGTCTATGGAATTCGTAACATTCTTTTCCAGCACCACATTTCAGATGTATCTAATCTACGTCTCTCGCTCGCTCTCAAAGTTCAAGACTCAGACTCATACATGAATATTGCGAAGACGAGAGACTAAACTAGGCACATTTTCGTCATGGTGGGGATGGTTCTATACCTCGAAAATATCCTAGTGGAAGACCTCGACCCAGAAACCGAAGTCATGTGTAGAATTGAATCATCTCGTGCGACTTTTAATAAAATGAGAAGCGTATTCTGCGATGATAATCTAAACTTGAAACTTCGACAACGGTTGGTCAAATGCTACGTTTGGTCAGTGTTATTGCATGGAGTGGAATCATGGACCCTCAAAGTTGGTAGCATGAACCGACTGGAAGCATTCGAAATGTGGATGCACCGGAGAATGATACGGATCCCTGGACGGATATGGTCAGCAACACAAGGGTTCTTCAAAGAGCCAAAGTTGATAGACAGTTGCTGACTAATATTAAAATCCGAAAGGTGTCCTACTTGGGGCATGTACTTAGAGGAGCAAAGTACAAATTACTGCACCTGATCATCCAAAGCAAAATAGAAGGCCGAAGAGGTGTTGGCAGGAGGCAAATCTCCTGGCTCCGCAATATACGTGATTGGACTGGTATAAGGAGCGTTGGGGATCTTTTTCGGGCTGCCGGGGATAAAGATGCCTACTCTCAGGTGATATTCAACGTTGTGGGGACCTGACATGATACTGGGAAGAAGAAGAATGTACTAGTACACATAAAATTACTTATCATGTAAATTTTCGGGTTGCCGGGGACAAAGATGTCTATTCAACGTTGGGGGGACCTGACATGACACTGGGAGGAAGAAGAAGGTGATGGTTCTGTTCTTCCATTCTTATAAGGATCAAATATAGTTAAAAACGTGAAATCCTTTATTGAATTTTAAAAATTATGAAATAACATTTGGTTATCCTTGGCAACATAAAAAAAAAACAGGAAGAATAATATAACAAATGGGCGACAAGACCGACTGACGTGGGGTGTCGGTGGTGACCGGGGATTTACGTCCGTATATCCAAAACAACTCAGATGAAAGACTTTGCAAAACAATAACACCGCTCCACAAATTTCCACCTCAAACGCACAACTTTGTTGACATGAAATATATCGGTAAAAATAACAGCTTTCAGGATACACATTTAATAATTTACGTCTAACCAGATTTAACAAACAGA
Source organism: Odontocerum albicorne (assembly GCA_949825065.1). Classification (NCBI taxonomy): domain Eukaryota; kingdom Metazoa; phylum Arthropoda; class Insecta; order Trichoptera; family Odontoceridae; genus Odontocerum; species Odontocerum albicorne. Next base: position 47,360,407 of record OX463841.1, read on the forward strand.
GTGAAGGAAAGTTTAAATTATGTTCTAGTGACATAATCATAAATAAATATTGTTTTTTTTAAAACAATTTATCAGTCCAATCAAACATGTATATTTCATATTTATATTTAGCTTTGCCTACCATCCATATTCCGACTCATAGTACTCCAAAGATTTCTCTGACTTTCTAGGTTACCTGTTTTTTTTTAATATATTTAAATATTTTTTTTAATCCACTTTGCACGGATTTCTCCTGTTACACAAAGAGGGTCTGCTTCTAGCGTTAGCTAATTCGTTAGGAATAATATCAGCCAGAATTCTTATCAAACTGCTGAGAATATATCAACAGTGTCATTCAGTTGGTTCAATATCTCTATACCACGCGTGACTGAGTGTTTAGCCATGATATACATCCTGTAAGTTGGTATATAGAACAGAGGGTGATTCCTTGCACGGCTATATTTATTGGGTACATATAAACTTAGTGCTTCTAGAATCGCGGGACAGTTCAAGGAACCTTGGAAAACCTTTATTAGGAATATCGCAATGGATTCTTGCCTTCTTGTTTATAATATCATTCACTTGATCCAACCATACTTTCCATGGTCTTCCTCTCCCACGACTTACACTCACATGCGCACAATAAATTTGAATTATATGTTTTTATTCATTAATTCGTTCCACACGCCCAAACCATCTCAGAGTACTCCTCTTCATCTTATTCAATGCATAAACCTTAAATTTTCTGTTATACATTGCCACCCCGCGCATTAATCTCAGTGCACGCTTTTCTAAAACATTTATTGGGCTCCTATCTATCCTTTTTTACGTCCACATTTCATTCATGTACCTACATCAAAATTGGCACCAAATGCTATCGTGGACTATCATCTTCCATTTTACATCCCCATGACTTCGGATTTCAGAACATTCATTCTCAGATCTTTCTCTTCGCGTATCTCATACAATTTACATATTTAACTCTGCAATTTATATTTTATGCATTCATTACTATGGTGCCCCTCAACATACCCAAGTTGGCTACTCAATACGGAATTGTAATTATCTTCATGTAAGATTGGGAAGATAAAGCGCACACGATCTTCCAGAATCCCTCAATTTATGCTTAATGGCAATCTTCATCCTGGAATACCATTGAAAAGATGGAAAGCTGGACGTCAAAATTGTCAGGAAAGAAAATATTCTTTATAAGTCTCTGAGACTAAATTAAGAAACGATAGGATTTTAAGTCTTCAAATCACAATATAAACTCTTCAAATCAAAATATAAACTCTTCAAATCAAAATATAAACTCTTCAAATCAAAGAAAAATCAAACATACGTGTATACATGGAAAACAGGATCGTGACAAACGAAAAAAACATAACGATGCTTTATATTGTATTTACACTTTCGTTGTATACAATACAACCTGGCGAACTTATCGCCATGTAGCAATCTCTTCCAATCAACTAGAAAGATGTGAAAGAGGCCTTATGTGAAAATCAGGCAGAGGTCATTTTTTAAATATCTGGGTGCCAATCGAGTTCCCGTAACCTCCGAGTTTCAAAACAGGTGTCTTACCAACTCAGCTATGTGCGTCGTCGTTTTGTGGGCAAGAGTGGAATGTAAAAATAAACTGAATTTAGTCATAAAATAAACTTTGATGGGTAGATATTATTGGATAAAAAGGTTAATATTTGCTTAAGTTTTATTTCATTTAATCAAAACAAAATGTGTATGTACGTAAGAATTCTTTTTTTATATAGAATTATACATGCAAAAATGACACAACCCACATTTTACCTGATCTGATATAGTTGAAATGTTCATTCCCTTTGTATTGGCTTGTATAAAACATTTTTTAGACGGAATTTATTTAATATTTAATTGTTTTTCTTATGTTACACTTTCGTTTTACACAGTGTAACCTGGAACATTTATTGGCATGTGGCAATATCTTCCAACCAACCAGAAATACTTTTAAAGGGTTGAAAGTAAAAACCAGACTAGAACTTTTTGATAAAATTGGTTACAAACGGGAATCAAACCCGTAACCCCGAGATCGAAAGTCAGGTGTCTTACCAACTAAGCAACGAATAGCCTAAAACTCATTGATAGTTTTGCACATTCAAGATTAATTTATGACTTATTGATATTTAAAATAAACCAGTGAAATGATGTTTTTCACTATTTACATTATTTCCCGCTTCACCACAAATCCACCGATTCTCTCTTCAGGCTTAATTAGTGGGATAACAAAGTACACGTAATTTATAGTTTAATGTTCTATTATGAAGTTCCAAAAACTTAAATCAAAAACTTTCGATAAAACCAATGAAACGTTTCATGGAATTGGCTAACTCGCATATAACATCAATTTACCAACTCTTCCAAGTATTAATATTTCCTTAAGTTTACATCACGAAATTAATTCAGTAATTAGAAAAGTTTATATTTGAGATAAGGATGTAGCAGGAATATATATTTCAATTCTTATCATCAATTCCTGGTACTGGGCGGGCCATACATATTCATAAAGCTCGGCAAACTACAAAGGTTTTTTGGGTCAACTTCGTCATTCCTTTCTTCACAAAAGTTTTTCAATAATTCTCGTATCTATCTGAAAATGGAGGCAACGCTTTGTATTCTCTATTCTAGGATATTAGTCGCTTTCCATTGTATCTGTGGGATGGTTGTTCAAGTTCTTGCGTGTCTTTAAAACTAATATAGATTTAACGAGAAGATATGTTAAACGAATGCAGTTTAAAGTTTTTACTATACGTGTTATGGCCTTTTGTAACGAAAACACTTTTAGAATTTCAACGTGTAGTTTTATTTGTATAAAGGTTGAATTACATTTGAAGTATAATATTAACAGTATTATAATAAGGATGATGTTAATATCTTAGCGGCTTTAAGAATAATGATGCTGCCTCAGATATGACGTCTTATTTAAAGCAAAGATAACTATTCCACGACCCTTCAATAGATTAGAGAGGAATGCGTAGAGTATGTTATCCTGTCAAATCAATATCAGTGATTTATATCTCGTCGCAGCTTCTCCCATTTAGTGATATTAAATCATTATTGAATTTGGGGAGATAAGCGCCAGCGAGATAGCAAACTTAAAAATAAAACATCGAGTAGGTTGACACTAAAGTAATAACGCTAAATCTAGTACATGATAAGCTTGACAAGGGTATAATATAACTTATAATATTTATTTGAATGTGGATAAGATAACATTGGTTTTGGTGATTATACCGTGTTACTGATAATGCCAAATAGGTTCTTAGATAAGTGGTACATGCATAATATATTGAGGGTGAATGAGATAAGAATATAAGATTAACATGTGCTGGCAGTAGAGAGATACATGACATACGAGTAAATTAAAACGACAGCATTGTCGGGTGTTTGTCAGGTTTTCATAAAGCAAAAACCTTTACAAAAGAGTTTAAAAAAATATCTAGAGAACCTGATTATTTAAAAAAAAATCTAAACTCCATCAGGATCGAACCTGCAATCGTCGGGATTGGAAGACAAGTGAGTTACGAACTCGGTCATCGTATTTCTTCTCCAATTATGTATCCAAGGTTTGCTTTTCAACTTAACCGCAGAGAAAGAACCATATGAATGAATTGTGCAGATGGCATATCAGTAACGGTCGTTAAGAGCAGATTATGAAAAAGTGTCAATCATGTGAAAAAAAAACGAATTTGTCAGTCTCGTTCTAAAATTTATTACAAAAGTTTCAACAAACTCATTTTTTCACGTTCGCAACGAACGAAAATATTTCAAGAAGTCAAATAATTACCTGCATTATTTTAGTCTATCCTAAAAATACCTTCAAATCTTTTTTTTTTAAATTACCTACAGCGAAAAAAACTGTTTAAATATTTTGTCATCTTTTAAATTGCATTTTTTAACGTCTGCACACTAATAATAAAACATTTTTTCCGAGTCCATTTTGTGTTTTCGAGGAAACAATAAATGAACCGTTGAAAATGTTTAAAGATCGAAATCTTAGTTTTTTTGCAGGTTTATGTAATAATATGTCGTCTTAAAATAATTCGCAACTCTTTAATTTCGTAAATGCATCAATCCAAGGATGCGCAAAATGATGCAAATAGTGTTTCGGAGAAAAAGTTTATTTGCGTACATAACCAGGGTTAAAAAAACAACCGTTTGAAGATGAATGTCTCATGAAATAAAAAAAAATGCGCTTAGTTTTTTCTAGCTTTCGTTTAAACTAACATTTCCAAGTATTTTGTAATTAAGCACGGCTAAATTTGAAACTGACTAGTTTTATGAAAACATTACTTGTAAGATAATTAATTATATAAGTTTGAACCAGGAAGACAAAATTCCATCACCAAATTTATTGTGAGTAGGTTGTAATTTAATTTGAACTGTTTTGTATAACGCTTTCGTTATTACAAATAAAACTTAAAGGGTTTATTGCTATGTATCTATCTCTTCCAGGTAACCAGAAAGATGTTGAAGTGGCTTTATAAGAAAATCAGACTAGTACACTTTTTAAAAATAAATTGGGTTGGATTAAAATAATGGAAATAAACCCTCTCGATTAACACTTGCCACCCTGTGATGGATAGCGAGTGACCAGGACTTATATTTTATTTGATTGTTCGACGTTTTAATACATAATAAAATTATTTTTATGACTAATTACAAAAAATAACCTAGCAGATTTTGCATAATTTCAATTTAAAATATACATTTTTCACTGGACGTTTAGCGTCCAACACCATGACAGGCGGATTTTTTTAGCACAGTAAGGCAAGTGTTAAGATGACAGGCAGCGTCTTACCAACAAGTCCACGAAAGTCGTGTTTATATATTTGTTTACTGAAGTGATAACCTGACTAATACCTTTTTAAAAAAAAAGGTACCATTGGGAATCGAACACGCAATCTTCGGATCGGATGACATGTGCCTTGTCAACTAGGCCACGGAGGTCGTTTCATTGTCTAGCGATACAAGACATATTGGCGCACTTTATGGTTGAGTTAGGGGGGCAATAATGTCATCGAGTACGTATTTGATATATGTAATAGAATAATACAGTAATACCTCGCTTAACAAATTCTCTCGCTACGAAATTTTAACTCAACGAAGCAAAATTCAGACTAATTGAAAATTTGCTACACAGCGTCATCAAGGAGAGAAAAACGAAATCATAGAAAAATGTACTATTAATGCTATTAATCCATTCTTATATAAAAGGGAAGCAACATGTGAATAATTATTGTAAAACTAGATATATTTTATTGATTTAATTTTAATATATGCATTTTTGTTTCTGCATTTTACATTTTTATTCATAATATATTTTAGTTTTATTTATTGCATACATACACATTTTTGTAATTCGAAAATCTGAAAACGAAGTTTCTCATAAAAACGCAGTATTTACATCGATGTGTGTGATAAAATTGAGCATATGCATTTGCATTGTATACATATACAAATGACTCTCGCGTAACATGCGAATTGTGAAAATAGGATTTTTTTATACTGGAATATTTTTTTAACTGATAAATTTAAAAAACAAGAAATATAATTTATAAATATTAGTATATCTCATTTTTCAAATACTGAAATATTTCTTAAAAGTCTACATACACTGGCAAAAGTGTTTTTTTTTTACACATGACAAGAAATATACACAATTTGAGAAAAACAACAGATAATTTGATTTGGACATACAATTTTAATGGATCTGGATTTGTTGCCTTTCATTTGTCGTATCCCCAGTAAACTAGGCTTTTGCCTGTATCTCACTGAGGATATTTAGCATAAGAAAAAATAAATCGATACTTCTTTCCGATTTTTGATTACACAAAAACAAAACCCCATTTGATTGATTTCAAACTTTGTCCCTTTGTATTCAAACCCCTTAATGTGACGTCTCCGTTATATCTTTCGAATCTGTGTCTGAGAGATGTTCTTTCGGAGAGAAGTCGAACTTTGAGATTGATTTATTTTTCATCCAATAAATTGGTTGTTCCAAATCAATCAAATAGGTCGGGATATTATGATAGAGATTTTTTCATTACTGATCTTTTTAGTGAGATATACAATATATGTGTGGATCATGCAGCTTTAGAAATCACTTTTTGGGAGGTCTTATAAAGTTTAAGAGTGGGTTCGGATCCTGAATTAGAACGCCCTTGAGGAGAGTTTGCTCTTTAAACGACGCTATATAAATTATCATTTTATTATTATTATTTATCGGTTCCCTGACAGGAGCTCCACGGCCCCTAATTTGGAAAATATCGCAGCATATAGGTATATGGAGTCGGCAGATATACAACGCAAGTGTTAATATATTGCAATATAAAGCTTCGACGTACATTATAGAATAATTTAGTACGTTCTTCTTGTTTTTTCAGCACCGTAACAAAGGATAAATATTATAAATAAAAGATGATGAAAACATCAGTCGGTTCTTTCTCAAAGCAGCGCTGGATGTTGACCTCATTGCGTTCGTATTTTGCGAGAATTGCTATCTATAATGTTTTAATAGGTCTGTTGTTCAGATCCTGAAGAACAAAACGCCAAACAGAAATAACAATAATAAATAAGAAAAACTTCTGTTTTAAACTACATCCAAATTAGAAAACACGTAATTTGTAATGATAATAAATTCTAGAATCTTTGAATTATATGTTGACTATGATGCCACCTAAAATAAATTATTTTTTACTCACAATAATTCGAAGAGTTTCTAAGTCAATCGACGGATAAATAATAATAAAAATAAAAGGAAAATTTATACAGAGCTCTTTAGAGAGTAAACTCTCTTCAAGGGCGTTCTAACTAAGGATTGGAACCTACTCATAATTTTTTATAAGACCTCCCATAAAGAGTTTTCTTCAAGTGCTTCCTAAACCAACAGACGTCAATCGTATCTCTGATACTTGAAAAAGTCAGCATGGCCAGGCGGCTCAGCAGGGTCCGCATATGTTACATATCTGTGACATTTGCGAGAGGGAGTGCTTATCTAGGATCGTGCTGTTTTCTCACAGAAGATCACATGATCGACGTGGAAGAACGGTTCAAGATTGACGTTGGAGTGGCGAGGGGATCCTCGACTACGAGGCCCGGCAAAGACGACGACGACTAGGAAACAGACCATTCCACGCCAAAGGACCAGTAATGTCAAAAAGTATATCATTATACCTGCCCTATTGGATTGATTTGGATCAATCCATTTATTAGATGAAAAAGGTTAAATAAACTTAAGTTATACGAGTGTATCATATAATTCAAGTATGTGATTTGTTGAACTCCACCTGGAGGTATAGGAAGTTCGTTGTCGTTAAGCTATTCCTCGTGATCGTATATGATTGTCAGCCATTCTGTAGATGGAAGATGCATATGCGTGTATTGGTTAATTGTGTGCATACTGTTGCATTTCATCAAGCACACATTCTTGACACATCAAACCCAAAGTTCCGATAGCAATGATATGAAACTTCCAAGACGATCTGTAGGTTTAATCTACTGCAACCTTTCGTTAAGCAGTTTTATTTAGCGCTTTTTTGTGGTACTTAATAGTAAAGAAAAATATAAATTCTGATGTTAAATGGTCTAAGAGTAAAACCAGTCCAGAAGTGTACCAACATGAATAAAACCTGGGGCGTCCGCTTCGTTGCGTGTATGCTAACTGTATCGACCACGACTGCCAACTTAAAAAACAAACACGCTATCCCCTAAACTTCAGACGTTATTTTTACTGTGAACATCCAAATTTCATGATTACAGGTTAAAAGTGCATCCAAATTTCATGATTACAGTTTAAAAGTGCATCCAAATTTCATGATTACAGTTTAAAAGTGCATCCAAATTTCATGATTACAGTTTAAAAGTGCATCCAAATTTCATGACCACAGGAATTATTTTACAATACTTATTTTAATTTAACCAATAAACAGTCACGCCTTCATTTTCGCAAAATCACTTTAACGCGATTCACTCTGAAAGTTTAAATGCATAATTTGGATTTTTAATAATTATTTATATTTTTTACATGTGGCAATACCTTATTATATTATTTCTTGTTTTACTACGACTGTAGAAACACAATCAAAATAAGAAACACAATCAAAATTCATGAAAACAGTAAGAATGAAAGATCCGTAATTCGAACGTGAATTTGCAAATCCCATTTTTTTTCTTTCTTTTTAATAATACATTTTACACCTGTCATGAAAATGTGTGTTTTATAAGTAATCACTTACATATACTTATTAAAAAAGCAACTAAGTTTTTTTAACTAAGTAAAAATAAAATATCTTGAAAAATGTAAAAGGTTGGAATGATGTGACTAGGGATGAATGTGAACATAAGGTTGATGTGTTGATTAAGATAAAGAAGAGAGCGTTGATATGGTTTGGGCATATGAAACGAATGAAAGAAGGACTAACACAACAAATATACAGTTCAAATGTGAGAGGAAGGTGTGTGAAATGAGGACCAAGGAAAGTATGGTTAGATCAAGTGAACATATTTTGAAAGAAGGAGTCAGAGAAATCGTAGAAGTTGTATAAATGTGGAGGAGGCTTAGGATGTTTCGTGATAGGAAAATCTGGCGCTCTGTCTACCCCGAGAGGCAAATGGCCTGATGGTATATATGTATTACATATTGAACACATCATTCAATAGTGCCACCTACGCAGTTTTCATTTACGAGCTGTTTTTTTTCTTGAAACCAACTACTCGCTTAAATGGAGGGATTACTGTATGTACTTACAAAATACCAGAGTTTAAACTTAGTCCGTCAAGACAGATTTTTAATGACTGCATACCAATAATATCACACGTAATTCTAACGGATCACACTTCATAATCTACCATGAAGCATGAACCAGCATGGGTCATGACTCATCAGCAATGCACTGCGCTGGCCGCATCACTAGAGAGGACTGACCCCGCTGGGGTGATGAGTCAGATATCACCAAATTATATTATGTAAGACGAACGAACGGACTATGCCACAGCTATTAAAATTAAAAAAATAATGATAATTATTTATTTATCTTAATGTGCTAGTAACGTGAGTACATTGTATGGGTAATTTATTTATTTTACTATGTTGTAAATTGTATTGTAATAAAAATATAAATTTATTTTGTATATTATACTAAAGGGTCTTTCAAATTGAGCGGTTTTTTCAATTCTTGAATAAAACACACAATTTGCTTTGATTTCAAATTTGTTTTAATAGGTTATTGAAGTATAATGTATAACATTTAAACACAAGAAAACAATATCCGCCAAATGTCCACCTCTTGCAGCTCCACAGATGTCCACTCTGTTGTCGAAAATTTCGATAACATTTTGGCATAATTGCGGTTCTAACTCACCAATAACGCGAATAATTTCGTCCTTCAGCTCGGGAATTGATTGGGGTTCATTTTTATAGACCTGGCTTTTCACGTAACCCCAGAGAAAATAGTCCAACGGTGTCAGATCACATGATCTTGGTGGCCAGTTAACATCACCGTTTACGAAGATAATAATACATAAAATAATTCAACAATTTGAACACGTTGGTGTATTGTACACGACTCCATTTTTATAAATGTCATACGTTACACTTCTCAAATGTCACGAGACCCAGGCAAGTTCGCGACGCCGTCTGTGTTTTATTCTAGATTTTAAAAAAAACCGCTCAATTTGAAAGACCCTTTAGTTCGTTCGTTGCTAAAGCGAGTCTGTAGAGGAGTTTTTTTAAAGCCGTTGTACACCAGCAAATTCACCGACCACACTGCTGTACTGGATCCGATGGTACACCGAAGTTATATAGGTACAATCAGAGCCCACCGGCATGTTTTTTTCACTCTTTTTTAAATAATAACTATGACCAAAGTCATAGGTATCCTTATACTCCCAAATACTAGTCGAAAAAAATGTCTGTCTTTCGAGGGGAGTAGCACAGCGCGGGATTCGAACCGACGACATTCCACACGGAATTCCTATGCGTTACCGCGCGGCCATGCACCTTCTAGTATATTAGTAATTTGCATCTAATGAATGTTGCGTTTCTTCTTTCTTCGAGGAACTTTTCCACCTGTAGACAGATTGTATTTTTTTTTAAATTGAAACTTTTAACTGTCAGTTTTAAAAAAATATATTTTTATTATATTATTATTTAACCCATATCTCAAACACTTAAAGGTAGGTTATTTCTAGAGACAGGGCTAGCAACGGCAAAAGCCCTGTTATAATACCCCTCCGTATTACATTTTGATGTGATTTAACCCATATCTCAAACACTTAAAGGTAGGTTATTTTTGTAGACAGGGCTAGCAACGGCAAAAGCCCTGTTATAATACCCCGCCGTATTACATTTTGATGTGATTTAACCCATATCTCAAACACTTAAAGGTAGGTTATTTCTGTAGACAGGGCTAGCAACGGCAAAAGCCCTGTTATAATACCCCGCCGTATTACCTTTTGATGTTATTTAACCCATATCTCAAACACTTAAAGGTAGGTTATTTCTATAGACAGGGCTAGCAACGGCAAAAGCCCTGTTATAATACCCCGCCGTATTGAATTGACTCGAAACAAACCATTCATTCGATAAAAAATAAATAAACCTTCAAGTTTTGCTCTCCCATAGAACATATATCAAACACAAATTCGAAAGATACAATGGAGACATCCCATTAAGGAAAGTCACTTATTTGGATATTTCCATTGTCTTGAAAGAATATGTTAAAAAAACAAAATCAGTTAGTGTATTAGTAGAAGTCTACATTTATACGTGTATATTATGTTTGTTAATTCAAACATGATTTATTTTCTTTACCAGGATAAATGCAACTCAGAACACTTGTTTAAATAGACAGTTTGTAAAAATAAATAAATGAATAACGTATACGAAATGTTGAAGAGCCTGCCCAGAACAGATAACACGGCATATGGACCAGCAGGATTGCGAATAGCACCTCAAAGTGGAGCGTAGGAGGCCCGCATCCACTCTCCGTGGAACCTCTGCTGTTGTCCGTTCAATGACATCAGAATATTCGAAACCGAAATCGACTACTCGCGAATAGGGCCGGTTTAAATCGAAACCGGTTAACCGGTTATTCGAATAATTTTAAAATGACAGAAAGCCGGGTATTATTATTCGGTGAACCGATTATAAAATTTAAAAAAAAACTTATTTTTTTTATCCTTATAAGTACGTTATTTTTGCTATATCTTGGTGTTGTGTTTAACCAGAGCTCCCAGAAGAGCTATTAGATAGTTCTTTGCCAGTCATTGGCTGGAATTCCGGAGATAGAACCTTTGGAAACGATCAATTTGGCAAAAGAAATAGCAAGTATATTGTCTGTTCTAATTGCCCAAAACTGTTTCCTGCGAATTAAAAAAAAAATTCAAATTATTTCAAATCAACTGTGAATGAAAACAGCTCACCTTCAAAAATTACTATAGGTCGAGTTTTCGAATCCCATGGTTGCCAAGAAGCAATTTTTATTTTCATAACACAAGTGAATTAACGATGTAAATAGGATTTAAAAAATAGAAATAATTACATATAAAGCATGTTTCAAATTGAGCGGATTTTTTTATTTTAATTTTTTAAATTCTTGAATAAAACACACAATTTGCTTTGATTTCAAAAAACTTTTTATTGGTCATTGAAGTATAATGTATGACATTTAAACACAAAAAACAATATTCGCCAAACGTTCACCTCTTGCAGCACTACATGTGTCCACTCTTTTGTCAAAAAATTCGATGACATTTTGGCATAATTGCAGTTCCAACTCACCAATAACGCGAATAATTTCGTCCTTCAGCTCAGGAATTGATTGGGGGTCATTCTTATAGACCTGGCTTTTCTTTAACCCCAAAGAAAATAGTCCAACGGTGTCAGATCACATGATCTTGGTGGCCAATTAACATAACCTTTTCCGGAGATTACAGTACACAAATGGTTCAACAATTTAAACGCGTTGTTGTATTGTGTACGATTTCATTTTTATAAATGTCATACATTACACTTCTCACAAATGTCACAAGACCCAGGCAAGTTCGTGACGCCATCATCTTTTATCCAACAATTTTAAAAACCACTCAGTTTGAAATACCCTATATAAGAAAGCTAGTATTTCTCCTATAAAAATATATTTATTTATTTATTTTTGACCGGTTTCTAAAATGTAAAAATAAACGAAAACCGGTTATTCGAATTAGGTGGTTATTGGAAGCCCTACTTGCGAAGAAACGTTGTTATTTCCAACTGTACCATTTAATGTATGTATGGTATTATGCTCTGAGATTTGTAAAACACGCGTTTGTCAACTACATTGTTTTGAATGACATTTTCTTTGTACATTGGCGACCGTTGTCTAATGATTAGAATTCACCTTAAGCAAAATAGCACCCCAGGTTCGATTCCTGGCGAATTCAAATCCAAACTGTTTTTACTCTTAGACCGTTGTACGTCTGAATTTATTTTTTCTTATACGTTGCGAACTATAAATTCTTATGTCACTATTAAAAAACAACGCAAAAATAGCACTATAAAAAACTCGCAGTATTGAAAGGCTGCAGTAGATTACACCTGCCTATCATCTTGGGTTTAATTTGCCAAGAGTTTGTGCTTACTGAAGTGCAACAGCTTGCACACTAAAAACCAATACACGCACAGGCGTCTTTCATGCCGAGGAAGGTTTATTCGATATTCATTATATAGATAAAACATGCCTTATTTGATATACAAAAAAAGTTTTGTGGGTTGGTTACTTTTAGCAAATATACGTTTAATTTTTCTACAAGTAATAAAAGAGGGTGTAATGTAAAATTTGTGATGGTTGGAAATTAAGAAATGGACGTTAATATACATAAAGGACCCAACTCACATTTTACTTGTTCTGTGATAATTAAGGAAACATTACACCACTTTATATTTATTTATTTATCTAACACTTTTATTGCAAATACAATCTGGCGGGATTATCGCCAAACGGCAATCTCTTCCAACCAACCAGATAAAATTAAATGAAGCAAGTTACATGGTTGCAAAAATCATTCAAATGATTATCCATCCCCACGAAATCCATGAACACATACGTGAGCATATGCCCACAAAGACGGATAATAACCGGAACATTCGTTTTCATATAAAGTGAAATATCATCAATCAAAGGAAAAGGAAGGGATGGTGGAGGAAAGGGAAAAAAATCAGGAACGAAACACGTTATATTACTGCCTAGAAATTAAGAGTTTTTCAGTCGCTTCTTAAAGCATGCGAAGGGCGGAGCGAGTCTAACATTGGTTTGTAACTGATTCCAGAGACTCACTGCATGGACAGTAAAGGATGACGTAAAAAAAGATATACATATGTGCTTGTATAAAAAAAACTGAAAGACGTACTTTACCCATATAATACCCAGTTAACTGGCTTAACTTTTTGCACTAACAAGATTAAGGTATGCCTATTCGATTTTTTAAATTAACAAAAATAGTGTTGTGGGTATACATTTTTTGCAAACATACGTCCAAATTATCTTGGTTTCAGTAAATCTGGAAATGTACAGGATTGAGAGATAAATGGAAACTGGAGGAGTTGTTCAAGAAGACCGGAATCTGAGTCCGGTTCGCTGAAATTTCTGGCCCACGATAGGAGTTAACACCTGACATTTAAAGAATAGGGGAAATAACATCACTTAAAATTCGACCTAAAAGATAAGGAAACGTTTATGTAAATTTCCAATGAGTTGAATGAACCATATTCGAATGAGTCATATTCTCGGAATATACTTTTTTGTCGATTGTGTTTAAGGATTAAGGTATACCGAGGCGTACACTAAAATGTTTCAAATACTAGTCTAAGGTCAGAATTCAAAGTCCCATATCAACACTAAATACTAAATTATTGAAACTAAAGAAATAAGTATTAAAATTTATAATTTGTACATATTTATGGCAGTTTCCTTAAAGGATTCAAGCGGATTCGTTATCTCTCTTTGAAGGTTGAGACGCATGTATAAATTTCGACTTTGAATACAGATCACGAAATTGTAATCTTAGAAATCAGTATTCATTATATTGATATCGGACTATAAATTCGGAGCTAACTAGTTGTCATACCATCGTAGCAAATTCATATAGATCATAGAGACTGCGCCCCTGGCTGCTCTGCGCCCCCGCCCCGTATAAGCGCTGCGCGCTCCCTTGGAATAGTTCAAAATGATTATTTTACAGAAAATATCGTATTTACTAAGGTGTTATTTAGCTTGTCCCTATTATTTTATTTCTTTAAGTTTAATATATTCTTCATGTTTATGTTTTGAGTAACATTCTGACGATTGTTGTATCCATTTTAAGATAACTTTAAATATACGAGTATATGTATATACGAGTAGCATATATAATTTTACTAATATTTCAGTTCATTAAAATTTAATTTTATCATTTTATTTGATGTTTTTGCTGCAAACTATATTAACCCTCATTAAAATATTTTGGAATGAGCCTTTTAAATCGCAAAGTAAAATGGTATCATATTTCACTCGAATTTGATTGACTTAAATAATCATATCAGTATTCTGAAAAGACCTACAAATTAGTATTTTTAAATATTTTATTTTACTAATGGATGTATGGTACATAGGTAAAGTAAGCTACTATTGCCGTTTACATGGGAAGAGCATCACCAACACGGGGTGGGGCCGCAGAGCATCCGTGGGCCGCAGAGCCCCTAGTCTACATTTAATACATTAGATTCGATAGAAACACTACTTTATTGTTTTTTTAGCAAAACAGTGTACACCAAGGATTTAACTTATGATAATATAATTATAGTTAATAAATACATTTAGAACCCTATATTATTAGTGTCTGCCTTAAAACAGGTATTTATACCTAGTACCTGTCGGCGGCCGTAGTCTAACGGTTAGCATTCATGCCAAGGAAGAAGGTGCCTAAGATTCAATTTCTGACGAATGCACTTTTTTTTTACATTATACACTTTAGGTTTTTTTTATAACATATTACAAAATATTGTATTATATTATACTTTTGTTGAATACAGTACAGCCTGGTGGATTTATTGCCATGTAGCAATATCTTCCAACCAACTAGAAAAATGTTAGAGACATTAAGTGAAACCAGACTAGAATCCTTTTTAAAAAAATCTGGATTCCAACCGGAATCGAACCCGCAACTTCCAGGTTAGGAGACAAGCGTCTTACCAACAAGACCGCGGAGGTGTTCAAAATAATATACATATAAAACATACGATTTCATAAAATTCGAAAGAAACGCTACTTTGATGTTTTTCTTGCTGGCAATATACGAGTATGGCACTTTATATGGCAGTGTACACTGTGTTTAACCCAGGGTAATATAATTATAGATTGTAATTAATAAGGGATTGTAGGGAACACAGCATTTAATAAGTGAAATCTCATAAAATCAAACTAATTTTAAGCTCAGGGACCGGTAAGGAACCAAGCATACTTATTCATGCAATTACAAGCACTTCCTTCACGAGTTAAACTCTAAATATTTAAAGTATTCAAGAAACACCATAAAGATTAAATCCTACCCAAGTAGACATTTATGGTTTATTTGAAATTAATTATTGCAATGACATCATCTTGTAGCCTTTTAGACAAGACGCTTGGCTTCCATATGAGAGCTTCGAATTCGATTTCCGATGTAACTCAAAGAAGAAATATAAAACAATGATCCCAGTCTGGTAAAGGGGTTTATCAAATAACAATTCTCGCACGAGCCGAATACGTGTGTGGATATTTTGATATCTTCACGTACGATAGTGTTACCAACACGTGCAATAACGAAGCGCGTGTTCGACAACGAAGCATACTCCAGTGGATCTAAAGCTGAAAGCTCCATTCATCATCATCAGCATATATTAATCTACTGCAGGATATATGCGTTTCCAAGTAATGGAATGCTGCCACGTAATCGCTGAATGCTTACATACATAGTATATCGTCCACTCAGCGTGCCTTTGGTCTCCTTACAGGCCTAGTTAATCCTATTGAATACCACTGGATTATTTTACACGTCCAACGATGGTCCGTTGTTCGGGCGATGTTCTCAGCCCACTTCCACTTCAGCCATTTTGCGACCTCTATAACTTCGCCGACTTTTGTTTGGACGCGTATCCACTCATTATGTTTACGGTCTCCCCCTGTTATGCAATGCTATGCAAGCGCTGCTGCGCAATGCAAAGATAGCGCTATATATTAAATAGCTCTGCCTAACGAAAGGCTGCAACATAATTAATGAGCTGAAACTTAGATCTCCTTGCCATCAGAACTATGGCTTTGATCTGTGAACCTTATGTGCTTACTCAAGTGCAAACCTTGCAGATAATAAAGCAGTACAAGCTGATTGAGGAGTTGCGATATACGACTTACATTCGGTAGCCTTTACTGTGACGCCACGCATTTATAATTCGGCATGCACCTCTACGTGCCGTGTTGTGCGAAAATTCAATTACTGGGTCCGAAAATAATATAATCTTCCGGCCTCACTCTTCAATTTGTCCGAATTACCAATTGGATTGTTAATTCGAGTAATAGTGTTTGGACATATTGAAAAGTGGATTTTAGGGGTACCATACGAAATAAAATAAGGAACAAAGCCTACAGCGAACTTTGTAATGTTTTTTTGCTAATTTGAGTAAAATTTTCAAAAATGATTACGCAAAATTGTGTGTTAGTGTTAACTTTGTGGAATGAAAACGAAGTATGGGCATTGAAAGGGAGTAATAAGAACAAAATAAATACATAAAAATGCGTGTCTTGCGTAAAATATCTGATTTTAAATTTTTTTTAAAAGTAAGTATCATCAATTATTCCAGAAAAAGTAATATGTGAGTTGGATCATTTTTACATATTTATGTATAATACGTGCTTAAAACAAGTTTGCTTTTATTTATTGGGCTTACCATTTACTTTTGAAATTTTTTGATATATCTCCGAAGGCAGTCTTTTTAGAAATGCATAATAACTCACCTGAAACAAAATAAAATCTAATTAATTTTCAACAACAAAATTAAAGGAACATATACTATCTCGTTATAAGATTAAAAATCATACATAAACAGCTTAAAACTCAATCACAATCACATTACACCAAAAAAGAGCATTTGAATCAGAAACATTCAGTTTACAAAGAATCATTCGCTGATTTGCAAATACAAAAAAAAATCACTCACAAATCCACAGAAATCAAGCAAATGGGAAAGGTTAAATGTGGATTGTCTCTTTTTTTGCATATTTACAGTGATATACGTGTATGAATGAGTTATTCGATTTAGAAAAAGAAAAAAAAAACATTTTTGAAAATATTACTTTAATTTATCTTTCAAAAACTTTTAATCAGAATAAACAAAATACTCTTGTGTTTTTATCCTCGTTATAAAATATGCTTGTTTATATTTACATTTGGCACAATACCCAAAAATTTCAATTTATCATAGACCCAATATTTTCACCTTATCGGCTGAAAAGTTTTCAACGCTTTTTTTCTGAAAGCGTTTAATATTCAATAAGCAATTTCAATTAGTGCCTATTCTTTTTTTAAAAGCCTTGACTGTTTGAAAAGGGAAATTAGTATTCACCACGTCTATCAATCAACGTCTAAAAAACTGGTAAACGAATATTTCTCATTTCATGGATACTTGAAAAAAAAATTACCAACTTATCCTATTAGCATATTTGGTTCAGGTTTTCCTCGTCCTTTTCAAAACTGGCTTTTAAATCTCAATTCTCAAGTAAGTGATCATATTAAGGTAAGTCAACTTGATTTAATAGTTATATACGAGTATTAGCATCTTGAGACATTGAGAGTTGTGGGGACGAATTTCAACTCAATACTCAAGTAAGCGATCATATTAAGGTAAGCCAACTTGATTTAATAGTTATATACGAGTATTAGCATATTGAGACGTTGAGAGTTGTGGGGACGGATTTCAACTCAATACTCAAGTAAGCGATCATATTAAGGTAAGTCAACTTGATTTGATAGTTATATACGAGTATTAGCATCTTGAGACGTTGAGAGTTGTGGGGACGACTTTTAACACAATACTCAAATAAGCGATCATATTAAAGTAAGTCAATAATAAAGATTTTTTTAAAAACATTTTTCTTTGTGCACATCATAGTTTTCTCAATGAGTTAACTATTAATTTCGAAGAGCTCCGACTTCTTTCGTCAGATTATCAATAACTTAACAGATCGTTTTAATTCAAACAGCTGACTTTCAATATAGCGAGTGTTGCTGAACCTTGGGTAACCAGCTAAATAATTTCATATTTTTAGGTCAAATTTAAACGATAAATTGCACCAAATGATCGTTTTTGTTATTTTTAGTATCTCAATAATATCTCATGTCGTAAAACGCTGGTTATTCTCGATCAAGACCTTTATTATGTCGTAGATACGTACAAACATAACATCTCGCTGTTTCCCTGCTGGGGTATGCAGAGAGGACGGAGCGCCAGACTTTCCCACCTCGACACACATCTTCCAACTTCTTCCAATACAACTTGTACGATTTCTCTTATTTCTTATTTTCATTATTTCAAAATATCTTTCACTTAATCCAACCATACATTCCTTGGTCTTCCCCTACCACCCTTCAACACACATTTGCACTATATATTTGTTTTGTTAGGATTTTTTGCTTTCGTCTTCTCTGCATACCCCAGCAAGAAAACGGCGTGATGTTATGTTTGTATGTACGGCAAAATTAAGGTGTTAGCCGAGAATAACCAGCATTTTACGTGGGATACTAAAAATTTCGAAAACGCCGATCAACGAGCATTTGGTGCAACTTTGATGTATGAAAGTGAAACGTGGACGTGGAAAAAGGCTAAAAGGAGACGAATAAATGCTGTAAAAATGCGTGCATTGAGAAGAATACACGGGGTGACAATGTATGACAGAATATGGAATTAAAAAATTAGGTATGAATGTGAACTTAAGACTGGTGTATTTAAGATGAAAAAGAGAACGCTGAGATGGTTTGAGCATATAGAACGAATGAAAGAAGAATACCAAAATATATACACTGTGCAAATGTCAGTGGGATGCTCAGAAGAGAAAGACTATGGAAAGTATGGTTGGATCAAGTGTATTCATATATATTTTTAAAAAAGGAAACGTGAAAAGTCAGAGAAATCGTTAAAGTGTTATGAGACGATGTATGGACGTGGAAGAGGCAAGGGATTTATGTCGAGATAGAAAATTATCCTACCCTGACAGTGAAATGACGTGATGGTTTGTACGTAAATTAGTAGTGAAGCCGGACTATGAAATATTATTCAATTATCTTAGAACAGGTAACATTTGGGTTGGATCCTTTTCACATATTTATTTCCAGTAAGAAATAGCACAGGAAGTTAAAAGAAATCATTAAAAAAACTAGTTATTTAAGCTAATTAGTCAATTGGATGCTAGCCACGCTCGTAATTATTTCTATATTGCTTATTTCAAAATAGATATATTTTTTTCATAACAGATTCGTCTTAACATAGTATCATTTCTTGGTTGCTTTTTGACGTAGCCAGCTGTAACCACATCAATAATATTATTGCAAAATATCATACCAGGATCATGTACGTACTTCAAGGATAACGGAAAGTTTCTGGAAACAATTCGGTTTGGACAAACCTGACACTCAAATTCTGTGTCAGGGTCATGAAAATCTACATTCCAGATATTCTGTAACTAAAGATATTACATATAATGTCAGATATCATCTCGACAGTTTTGAAAAGAGGAATTGGATATTGAAGGACTAAATTATTGGTGAAACAATATAAAGGTCACGATGGTTCTCCCTTGTTGTTGTCCCTACATCCAAAATAACGATATAATAAAGATGAGCGCCATTGAAGAGAGTTTGCTCTCTAAACGACGCTGTATAAGTTGTATTTTTAATATTATTATATCTACTCGTATATATGGAATAAAATCAGTTAATTATTCTTCGCTTTTATTTTCAATCTTATAGAAAATAACAGACATACATACATACCACAACGCCATCTTCCTGTCAGGTTAGGCAGATACCATACACTTTCTAATAAAACTTCTACGATTTATCTGACTTTTTTCGATTCCTTCTTTCATAATATCATTCACTTAATCCTGCCATAACTTTCCTTAGTTTTCCTCTTATACGCCTTCCACTCACTTTTACAATGGGTATAAAAAAATAACAATTGATAATTTTAGATGATGGCAAAAATATATTGAGACTTTTGTATTGAAATGCACTAACTCGTACACTTATGCCCGCTAGTAACGATAATATATTCCATATAATTAATGTCTGCTGCAGATTAAGCGAATTAAATAATAGCATATGTTCTTCATGGTGACGCAGAAGGCCATGGAGAGAAGAATGTTAAATATCTCTCTGAGGGATAGGAGAACCAATGAATGAATAAGGCAACAGACCAAAGTAGCTGATGTCGCCGAAAGAGCCGCCATTCAGAAGTGGAACTGGGCGGAACACATTGCCAGATGCACAGATGATAGATGGACCCAAAGAGTGCTGGAGAGGCGCCCAAGACAGGGAAGAAGAAGTTTGGGCCGTCCTCAGCCACGGTGGTCAGACTGCATTAGAAGAGTGGCCGGGAGCAACTGGAAATGATGCGCCCAGGAAAGAGAGGAATGGAGGAGGAGAGGGGAGGCCTATGTTCAACTTTGGATGGAGACGGGCGGATGATGATGATATGTTCTAAAACATGTACATATTATTTGAAAAAAAAGCATGCAATATTTGGGTTGTATCTCGTATTATATTATACTATTGTATATTTTCGTTGTATACAGTACAACATGGTGGGAATATAACTAAGAGACAATCTCTTCGAAACGACCAGAAAAATGTTGATAAGGCCTTGAGTGAAAACCAGACTGGAATCATGAAAAATCTAGGATGCAACGGTAATCATACCCGCAACCCTCAAACTAAAAGACAGGCGTCTTACCAGCTAGATTACGATGGTCATCATGCAGCTGTTATAACAATAAAGCTTTCTAATATAGATTTTGCACCTAATTTTTACGAATATTTTTAAAATTCATTCGTTGCACTCTAAAGAACTCAAACTCATAAATATTTGTCATCGTCGTTTACAGGTAGAATAAAAGATAAAAAACCTTTTTAAAACCCATATCCCAACCAGGCAAATAGGGATGTTTTCGTATTTATCCTCGTCGACCATTCTTTGTCCTTGGCTTCACATTAGCTTCCTTTTATAACTTCTATGAATCTCTATTTTAGGTGCGCTCCTTTCAAAATATCTCATCGTCACATTGTATATAATTAAACTATTGAACCTCAAGCCTGCTTATCTCATCTCACAAGTTTTAGATTGTTTGTTTCTCTACGCATATACAGATGCGAGAAGTTCCCTATCTAATGGCCAAAAGCATTCATATCTTACATTCAGCTTATTTTATTTTTTGTTATATTTGTTTCCGCTATTTGGGTAGTATTTTATCAGATAATGGAAGAGTTAAGAAGAATAATATCGAACGGCGTGTAGCGATAAAAAAAAGCAATAGGAAACTGAAGGCCCGTTCTCACGGATCAAGTTTAATTGACCGATTATAGTCTATCAACAAAGGTTGAATGAAATCTGAAGTGAGAAGCTTTGTTTCAATAGAGTTGATCTACTTTTTAATGGATATAGGATAAGGAAGATGCAGACATGGACCTAGGATACAGACTGGGAGACAAAAAAGTCAGCATTGTATGCTACGCAGACGATGCAGTACTCACCGCAGAATCCGAAGATGATCTCCAAAGGATGTTATATGGACTTCATCAAACCTCACTAAAACATAACATGTTGATATCCACGGACAAAACGAAGAACCTCACAATATCTAAGACCCCGGTGAGATGCAAACTAGCAGTGAATAACAAAATAATAGAGCAAGTGATGGAGTTTAGGTATCTTGGAGTGAGCATCAGTAGCAATGTAAATCTGTATGATGAAACCTTGAGACAGGTCAATAAGGCGGCTGCAATATCGAGATGCCTAAGAACACCGGTGTGGAATAATAAACACATGAGAATAGAAAGTAAAATCAGAATATACAAGATTTGTGTGAGACCGATAGCCACCTATGGAATAGAGACCAGAGCAGACACATCTAGAACAAAATCTCTCCTGAGAACCACGGAAATGAAAACACTGATTGGTTCTCACTAAAGATTTCATTAAACTTTTGTTGATCAACTTTAATCGGTCAACTAAACTTGAATCGTGAGAACGCGCCTTAAGCGACTCATTGCCAAAGGTTAGGATTAAAGGACAGAGTAAGAAATGACTATTAATTAAAATTAAAATGAATATTCGAGCAAATAAAACGCTTAATCCTCGTTGATTCACACAATGCCATCCATCAAAATGACGGCGGGTCGCCCATGGCAGGTTGACAGCATATTGTGTGGTGTCTAGTGTGGGCGGGTGCTGGAATGGGAGGGGCTGACACTTTGACAGGATCGAGTCGGTGTCGGCCGCTGACTCCTACCGCCAAATCGTTGACGTTCAACAATAAAGAATAAAAAGACGTCATCAAATCACCTCCGGTCATTGAATAGAATGGAGACTTCTCTGGAAATACGTTTTGGATTCAAACAAATTACATGCTTCGTAACAATACATTAAATAGTTTTTTTTATCATGAACGCAAAAAAGTTAATCCGATTTGGTAACTAAATTGAGTAACGGTATACACGTATGTTAATAATCTCAAGATGAATAGCACAGTGTTGACATTGATGTGTTCAATACAATTAAGGTAATCCTCCTTTCTTATTTTTCTTCATGTGTCATGTCCAGTCCTCCTATCATTGGCGATCATTTTTGATAAAATATCTGTCTTTGGCGGCATGCAACAACTGCTCAACGATCTGGATATTTTTCCATTCGCAAATGTTACGTAATCATGGCATGCAACTTTTACCGATTCCGCGTCAACCTTAAATTTTGCCCATCAATAATAATTTTAGGGAGTAATATTTTTCCCCTCTTAATATATGACCAACATTGGCAATATTTCGGTATTCAATGGTATTTAAAAACTTTGGTTCTACACCTGCTCGACGCAGTACCCCAATGTTTGATATATTAGGTGTTAACATAAGAAGTGTCCGCTCTTTTTTCAAATTTAAAAATGAGCACCAAAAGTTAAATTGTCAAACGTTAATTTTTGTTGTTTTCACTCAAAACATGTGGAACCCAAGCGCCGAACTTCTGGACTTTTCCCATTGATTTAAGATGGCGGTATACAGTCGTGCGACTACAATTCATCTGCTCAGCCAATTTTACGGTGATTTGAAGGGGATCTTCATGAATAATATGGTTTAAGCGGTCCTCATCGAAATCCACTGGTCGTCCGGAACGCTCCATGTCTTTCAGGTCGAAATTATCGTCTTTGAAACGCAAAACCCATCGACGAGCTGTCCTTTTATTCATAGCATCTTCACCATACACTTCGCAAATATCGCGAGTAGCTTTGTCAGCTTTATTCTCTCGATTTAACGCGAACAGAAGGAGGTGTCGAAAATGCCCACTTTCGTCTACTTGACATTCCATTTTGAAGGCTTGTAATCAAATAAAATAATATGTGTAACGTAAAAGCAAACACAATATCTTGTAGAGCAGAAAATTTTCTTTTGAATGACGTATAACCTTTACCATTTCGTTTTACTTTTGGTGCTCATTTTTAAATTTGGAAAAAACGGACACAACTTATGTTAACACCCAATACAATGAATCCAAGAAATTATAAACATTTTCCGATGTATCGAAATTTCAAATGCTTCTAGCTACTTTAGTATTCTGGTCTTCATGGTCCATGTTTTAACACCAAAAAGTACAACCACAGTGGCCTAGTTAGTAAAACGCTTATCTTCCTGCCCGGGGGTTTGCTGGTTCGATTCCCGTTGAAACCTTGATTTTTTTTAATCTAGTCTAGTATTCACTCAAGGACTATTTAACATAATTCAGATTAGTACGTGGCAACAAGAAATATGTTACAGTACAATCTGGCGTGCCACGTGGCAATAAGTCTGCCAGATTGTAATGTATACAACAAAAGTTTGAGACACTAATGTAAAGTAGACCATTTAACATATAGCACTTGATCGTACTGCCAAAGTTTAACAACCAAGTTATAATTGCAGAAAATTAATCTCATCTTGAGAAATTATGCACGTGTTATTTCGATTCGGCATCTTACTTCTCTGACTTTCTGATGACTGCCCTCCCTGATGAGCTTTTAACTTTAAAAATTCGTATGAGTGATTCAGATATATTAAAGAACGTGGTCAAAGACAACATTGTCTCGGGACTATAAAACCACTGGAGTCGTCAAGGAACTTGTTGATAATTGCAGGTGTTAGCAATATGAGGCAACAACAAAGCACACAACTAGCGCTTTCGAGAATCATTGCAACAGAAACACTTTTACTATAATAGATTGTGACCCTTTTTTTCTCATATCATCGGGAATCGAACACGAATTCTTAAAGCGGCGATATACGAGTACGAGCATATCTCAATTATCACAGAACAGGTAAAAAAAATGGTTTGGGTTCTTTTTGCAAAATTACGTCCAATAAATATAAAATAAATCCGCCATCCCCTTTCCACGGCTTATGAATATCGTTCAACTTTACAAAAAAGTGGAATAGTTAATATATTTAAAGGTACAAGAGCGTGAAGTTTCGAAGTACTTATTAGTACGCCTTCATTTACATGCCTATCACCTCATATTAACCCAAATTTGACACGAAAAAGAGGCATAAAGATTTACACGCAAGGATTAGGTTATCCTTGGCCTGAAAATTCTTCAGAAAGTTCCCTTCGAGTTGTACAAGTGACCTCTCACCCCTCCGAGCAGAACCTATGTCCTAAATATGTGCTGGGCCGACACTAGGAATAGTGCCGCTCAAACGAAATATGTCGCTCACTTCAATGATATAGGAAATTAAAATTTCATATGTCAATAAAGACAATTAAAATAGACTAATAATAAAAAGACAATTCGTAAAGTACTGTTTAGAGAACAGGATCTCTTCAATCTGTTCACCGCGTTAAAAATCAAATTCCACGAATCCTGTGCGCGGCCCAATTTCGGCGTTTTTTAATTTCTAAGTTTAAACGCGTATTTTGTTTAGAACCACTGATATTTGATTACAACACCAAGTAAACATGACACATACATAATTTTCTGATAATAAATAATAATCATTACTCTTAAGGAGACTCATTAAATAAAGGAGATAAACTAAACATTACGTAAAATAAACAAAGGAATGATTCATTACACTCACCCAATCAAATGCATATAGCACTAGTAATGTTTATTTACGTAAGAGAGACTTAGTAATGTTTATTTACGTAAGAGAGACTCATCGCAGGACTCGATCCGCGCGACAGGTCGTTACATGTGACGCAATAACTGGAAATATTGAGAAACCAAAAAAAATCGGCGCTCTGTTTATTCAACAATATCTCATAAACTAATATATTATTTGACAAGGTTTTCACAGATGTCGCTAGAATAAAGATTATTTAAAATTTTAATTCCATTTTCATTCCGGTTTTGTGTCATTCTTTTTAAGTATTTGTGATTTGAAACTTGGATTGTCGTCAGATCACAGGCGTTTGTGCTTCCCGCGAGGAACACGTTAAGGGTGCTCTAACGTGTAATTTAAGCTAGGTAAATAGAACATAAACCAAAAAACGTGTAGGATATGAAGGTTTGGTCGCGGTCATTACTATAGATTGGATACTTACTTCCCTGCATCGACATATGCTTAGTAAACATATTTGGTGTGCATGGCCACGCGATAACGCACTGAACTTCCGTGCGGAAGGTCGCTGGTTCGAACCCCACGCTGTGCTACTCGAATAACACAGGCATTTTTATCGCCTAGTATTCGGGGGTATAAGGAAAGCTATGACTTCGGTCATTTGTATTCTTTAAAAAAAAGGAAAAACATGCCGGTGTGTTTCGATCGTCTCCCTTTGGTGTGACATCAGATTAAGTACAGCGGTGTGGCCGGTGAGACTGCTGATGTGCAACGACTCACTCACTCAAAGATGAGGAAAAAAAAGAAAGAAGCAAAGACTCCACGGCATAGATTCGCATTCTAATTAAATTGACGTTGGACTGATGAGGGGATCCTAGACTACGGGGCCCAGCAACGAAAACATATTTGAAAAGAAAACCACATATAATTTACCAAGCGATGACCAACTACAAAGAAACCTTTGTAGATATTCCGATATGTAAAAATAATACGAGTACATTCGGGTTTAGGTGGAGTACAATGTATGTATGTAATGTTCATATATAATCATAAATGTTGATAGACTCCCCAAGATTCCTTCCCCAGTATTTACCATTATTTTCGGTCCTGGGCACGTCGCTGCCATATTGAACCTTCAGACCCTCGCAAGTTGTCCCTCAATCTTTTCTCGGACGCTTTATGACTCGCATATACCACTGGAGAACTTCATAAACCTATATATGTTCCTTCATTGTTGCAAGATGCTTATCGTCAATTTGTTTCCCTTATCTTGACCATCAAATCCTTTACTCCTGTTTGCTCTCTAATTCAAGTATTTCACATTCGGTTACGACTCGTGAGTTCAAACATGCTTCACTCCATACTTCTTTGACATATAAATTAAACTATATAAAACTTTTTATTTACTTAAATTACCATTTTTACTATATCTAATAACGTTTTTAATATGAAAATTTTAATAATTTTTCATTCACCATTAAAACTGAACATCAAATAAAAAAAAATCTAATTATATAATATGACGGACATTATCTTTACTTTTAAGAGAAAATCTTTAAAATTAAGATTAAAACTGAAATCTTTCATCAAAATTTTCAAGTGACTATGTAATGACGTAATTAAAAATTACTTCATTTCAAACTGTCAATGTAGACGAAAAACAATTGACGTTAAATCGGATTATTATATTCTTTCGATGCTAACAATTTAAAATTTCATCAAACTAATCAGAAAAATCAAGATCTGTTTGCGAAAAAATCAAAGACTATTTGATATCCGTGGCCTAGAAACGATCTCCGTGGCCAAGTGATGATCTCCATAGCCTAGTTGTTATGGTGCCTGTCTTCCATCCAGGGCGTTGCAAGTTTGATACTCATATGTACCCATTTTTTTTTTAAAAGAGTTCCACTCTCTTTTTCACTTAACACGTTCACTGCGTCGGACACGGCTCCCGTGTCCATACAAAATAGCCTTGAATGTTGAGTGCACTCATAAACGTCTCCCGATAAGGATTCGTCCATGTGTTTTGAAGACACGAAGGAATACACTTGTATACACTTGTATGTTTCAATAGAAAGTAGAATTTGATTTTTAACAAAGTTATGGGTTTTCAAAAATTCTCGAATTTTCAGCATCTCTGTATGACATCTTATACGCAGTGAACGTGTTAAAGCTTGTTTAACACATTTCTGATTGATTGGAAGAGATTAACACAAGGCAATAAGCCGCAAAGTTTTACTACGTGTACAAGAATAGTGTAATACAACACAATAGAAAATTGTGAATTTGCCCCCTGCGTGCATAGCACAGTGCGCGTGTGTGTGCGAGGCTCTGTACCCCTTAGCGAAACCTCTGTCCTAAATACGTGTCTTAACGATGTGATGAATCACCCAACTCAAATTTCCACTTTTCATCAAGCTCATGAATAAAAATGAATCGTGGCTAAATTATTTCCGAATTAAAGTTTGGATTTTTTGGGGCAAAAAGCTCAGTTCGTCAAAATCCGTTTTGGGGATTTAAAATTTTAATGAATTCATTCCCTCGATAAAACTTTTTTCTTACTTATTTCAAGGAAAATTGGGTAGTTTTACGATGTATTTTTTTTATCTTAGAGGAAAAATTTATTCATGATGGAAAGTAAATATTTTTCTCATGTTAAAATGGAATGATGGATGTTCATGGAATGGTCTAATTAAGAAAGAAATTCATCTTCTTTGATATGGTTCATCCCCTTTAACATATCGGAATAGGTGATTCGGACATATTGGAGACACATCTTCAGATTTAGAAGAACTGGAGTACACAAAGAAGTCGCGGTTCGTAATTCGCATGTTGATAACACTATCGCTCTTGAAAGAGACAAGAACACTGAAACACATACAAACTTGGTGCATTCAAGTATTGTAACTGGCGAACTCTTTTACTAGACTGGACCTTTTTTTTTAATCTTCGATGAAACGATGAAAGCCAAGCGTCTTGTCAACTAGATAACGAAAGTCATCACCCTTGAGAAGGTTTGGAGACATTGAGAGAATGAGTTGCAAATGACTTACGAAGAGCGAGGAACAGATAGACCAAGGAAATTATTTATTTATTTTTATTTTTTATTTATTTTACACATGACAAGAAATCTGCACAATTTGCGAAAAAAAACAACAGGTAATCTAATTTGAACACACAATTTTAACGAATCTGGGTTTGTTGCCTTTTCATTTGTCGTGTCCCCAGTAAACTAGGCTTTTGACTGTATCTCACTGAGGACATATATCATGAAAAAATAAATCGATACTTCTTTCCGATTTTTGATTATACCAAAACTACGTTGCATATTCTCATCAACCTGACAAACAGTGACACTCAATTACATATGTACGAGTATGTATCACGCGAATAAAATCCCTCACACTTCATCACCCTCTTTGCGTAACAGGAGAAATCCGTGGAAAGTGGATAAAAAAAAATCATTCCAGACAGACCGAAACGTTCATCCCACAATATACCGCACATAATCATTTAAAAAAAAACAATAAAAAAACACCACACTCAAGAGCTCACACAAAACTTTGCTACAATTCAGTCCTCTTGCAAGCCCAAGTATAAAAAAAATTACACGATATAATTAGAGAAAGTTTAACAGAGAAACATATGAGAAACTGGAGAACATGTATGGATGTGAGCTTGGCAAGAGCTGTGTGCATAAATAGAAAGGCGTGGGGATCAGTTATCTCTGCCTACTCCAAAAGAGCTATTACATTATGGTATCACAGGTATGTATTTATTAGTCTCCTGTAAAACGTTTGCCTTCCCTCTAGGTACTTTGGGTTTACTTCCCAGAAGTGACCAATAAATTAAACAACGCATTATTTCCGTTTAAAAGCTTTCTGGAAGATTCTAGGTACATTTCGACAATTTATTATAAACCTACCAAATAACGTCGTATATGATGAAAGTATAAGACAATATGTTTTTTAGTATAGGCATTGTTGTACATTTTGCTACAAATAAAAGTGTTGTTTATAGTTAAGGCATTAACGTTGTGGAGGTTTAACCCTTGCCTATCTGTGATCGGACGCGCGTGACCAGGACTTACATTTTATTTAATTTCTCGAAATATACTGCTTGCAGGGTCTTCATACTTTATGTATTCCTCATCGAAACCTCTATGATTTGAATAATGTCATTAGGAAACAAAACATTCATAATTAAATCAACAGAAATTAATGATATTAAATCGCGAATTGACGAAATGTCAAACACCTGCGTATGACTCATTCTTTTTTGACACTTCGTATTTTACATCCGTTCCAGGGGTTCACATTGTAATTTATTTTTATCAAACACTGTTTATTCCACTTTTTTGTGACGGTATAACCCTACCGGTTTCAAGGCTTTCACCTCATCTTCAGGGGAGCGCAAACAAGATTCTGAAGATGAGGTGAAAGCCTTGAAACCGGTAGGGTTATACCGTCACAAAAAAATGGAATAAACAGTGTTTGTTAAAAATAAATTACAACAAATAAAACAAATGAGTTGCCATTTACAAAAAAAAAAAGTTATGAAACAAAGCTCCACATCAAGTAAACGATGAAAAATTCATTGTCTCATGGACTGCGAAATATTTATAGATTTCCGATTAATATCCCCGTCTTAGTCAGCAATATGATGGTCGGCATGATTCTTTAGCATCCAGGCTTCTCGTGTTCTAAGAGTATTTCCGACGGAATCCAGAGTGAATTTGCTTCAGACATTTTATCGATTGAATGTATTGCTATCCTGGCGTTTAGAAGCTGCATAATATACATTTTTGGAGTACTTTAGGGGTGAGTTGTATGGAAATGATGCTTTATAAGTTCCTATTTTTTTAAGTCATATACATATTTGACTTACATATCCGTTTATCTAGGCCCCAAACATAGGATATGGAAGAAAAACTTAGATATGGCCAAAACGGTATGAAAATAAAATAAATGCGGTAAGATTGAGAACTTTGCATAGAATATGTGAAAAAAACAATACATGCATACCATCACGCCATTCCCTGTTAGGGTAGGCAGAAATGTAAAGTGCCAGATTTTCCTATATCGATTAAATGCCTCTTTTATATCCATACACCTTCCCATACAACTTTTCAGAGTTTCTATGTTTCTTTCTTTAAAAATATCCTACCATAGTTTCCTTTGTTTTTATATCATATGCTTTCAATTAAAAAACGCATTATATGTTCATTTTGTTAAATTTTCTTCATTCATTCGTTTCACATACCTTAACAACCTCAACATATTCTTTTTTATCTTACTCAACACGTTCAACCCTAATCCCTTCATTCCGTATACTGTCATACATTGTCACCCTTTGTATTCTTCACGATGCACGCATTTCTACAGCATTTATTCGGTTCATCTTAGTCTATTTCCACGTCTACATTTCACTCTTATACATCTGGTTGCTTCATTGTAATAACAATCTGGCAATAAGTCCGCCAGATTGTTATTACAATGAAGGGTTCAATAAATAAATAAGTTGGCAACAAAATGATATTGTGAACCTTCATCTTTACCGATTTTATTACTGTCAGGTTCGCGTATATACGTTTTAGTGCCCCATTGACTTTGTTTCATATCGCTTAACGCCGTTCAATATCCGTCTAAACACTTTAATCGTCTGAGAAAATATTTCCCAAACAGCATAATTCCTCAAATATTTCATTATTCACCAAAAAATCGCATTTATTTTTCCGATCGAATTTTTTATCAACGTTATTTTAAATTACGTTACGTTCATTCTCCGATCTTTTCCGCAAAAAAAAACGAAAAAAAGATTCGGACTTCGGAAAAAATATAGAATAAGATAGGAGAGGACATTAGGAAAGAATGCGAGCTAGAGAAGAAGAAAGAAACGTTGAGATAGTTCGGCTATGTAGAAAGATAGAATTATGAAATATTCACAAAAATAATCTATCAAGTAATATAGACGTAACGTAATATTTGGAGAGACCAAGAAAAACGTGGCACGACCAAATCAATCGAATTCTGAAAAAAAGACGAGGGAAACGCTCTTATAATAGAAGAGTATGTAAAATAATGTGTATTAATATGGCAAAAGTGAAATATCTGTGCAAGGACAAGATTAAACGGGAGTCTAATCTGCTTATCAATAGCGACACGTGTGATGGTGGTGATAATGAATAGCAAAATTCTTAAGTTCGTTGAAGAAATACAATAAATCTCTGTCTTAATCCACATTCATTTGACCCATTCATCATGTCACAAAATGTGCCGCCAAGCGCCATCGAGTATTTTCCCTCATCATCGTTACTGCGAGGCCGGTAAATTCAAATTAAAAAGCTTTTAAGGGCCCGAATCGAAACATTACGTTTTCTGCGTTAAAAGTTATACACTCTCTCGGTTAAGTATTCGGAAATAACGGACACGAAATTACTCCCATACTTATGGGATGAAGGGACCATTGGAATCTTAAAAGAGACACATTAAAAATACGCTTGATTAACATTTTTTAAGCTAATCATACTTAAATATTGTAATAAAGTTTAACGAGAACCTTTTCTTTGTTTTGAACTCGTTTTGCAGTGAGAGAAATAATAAATATTTGGAGAAATAATAAATATAAATAAGGTCGGGCATGTAGAACGAATGAATGAAGAAAGACTAAAAGAACAAATGTATACTATAGTTGTAATTGTTATATGTATAGTTGTAATTGTATACTTGTAATAAATGTAAGTTTTTATCAAACACTGTTTATTCCACTTTTTTGTGACGGTATAACCCTACCGGTTTCAAGGCTTTCACCTCATCTTCAGGGGAGCACAAACAATATTTGTTTGTGATTCCTGAAGATGAGGTGAAAGCCTTGAAACCGGTAGGGTTATACCGTCACAAAAAAGTGGAATAAACAGTGTTTGATAAAAATAAATTACAATGTATTTAAACCTCCACAACGTTAATGCCTTAACTATAAACAACATGTATTATAGTATATTATTTATAGTTAAGGCATTAACGTTGTGGAGGTTTGAAGACATTGTAATTAGTTTTATCAAACACTGTTTATTCCACTTTTTGTAACGGTACAACCCTACCGGTTTCAAGGCTTTCACCTCATCTTCAAAAGAGCACAAACAAGTCTTGTTTGTGCTCCCCTGAAGATGAGGTGAAAGCCTTGAAACCGGTAGGGTTACACCGTTACAAAAAGTGGAATAAACAGTGTTTGATAAAGCAAATTAAAATGTATAGTACATCTGTGAAGAGTTAAGAGGGTCATAAAATGACTTGTAGCGATAGGAAACAAAGTTAATGGAGCACTAAAACATACATATACTCGAACCGGACAGTATCGAAATCTGCTAAGACGATAGTCAACCAAAGTATTTAAGTAGCAACTTTCGAAAATTACAAAAAAGTAGAAATGCGTGCACTTAGAATAATATGTATGATAGAATACGGAATTAAATAGTGATAAGGAATGAATATGAACTAAAGGATGACGTATTGAGTAAGATGATGAAGAGCACTTTGAGATCGTTTGGGCACCTGTAGTACCAACATATGGGAGTGAAACGTGAACATGGAATAATACCGCAAGTAGGTGAATAAACGCTGTAAAAATGCGTTCGATAAGAATAATACATAGGATGACAATTTATGACAGAACACGGAATGTAATTAAGGATGAATGTGAACATAAGGTTAATGTGTTGAGAAAGATGAAGAAAAGCACTTTGAGACGGTTTGCGCATATATTGAAGATCGAATGAATGACGAAAGATTAATCGAACAAATGTGAGTGGAAGGCGTGGTAGAGGTAGACCAGGGAAACTATGGTTTGATCAAGTCAATGATATTTAAACCTACAAAGTCAGAGAAATCGTAGTTATATAAGAAGACGTATGGATGTAGAAGACGCAAAGAATATGCGTCATGGGCTCTGTCTTTTCTGCCTACCTCTATAGGGAAAAGCTGATATGTTAGTATGTATGTATGTATGAATACAGTCAAATATTCCTAATTAAATATTATTTTACTGTGCGCATATCTACGAGTAGTTTAAAAAACATATCGTTAATTCTTACCATATGTATGATATCTTCTGTATGGGATTTTACAGACAATTTTTCAAGTCGAAATAACAACGATACGCTCGAATAAACTTCGCTTGAATAAAGGATTCGCTTGAATAAAGCAATATGGAATTTCAAAATAAAATAAAATATATCTCTTAAGGGTTGGTTAATTTTTGCATATATACGTTCAATGCAATTGTCCCAACAGCAGAGGTCCATTATTAATAAGTGCATTCGTCTGGAACCGTGTGCATTGTGAGATAAATGGCTCAATATTCAACAGTTTCAACACAATATTTTAAACGTTTCAAATGTTATTTCTGTGAGGACATCATTTATGCCGGGGCTGTTTTATGGGGCACTCAATGAAACATTGTTAGACTCACGACTGAAGTGTTTTGTTTTCAATAAGTATTCAAGGTGAAATACTTGAAAAGGGTTAAATAAATAGGTTCTTTCAAAAACACTTATACAAAAAATAATATTAATCAAGACATTTCTATGGGATAGTATAATTTGGGGTGAAATGTTAAGTCGTGCGGTTAACGCACTGGACTTCTACACAAAATGTCGCCAATTTAAAACCCGTTATGAGCTTAACCTTTTAGATATTTTTCTTCGATTAGATTACGGAAATTGAATACCACTTTGGTTGCACACAATACACTTTGTCAGTCCTAATGTCAAACGTCCTTTTCTTCCAATCAGACAATTTTTGTATAATGTTATACTACAGTTTCGTTGTTTACAGTATAACCTGGCGAGTTTATTGTCATATGGAAATCTCTTCAAATCAACCAAAAACATGTTCAACAGTTTTTAACCCTTCCTGTCCTGTGATGTGTAACTAGTACACGTTGCTTCTAAAACCTTGAATATCTCTATAAATATCATAAATACTGGGTTCAGATTTTAGGTATTCCTCCGTAATACATTTACGCATTGATTGAAAAAATAATATTAATAATAATTAGCATTTATTGGCCACATCAGAGATATTTTGTGAAAATCGGGAATAAATTCACCAATACAATCAAACGTGTGCCGTTAGAAGACGTTTTGCCACTAGGTCCCGTATTACAAAACTCAAATATTAAATAATCAGAATGGAACTATTTTTTTTAATAAATAAAGGTTGAGCTTAACGAAATGTTTGAATGCGTAGAAGACAAAAATTGTGTGCTTAAATTAAAAAATAATGAAGATCTGTTTACCCGCAAGGTACGCTCTCAGGTGATATTAATATGACATGTAAGGCTAACATGCTCCAACTCCTAATTTAAACAATCACAACAATTCTGTTGGAAACAAGTGTAATGATTGGAATGAGAATAGAACCTATTAAAAGTAAGAAAACAACCAATTTAAACAATCACAACAGTTCTATTGGAAACAAGTGTAATGATTGGAATGAGAATAGAACCTATTAAAAGTAAGAAAACAACCAATTTAAACAATCACAACAGTTCTATTGGAAACAAGTGTAATGATTGGAATGAGAATAGAACCTATTAAAAGTAAGAAAACAACCAATTTAAACAATCACAACAGTTCTGTTGGAAACAAGTGTAATGATTGGAATGAGAATAGAACCTATTAAAAGTAAGAAAACAACCAATTTAAACAATCACAACAGTTCTGTTGGAAACAAGTGTAATGATTGGAATGAGAATAGAACCTATTAAAAGTAAGAAAACAACCAATTTAAACAATCACAACAGTTCTATTGGAAACAAGTGTAATGATTGGAATGAGAATAGAACCTATTAAAAGTAAGAAAACAACCAATTTAAACAATCACAACAGTTCTGTTGGAAACAAGTGTAATGATTGGAATGAGAATAGAACCTATTAAAAGTAAGAAAACAACCAATTTAAACAATCACAACAGTTCTATTGGAAACAAGTGTAATGATTGGAATGAGAATAGAACCTATTAAAAGTAAGAAAACAACCAATTTAAACAATCACAACAGTTCTATTGGAAACAAGTGTAATGATTGGAATGAGAATAGAACCTATTAAAAGTAAGAAAACAACCAATTTAAACAATCACAACAGTTCTGTTGGAAACAAGTGTAATGATTGGAATGAGAATAGAACCTATTAAAAGTAAGAAAACAACCAATTTAAACAATCACAACAGTTCTGTTGGAAACAAGTGTAATGATTGGAATGAGAATAGAACCTATTAAAAGTAAGAAACAACCAATTTAAACAATCACAACAGTTCTATTGGAAACAAGCGTGATGATTGGAATGAGATCAGAACCTATTAAAAGTAAGAAAACAACCAATTACTTAATCTAGACTTTATTTTCGTAACAAATTGTTTGAAATTTAATAATAACTCTCGTTACAGACTACAATTGTGTGCTATGAATATAAAAAAACGAGACTGTTGTACGTTTACCTAGTTTTTTTATATTAAATGTAGACCGTGTTAAATTGTGGAAATTATACGTTTATTTACGGTGATAGAATTACAATGGCGGGATGTGGTTATGTTCGTATTTATTTACGCTTATAAATTGTTTAAATACGCTCGAAAATATAAGCATTTTTTGTGTGTTCGTTACACAGATTTTTTTCAACGCCACGACATAAAAGTTAGCACAACTTCCGTGACCTAGTTGGTAAGACGCTTAACTTCCGTCTGAGAGTTTCGCGTTCGACTCCAGATGTTATGGCCTTTTGCAACGAAAACACTTTTAGAATTTCAACTGTATAATTTTATTTGTATAATCGTTGAATTACATTGAAGTATAATATTAACAGTATTATAGAAGTAATAATAACGATGATTTTAACATCGTAGTGGCTTTAAGAATAATGATTGCTGCCTCTGATATGACGTCCTATTTAAAGCGAACATAACGTACGCACGACCCTTAGATAGATTAAGAAGGAATTTGTCGGGTATGTTATCGTTGCCCTAAAGGTCAAATCGATATCAGGCAATTTATCTGGAATGTATCGTTCGCTGTTTACTTCCATTTAGTGATATGAAATCTTTATTGAATTCGGATAGTAAACCGCTCTTGATAATTCCAAGATAATAAATTTAAACATAATACATTGAGTTAAGTTTGACATACAC
The DNA here is from genome assembly GCA_949825065.1 of Odontocerum albicorne. NCBI lineage: Eukaryota > Metazoa > Arthropoda > Insecta > Trichoptera > Odontoceridae > Odontocerum > Odontocerum albicorne. The sequence continues at coordinate 47,396,943 of OX463841.1, forward strand.
GTGATAACACTAATATTTATTGAATGTAGAGAACATGATATGGTTAACATTGATAAGCTTAACATTGGTTTGCATGATTACTTAAAATTTATTGGATGTGGATAAGAGTATATGATAAGATAACATTGGTAGGGATACATTACACAGATGAGTTGATGTATCTTCAAACGCGGTATATTGAATGAATGACGAATATAATAGAAGGCACGATACAAAGTGTGAGATCAGGGTACTAGACGTCGGTGCTCCCGAGATGGATATGTAAGCCAATTCGTGATATCATATTACATGTAGCGTAAGGAGCTTCAGTACTTGCAGCATGTCTGCGTCTTGTTTCTCTATTGGGTCCTTGATGATTAACAACAGTTCTACGCCATTTGGCTCTATCTGCTGCTGTTCACTCCCAGTTGTACTGAGCATTAATATTACAATGCCCATCTTAACCTTTCCCTTCCTGTGCTAAAAAAATCCACCCATTCCAGCGCTGTGTATTCAATATACATGTGTATTGACACATGTAAAAATGAGCTATTTAAAATCGGAAATATAAGAATATTCAAAGCCAATCGCTTAAATTAATTAAATTTGAAGTCAAAAGTGATAATATGGCTACTGAGCGAGAGAAGCGAGCGAACTGAGATTCTATTTCTTGCGTTCCCACGCACAGAAGTAGAGTGAGAGTGAGACGTGAATAGCGTCGCTTCCTCACCCATAGCGGTTTTTTTAGAATGAATATACCTACGTCACACGTTTGATTGTATTGGTGAATTTATTCCCGATTTTCACAAAATATCTCTGATGTGGCCGATAAGTGCTAATTATTAATAATATTATTTTTTTCATTCAATGCGTAAATGTATTACGGAGGAATACCTAAAATCTGAACCCAGTATTTATAATGTTTGTAGAGAAGTTTTTAGAAACAATGTGTACTAGCTACACATCACAGAACAGGAAGGGTTAACCAAGCGATTTATATTTTATGTAATTTTTTGTTCATTTTTTTCTCAAATATTATTTACATTTTCTACGTACAAGACCGGTTATGGATATATGTAATCATTATGAGCTGATCAATGTGGCACTAAAACATATATACTCGAACCAGAGAGTTTCAAAGTTTCTTAAGATTATATTTTATCCATAACAGTATTTTGGTATCAATTTTGATGTATTAGAGAAAAACGTGGACGTGAATAAAATTGAAAGAGTCGAATAAACGCGTGCACTGAGAAGAATACATGGGGTAGTATAACAGAATACTGAATGAAGTGGAAAGGGGTTATTGTAAACTTAAGGCTGATATGTTGAGAAATAAGATGAGCACGGAAATAGTTTGGGCATATAAAATGAATGACTGAAGAAATACTTGTAAAACAAATACACAGTGCAAATGTCAGTACAAGGCGTGGTAGAGAAAGACTAAGGAAAGTAAATTGTATCAAAAGAGTTTTATCTTGAAAGAAGGTAATGTAAAAAGTCAGAGAAATCATAGGAGTTGTATGAGAAGCTGTATGGATGTGGAAAAGACTAAAGATGTATGTCACGATATGAAAATGTGGCGCTTTCTATTATATATTTACATTGACAAGGAAACGGTGTGATGGTATGTTTGTATGTAAAATATGAAATACTAAAATGAAAAACATATGTGAGAAATAAAAAGACAAGAATTATCATGTGAGAAATAAAAAGACAAGAATTATCACGTGAGAAATAAAAAGACAAGAATTATCATGTGAGAAATAAAAAGACAAGAATTATCACGTGAGAAATAAAAAGACAAGAATTATCATGTGAGAAATAAAAAGACAAGAATTATCACGTGAGAAATAAAAAGACAAGAATTATCATGTGAGAAATAAAAAGACAAGAATTATCACGTGAGAAATAAAAAGACAAGAATTATCACGTGAGAAATAAAAAGACAAGAATTATCATGTGAGAAATAAAAAGACAAGAATTATCACGTGAGAAATAAAAAGACAAGAATTATCACGTGAGAAATAAAAAGACAAGAATTATCATGTGAGAAATAAAAAGACAAGAATTATCACGTGAGAAATAAAAAGACAAGAATTATCATGTGAGAAATAAAAAGACAAGAATTATCACGTGAGAAATAAAAAGACAAGAATTATCATGTGAGAAATAAAAAGACAAGAATTATCACGTGAGAAATAAAAAGACAAGAATTATCATGTGAGAAATAAAAAGACAAGAATTATCACGTGAGAAATAAAAAGACAAGAATTATCATGTGAGAAATAAAAAGACAAGAATTATCACGTGAGAAATAAAAAGACAAGAATTATCACGTGAGAAATAAAAAGACAAGAATTATCATGTGAGAAATAAAAAGACAAGAATTATCACGTGAGAAATAAAAAGACAAGAATTATCATGTGAGAAATAAAAAGACAAGAATTATCACGTGAGAAATAAAAAGACAAGAATTATCATGTGAGAAATAAAAAGACAAGAATTATCACGTGAGAAATAAAAAGACAAGAATTATCACGTGAGAAATAAAAAGACAAGAATTATCACGTGAGAAATAAAAAGACAAGAATTATCACGTGAGAAATAAAAAGACAAGAATTATCATGTGAGAAATAAAAAAACAATCATTAAATAAAAATGAAGTATGTCAACGTTTTTATAAATTTAAGTTATAAAAAATAAAAACACAAATAATAAAAAATAACACAACAGCAACAAAATTGATCATTTGAACCCATCAAGGAGGGATCTCACAAATTTAGAAGAGTATCAAGTATAGCATAAAGCATTGATATATAGTAAAGAGATACCGGGGTTTGTAGTAAAGTCAGGAGACATAGTTGACTAGATTCAGTCCCTTAACTCAACAACATTTCGGTTGAGCACCTCTGGTTAGGTAACTGCTGCTTCTAGGATCTCGCTTTGTGTAATTGTTGGCGTTTCGCAAAATTTAGGTAAACTGCACTGTCTGCCATTACAATCAATGCGCGCGCAGTCGACTCGAACAATAGACAAAAAAAAACTCGGAAATTGCAAATAATAGCAGGATGGTAAACGGAGAACAGCTGTTGGTCCCAGCACAGATTACCTTAATAGGTGGGACACAGGTAAATGCTTAGTAAAATAACTAGTTTACTCAGACTGGAAGATTCAATAAAAAAAATATTAAAATAAAAGTCATTCGTTTTTTTACCCAATCCTGCCAGACTTTACAACTGAGGAGAGTTCGCTCTCTAAATGGCGCACGAAAATGTAGATAAATTAAATTTAAATATATGAAATATTAAAAACACTAGAAGAACTTTTTTTATTTCTCAAACAATATATAAACAACTTTAAAAAAATCTTTAAAATTAAACACTAGTTAGAAGATCACATCAAATTTAACATTACAATTCCTCAGATATCTATGGTACAGAACAAAGGGCGATTACCCAAAATATGCTCACCATGCCGAACTTCTCACGATGTGTAACTATAGAAGCCTCAAAACAAGAAGGCAAGAATCAATTGCGATATTCCTAATAAAGGTTTTCCAAGGTTGCTTTAACTGTACCGCGATTCTAGAAGCACTAAGTTTATATGTACCCAATAAATATAGCCGTGCAAGGAATCACTCTCTGTTCTACATACCAACTTACAGGACGAATATAATGGCTAAACACTCAGTCACGCGTAGTATAGAGATATTGAACCAACTGAATAACACTGTTGATATATTCTCGGTACCGTCTAGCAGTATGAGAAGAATCCTGGCTGATATTATTCCTAACGAATAAGCTAACGCTAGAAGCAGAGCGTTTTTGTGCAACAGGAGAAATCCGTGCCAAGTGGATAAAAAAATAAAAAATTAAAGTTACATAATTTAACCGATAATGTGTATTTCACAAAATTTCTAAATAAACGATGCTGCAGAGTAAAAAAGAGAACATAAATATAAGTTGAAAAAAAATACTCCCAATAAGACTTAATGTTCAAAGAATATCAAATTAAACGTATGTTTATTTCATCTCGTTTAACACTGCATAAATTAAACGAGAATGTATTTTTAACTTATTTTCTTGATAAACGATGCTGCTGAATAAAAGAAAACAAACAGGAATATACAATAACTTGGAAAACAAATTAACTTACTCCCAAGTAGATATAATGCTCAAAGAATATAAGTACTTCTTAAAAAATAAACACGTTAATATGTGGATCATATCACATTTCATAACTTAATTTAACTAATAATGTATATTTAACTTATTTTGAAGATTAATGATGTCCTAGAGCAGGGGTCGGCAAACTACGGCCCGCGGGTCAAATCCGGCGCGATGCCTATTTTAATCCGGCCCGCGAGCTAATAATAACCAATCTCATTTTATTTCTTGAATCTTCGAAGACTATAGTTTCACTTTGTGGTGCCATTTTTTACATAAAAGGAAAAATAAGTAAAATAAAAAAATTATTTTATTTTTTTGTGTTCACCACAGGTTTAATTTAGGTTCACAACTAGTTTCGAAGACCACCGTCTTCTTCGTCAGGTGAAGATAAACTAAGTTGTTAAAATATATTCTGTACAAGTGTAAATAATATAATATAAGAGATATGAGGTAGGGGGAGAGAAGTGGGGAGAGATGTGATACAATGGTGAATGGTGCGGGGAAAAAATATGTGCAAGTGAATGTGAATTTTTTAGACAGGGGGGGATTTTAAATTGGAAACATATTAAGCAGAAGACTATTATGAAAATTGGTTTGGTTATTAATGATATTTAAACTTATTAAAGTTTAAATATCATTAATAACCAAACCAATTTTCATAATAGCCCTCTGCTTAATATGTTTCCAATTTAAAATCCCCCCCTGTCTTAAAGATTCACTTTCACATATTTTTTTCCACGCCCCATTCACCATTATATCACATCTCTCCCCGTACCTCATCTATCTTATTATATTATTTACACTTGTACAGAATATATTTTAACAACTTAGTTTATCTTCACCTGACGATGAAGACAGTGGTCTTCGAAACTAGTTGTGAACCTAAAATAAACCTATGGTGAACACAAAAATATAAAATAAGTTTTTTTATTTTACTCATTTTTCCTTTCATGTAATCTCATTTTAAATAATTTTTATGTTTTATGTATTTGTTTTGTTAAATTATTTTAGTTCAATTGTATATGTATAATATTGTTTTGTTTAATACAAGTTTGTTGTAATACTTTAATTAAATTAAATTATTTTGTCATAAACAAAATTTTTACTTCTAGAATATATGAGTTATCACAAAAAAATGTAAATGTTAAAAAATGTACGTAAAATTGCAATACAGTTCAGCATTAATAGATGACTATTTGCAATAAATTTTGTTGATAGGAAGTATTGAGAACTTCGATCACCAGTTTGATGAAATGTTATCTCAGAAAAAGCAACTACATTAATCTCATTAGTAGAGCGTATTATCATTATGTTACATTTGTTGTTCAATAATACGAATATTTTGTCTATTTCTATGATACCTTGATTAATAAATGTAAATATTATATTTCATTCGTTTTTTCGTGTGTCAGCAAAATGTGTATAAATGTTATCACCGCCTAGTAAAAAAAGGTAAAACCTGTTTTTTTTTTGCTATATAAGTAGAATTAATTATATAAATATCCTCGAGTTTGCTTCCTGGCCCGTCGAACCTAATTTTTTTACGATCTGACCCTTTGCGAAAAAAGTTTGCCGACCTCTGAGTATAAGAGTCCTAGAGTATAAAAATGGAACAGAAATATAAATTTAAAAAAACAAATAAATTTACTCCAAGTGAGATAAAATGTTCAAAGAATATAACAACAAATTTAAAATCTATCTTTGAAATTCAACACATTACTGTGCGATTCATATCACAGTTAACATTGTATAATTTAACCGACAATGTATATTTAACTTATTTTCAAAATGAACGATGCTCCAGGAATATAAAAAAGGAAACAGAAATAGAAATTGAAAAAAAAATAAACCTACTCCTAATTCGATATACGTTTCAATTGTAAACTTTTAATTCAAACGACGTCCATATCTAGTAATACAAAAATCTCATTCAAGGCTTACTAACCATCGTAAAACCAATCAAACCACTATAAATATTGTATCCAAATCCACGGGCATAAGGCATAATATGAAAAAAAAAATGAAAAAAAAACGCGAATTAACCACTTCAAAAATCAAGATAATATGACAGAAAATCCGTTTGACGAAACACCAATTATTGGAAATTTTCCACACGAGAAGTTTTCCGTTTTTTTCCTGATTATTCGCCCCAAATCTATCTCAAGATGACATTTTTCGATTATTTGCAAATTATTTTCAAATTATGTAAACTGGGTACGTTTTTTTGCTATACCGAATCCAAATATTGAAATGTAATTAGATGATTTTACTATAATACCCAACATTTTTTTTAGATAAACAATTGACTCGTATTGCCCTCATTTAACGTTTATATGTGTATGCATATAAGATCCACGTAACCAGAATGTCAGACTCCCGATGAACATCCGAAACAATCCAATGGACCCAAGAGGGCCCAGAAGAAGACTGAAAGGTACACTGGATAGAGAAGATCAGGAAGCATGGCAGTATCACAAAAATATTTTCACAACCAACGAGCAAAAAACCGAATCAATTTGGGGAGACCTTCATCCAGCAGTGGATCGACCCTGGTTGACAATGATGATGACGATATAAGATCTAATCGAAAAATATATATTTTTGTCAATTATTTATCAAAGATGACTTTGTGGAACTGAATATCAGAATATTTAATAGTACTTAAATTATTTTTTTGTTCCACTAATTACAATATATTAAGCACCGCGACACGTGTTTCTACTTCATATCACGAGGTTCTCTTTTTTTTTATTTACCACTTGTCACGAATTTCTCCTCTTTCGCAAAGAGGGTCAGCTACTAGGAGCTGCAGTCAGAATTTTTCTCATACTGCTAAACGATACCGAGAATAGTATATTAGTATACATAATGTCATTAAGTTAGATCAATATTTCTATATCACACGTGACAGTGTTAGTCATGACATTCGTTCTGTAAGCTGGTATATAGCAGGGGTGGGCATACACGAGGTCAAAGAGAGACACATTTTGTATTTTCATATATATAAAGAGCCACACCATAGTCACGTTATCGCGTAGTATTAAATACACAAATTCAAATTTATTACACAAACCTTAATTGCTATATAAAGTATAAAAATAAATAGCGCAGAATATTGTTTGCGTGGTTTGCGCACATAAAGAGGCAGGAGATGCGCGTGCACCCTACACATTGAAATCACAGCACACACGTATACCCCAATACTTGCGTCTTTGACAGTTGCATTCATACATGCGCATCTTGTCACAACATTTAGAGAGGAAAATCGCGAAAATACAAGTACGAGTATAATGGGTAAAGAAAGCACCTATATTTTTATAAGAGACATTGGGAGCCGCACTTAACCCAACGAAGAGCCGCATTTGCCCCCGTCTGGTATATAGAATAGAGGGTGATTCCTTGCATGGCTATGCTTATCAGGGACAAATAAACTTAGTGCTCCTCATATCGCGGGGCAGATAAAACTATCTTGAAGAACCTTCAATATCGCGATAGATTATTGCCTTCTTCTTTCGAGGCTTCTATAATTACACACCGTGTGAAGTTCAACATGGTGCGTATATCTTGGGCAATCACTTT